>CM021104.1:21698092-21862208 GCA_007115665.2 Sequoiadendron giganteum
ACCAAGAATGGTGTCCCTCCCATCCAATTTCTAAAAAGAATCATGGAAATCAATTTCCTGACTGTGATACTCCTCCACACAATGTAATAACTTCAACAAGTCATTATCATCATTGAATATATGCTAACTTTGAATATTATCTGGGATAGAAGGCCTCATTTGAGTTTCAACCTTTGATATACTAGAGTAGGTAATATCATCTGGTCTCAAAGCAACATTAGCAAGAAAATATTCTATCACATTTTTTGTCCTTTCTACCCACTCAATGGAAAATTCATCAAACATTTCAATGTTATCCCAAACGACATTTCTATATTGCTTTAACCTTTTAATTTTAGACTCATATTTCACTCTTATTTGGGAAACAACGAATTCAGAATCACCTAAGACTCTAAGAATTTTAATTCCATACTTATCAACGACTTTAACTCCTTGTGACATGAGAATCACTCCTGCTCAGATACTTCTTTTGAAAATGCTTGATCAAATTTCATGGTACAAATACCATCTAACTAAACCTCTTTCTTTATTTATTCAATTTCTTGTGCATCCTTGACCTTTACTGGTTTTGCATCAACAACCTTGAAGTTGTCCATATCTATGTGAAATAAAATCACATCCTCACATGGATTAATAATAGGAGCTTTAATGACAATATCATTTGTATGTTGTTTTTTCAGTTTTTATTTTGGTCAAGACATGTAAAGTTAATTTTATATTTTGGTAAAGGTGGAAACTCATCATTATTTATTTGAATTTGTGTTTAGTCATGCCATGCTATTTTTTTATTTACTTCCAATTGACGAGCAATAAAACAATGTCTACATATACGCTCTTTAGAATTTTTGTTTCTTCTTGCATGATTTTTTATTTTTGAAGGTGTAAGAGTGGGATTCTCAAGCTGGTCTCTTTTCTTCCCTTAAGGGAGAAACTGGAGGGACCATTGTGGGTTGGGAAACCACTATCTATTTAGACATATACACTTTTTTTTCTTTCTGAGGAACAAAGGGAATTATAAGGTGGTATCTTGGTCTTTATATGATATGGGTGGAGGAACTACAACATATTTACCTTGGTTACTTGGAAGGGCCTTTGCTTCAGGCATGGGTTCATCTAAAACTTGTGGGGTAGGAGGAACAACCATAATCCTATCATTCTCAAGAATATTATGAAGGGATAGTTCTCTTTTCTACACTTTTCCTTGAACTTTTGGTATGACCTGAAAAGAAAATCCTCACAAGGTTTAATAGGTTCTATAGGTTGAGGCCAAAATAAATCAAATGATAAGTTTCTATGGGAAGACAAAGGATTAAACCCACTATGATGTAATGCAAATATTTGGTTGTCAAATGGAAACTTTATGTACTTGTGAATATCTAATAAGATGGCATTCATGGAGTGTAGCCATGGATATCCTAGCTTCACACAGAACTGGTCCAATGTAGGGATAATGGAGAATAATACATCTAATTGTTTGGTCTAACTTTAAATGGAAGAGTGATCAAACCTATCATAGGGTGAGAAAAACCATCATGATTTTTTAACCATGCTTTCAACTGTTCATAAGAATATTTATAAATCTCACGCACAAAATATAATTCTTCAGTGATCACATTCTCTACACACACAGGATTAATGAGTATCCTTTGTGTAGGCTTGTCATTGATACGACTGACAATATAGAGAGGACCATCTGGTACATGTATAGATGCGACAATATGTGTGAAAGAAACGATAGGTTACAAAGTGGTTTTTCCCTTGCAAGGTTGAACATCGATGAGAGTGACCATATATTTTAGGTGATCCTCATCATCCCTCTTATCATCATCCTTATCATCATCATTCTTGTCAGCATTCAATCATCACAAGCTTGCACAAATTTGGATGTATGATTTCACATGGGATTTGCAAAGATTTTAAAAAATTATTTGGTAGGGCAATACACTTATTTCCTTTATCATTAACACCACCCAACTAGATGTAATTGAATAAATGAGATCTTGTACTTGATGTTTAAGATGCATACATCATTTTGTATCATTTCCATATGTACAATGATATGGACAAAAGGATTTTGGATTAAAGTTTGGAGATAAAGGCTTTGATGTATCCACATTTCTTATTGGAGGTAACTAGATTAGGTTCTTGCTCAAAATTTGTAACATAATTGAATGGAGGGAATCGGAAAACTATGTGAATTTTCTATCTCTCGATCTAAATTAATATGGAGTTGAACTTATGGCTTCTATTCGTGGCTCAATGTGGTTGTTTCTTTGAGGCATTCTTATCTTGATAAAGTTCTTGTTTTATTTCTTGAATGGTTGATAGTTGTTTTGAGGTATGGATTTGGATTTCTCAATAGGAGTCGATGAAGATGTCTCTTCATGGTAAGTAACCATATTTTGATAGTCACAAATAATTGTACACAAGTGTGTAAAGTATGGATATCTCATCAGTAAGATCTTATCTCTAATATCAAGTTGCAAATTATCAATTAATACTCTTTGAAAATCAACATCGGGAAGAGTAAAATTGATTTGTGAGTATAATAACTGATATCGTCCTACGAAGTCTGTCACTTTTTTTATGTTTTCCTTGTTTTCACCTCACTAAAATAGCTAATGTGATTTATAGACCTATGTTTTCTTGGAAATTTTGTAGGAATGCATCAACAAGTTCATTAAATGAATGAATTGAGTTATTCATAAATGAGAAAAATCATTCCAATGTCGTGTCTTTCAATGACCTAGGAAAATTTTTAGCTAGGAGCTTGTCTTCAAAGATGAAGTCACCACACAATGTCGTATAATATGATATGTGACTATTAGGATCTCCTTTACCATTGTACTTCTCAAACCTAGGAATTTTAGTGTTTAGTGACATGGTTGTTTTTAAAATTTTGAGTGACAAAGGGATTCTTTTAACATATTGTCATGGTTTTCCATTTTGATCTTGGTTCAATGTAGAGATTTTTTGTCGAAGTGAGGTTACATTTTGCAAAAAAAAATTAATGACTGAATCGTTGCTTGACATATTTTTGGAATGTGGTGACTATGGTGGGATTGTGTAAGTGCTTTATGGGCTACTATTTTTCAAGTTTATTAGAGGTGATGAATATTGATGTGTGACATGTGAGGACACAAAACTATGAGTATCCCAAGTGGAAAGGCCTAAGGTTGGATTTATTCCAATGCTTTTTTGTATCGTTGAAGCGAAAATTGGGTTTGTGTATGTGGGAATAGAGGCTATAGTTGTGGGGAAGGAGATTTTAATTCTTCCTTGACTTTGAGTGTATCCCAAAGCCTAGGTGCAACTATCCATCATAGGTATGTTGGAATAAACTATATGGGATAGACCATGCAAAACTATAATCCTTGGGAATCACCAATCAATTTCCTAATGTTATCCATTATATAAACTACTAGGCTAGCTAGATATTCAATTCTCAAATAGTCTTGAATTCCTTCTAGATCTTTATCTAATTGTTTGAGTTTATTTTTTGGAACATGAGTAATAGAAGTCTCAACATCAATAAAATGGTTGATTTTAAATTTTTCATTGGTATAGTAGCATTAGGGATAAAGTCCAAAATGGGCATGGTATTAGTATTACCTTACGTGAAAGAGTTGGAAGACTCGAGACTGACAACGAATGTAACAACAATGTTGATGACATAAGTCTAAAACTATGTCACATTGAAGTATTGGCAATATGAAACCAGGTCATTAAGCTCATGTGAGTTTTAAAACACTAAGTGTGCCAACTATGAACACTAAATTTCCAAACAGACACATTAAAACACTCAAAGGAAAAAATTAGACAACAAAACCAAACAAAGAACACATAAATAGAGATTCAAGCAAAATTTGAGCCAAAAATAGCAGGACAAAGCCACCCAGGGCATCTATAATCCATAGAGGGTTTCAAAAAATTGAAATTTTGACTATTATGATATTGTTTAAGGCTTCTAGGTCTATGTGAAAATAGGTCTGACAATGAATTTTTTTTTTAATTTTCTCAATTTATGACAATATAATTTAAAATGCAAGTGTGTAACAATGTTGAAAATGTTTGAACAATAAATGACAATATTGAACGCAATTTCCAGATCTAAAATGCAACAATTGACTGATTCTAATATGCAAAATTCTAAAAATGATAGTTTTGATGTTCAAACAAAACAATGCAATCTTTCACTTTTTTGAGCTATATGAAAGATACCTAAATGCATGCAATGAAATCTTTCAAGCTTTTTTTTAGAATTAAATGACCTAATACAAGTTTATAGATTCAATTGGAATATAGATCTGAGCTAAATTGACTAAAATTAACCCTAGTGCAACCTATTATGCAATATTGTGTGCAATTTTTTGAATTTTATGCTTTTTATGATGCAAAAGTAAATGCCTAGATGAACAGTGCAAAACAATGCAATATTAAACCTAGATCTAGGGTGAATTGCTTCAGATTTTAGGATATAATGTGAACATGTTAGGTTCACCAAAACGATATGTAGAAAAAGTGAAACTATCCTTTGGAGATTTGCACTCTTTAGGGTTTTGTACCTTTTTCCATTTATCATTAAGAATGGGGATGGAAATGGTATGATTGTGGGGATTTGATGGATTTGGACAAGATATATGATTGACTTACAACCTAAAAGGTGAGTCAATCATCCCTTGACCAAATCTATGATGAATTTATAGATGAAATGCAATGAAATGACTATGCTAATGATGCAAATACAGTAAACACAAAAAGTCACAGACAAATTCAAATAATTGAAATGACTAGAGTAGCGCATTTTGCACCTGTGGTATAAATTTGAGCCTAATTTTGGAGGACTATTTTTTCTTGGGAATAAGTTTCCTTGTAGAGGGATTTTAGATATATTTTCACAATCCTTTGTTTTCAGATCAAAGCTTTTTGTTTTCACCTGCAAATTTGTTGGATCACTGTCGGATATTTTTGTGATTTTTCCTCAATTATCAAGATGTAGGGTTCTAATTGCAACAAAGGATGATTGATCTTCAAGCTTCCTCCAATATCCTTCAAACCTAAAACCTACACATTCAAAGAGAGAGGAAGGGTTGTGCCATTTAGGGGATTTCCTTGGTCAAACCCCATGTTAGTATTTCCACTTCCACAATGGCAAAGTGAATGATAAAAGGATAAATGATAGGAAGGAATAATGAATCCATAAAGTGACACAACTCACCACCGTTCAATGGCTTCCTTGAAGGACTAAATTCATACACATCTCCTCAAGGCTTGGATCTTACTTGCTTGATTTTCTTGATTTTATTGGAGACCTACAAAAGGGTTAGCCTTCACAAACATGCATAAAATCACATATCATTTAACATGATTATTGGATCTTTAATTGTTGCAATAGATCAAAGAAAATATACTCTTGACAATAGTTCTTGCACTTAGTTTTTTGTTAGATCTAAAATGATGCAATAACTAGGTATTTATATGCAATTATTCAATTTCTCACAAATTAAATCCCATTAGCCGACTTTGGACACTTGAATTGAAAATGATAAAATGTCGACACCAACATATTTTAACTTGGAGCCAGAATAGGGGGAAATTTTCACCATAAGGGGACCTATTCGTCATAGGGTTGTAAGAGAGGGGGACCAATCACATCAAGGCTCTAGGTCACGGAGGGCCAAGAGTAGCAGGTTGCCTTAACTTACCTCAGTTTAAGGGAATGTTAGGAAGCACGAGACAAGAATGATGAGGAATATGAGGTCCTACGATCACTCTACAGACCCAAGACTTGAAAGGAGGATATGTGAGTCACTTTTTAGATTCAAAACTATGTCTCATATAGCTCTTTGTCAGAGGACAAAATCATAGTTTTGGGATGACACTATGGTGAGCTGAAATATCTCAACATACGGCCAGAGGACCAAAAAGACAAGGCTAGAATTGAAAGAATAGGATAATGGCCTAGCTGGCTATGTTCAAAAGGTGAAAACAACACCAAGACATGAATAAAGTATGTGCAAATGCAATAAAGTAAATAGATCAACGCTAGGGTGATAAGAATGATTTTACCAAAAAGCTTGTTCGCCAGCTAGCTCCAAGATATATCCACCTACACACAAAAGAGAAGGAAAGTTTTGGGGGGTTGTATAGGGGTTTTCCTTAGTGAAACCCTAGTTTTGGTGTTTCCACCTCAATGGACAGCCAATTTTGTAAAGATGGATAAATAATACAATAAAGAAGGAATAAAGAACAAGAACACTAAAACACTACAAAACAGTAATGTGCTTACTCAACCAAGTAATAGAGGAGAGGAGTAGAAAGCTTACCACCTCCACTAAGAGAGCTCAAGGCTAATGGGGGAGTCAATGAGAGGAACTCAATCCTTTGTTGCAATGGTGTTGTTGTACACTTGCTCTACTAAAGTGATGGAGTGATGGAATTGTTTCTATGGAGTGCAAGAATGCTACGTCAATGCTTGAAGTGAATTCTAAGAGCTTGTGTGTTGGTAAGAGAGATCATCTAGCCTTGAAATGAATCTACGAATAGTGAATATGAAGAAGAGAGTGAAGAAAATAACCATATTTGGGTCGGTCAGCCAAAGGGGGCATTACAATTCGACTCCCAATAAGAAGTGTAATGCCTCTATAGGCTCTAGCCACGGGAATCTGCTAGGGATGTAAGTACATTGCATGGACGTCTACGTGCCACGTGGGCATCCCCGACAGTTATTCCTCTGTCGACACTCAAAAAGGATTCCAAGTGGAATGAAGGTAGCGGGCTTAGGTGGAATTTCACCTTCGGATTTGGTTTTTCTAAAGTGAAGGAGGGTAAAAGGGGAATTTTTCCAAGGGGTGCAAATTATCTCTTAACATTTTCCCCCCAATTTAGCGAGCATGAATATTGATGAGTGCTTCAATAAATTAGATCGAATAAGTAGTAAGGTTAGAAATGTATACCTAAACTATTGAGGAAGCAGATCGGGATCTAGTGAACCCAAGAGTGTAGGACAAGAAAAGGACTTCATAGCCTCGCAGAACTATGAAGATGAAGAAAGAAAGTGCCTTAAAGGATCGTAGATCTATAAGAAAGGAATCCTCCAAGAACTCTCACATGAAGGAAACCTAGAAAAGAGGACTCCATAGATTCAAAAAGCGGCTTCACGAGCGCACCCATGAAACAACATGTTTACCCATAGATAGAACACGTCAGAAAGAAACCACGTAGGAAAGTAAGTAGATAGTCATGCAAACCATCATCAAGTTGGAATAATTTCAAAGGGCTCCCTCGGGAACCCTTCAAAAGAAGGAGAGGTCCACTCAAGGGACACACTGTTTGAAAAGTGAGGTCTAGTCAGGCTGCCCCCAAGCTAGACGTAAGGATGTGAAATGAGGTATAGTCGGGTTGCCCCCAAGCTAGATACAAATACATGAAATAGGTCTATTTGGGCTTCCCCCAAGCTAGATGAAAATATGTGAAAAAGTTCTAGTCAGGCTGCCCCCAAGCTAGACGCAAAGATATGAAGTAAATCTAGTCGGGTTGCCCCCAACCTAGATGCAAAGATGGGAAATAGGTCTAGATGGGCTGCCACTGAGCTAGAAAAATAGATAGGAAACAGATCTAGTCAGGCTGCCCCCGAGCTACATGCCATATAACATTTTTGAGATAAAAAACTCTCAAAGGGATCCCTCGAGAACCCGACATGAAAAGCGAGGGTCCACTCAAGGGACGCCTTCAGTTCAAAATTTGGTGCCTTCTTTCTCGAATCGATTCATCATTAAGGAATCCTTTTGAAATATGTTCACTTCATCAAGGAATTCAAAAGGAAGAATATGCCCCCAAGCGAGGGGAAGACCAAAGCCATTCCCACTTCAAAGGAAGGTTTTCAAGTTCTTTCTCTATGAACCCATGATGAAGGAAACATGTTCCATTAGGGTTTCAAGTTGAGAATACATTTCTTACAAAGAAGTGTGTGAAGATCCTTAAGAGAAGATTTGTTGATACATAATGCATTTTCTAAAGATCAAAGTGGTGTAAATTTAGTGTTGTCACACATAAGAGGGAAAACTCAAGCAAAGAAGAGAGAAAGATAAAGGAAAAGGAAAAAGGAAAAAGAACATGAACAAAGGGCACAGGGGTAGCTTGATATTTTGGGATCAAAGCCACTCATAAATATATATAAGTATAATAATGGTATATAAATGAATTTTCATCAACCCCCTACTATATCAGGCCATGTGAGGAATGCACAAGAAGATAAAGTAAAAATTAAAAATTGTGTCAACATGGAAGGAAGCCTAAATGCTCTCAATGCTTTGCATCGTCCCAAATTTTTTGAAAGTAAATCAAAAACATGGAAGAATGATGATGTAGATAGAAGAAGGTTTACAACACAAACACCACACCTATATCCAAGCACTAGCGGGGGTGACAAGGTTTATCCAGGCACACATAGCACAAGTACGGGGGAATACATAACAACACCCACACATCTAATCTAAGGATCAAGAAGGGGTCTCCCCCTAACACTGATCAACCAAGAGGTTGTCGAACTCCCACTCTATATCATCGTAGGGGAAGGAGGATGAGCCTGCAGTGGTGGAATGTTAAGGGAAGGAACTTTCAACCCTCCCGCAATAAGGGCTAAGAAAGAAGGACCTGTAAGGTCTCCGTCACTCAACTCTTGTGGCTCTAAGGTCAATGACCTATCAAAGATCACTGAAAAGGTTGAAACTTCATCCACTAAGTTAAACATGCACTTAACAAGAGTGTCATGTTTCACCTCGATGGATGGGGAATATTGCGCCCGAGGTTCACCGCTAAGTTCACCGAGTGATTTTGGAGTGGTGATGAACTCAAGAGAGGCTAGGACCGGTTCTGCTATAGGACATAACAAGTCAGTGCGGGGCCACCTTTCAAAGAAGGTGGCTCCTCTTACATCCTCCATTTCTAGAGGGACCACTCTCTACTTTCTTCTTCGTTGGGGGAGGTGAACTCCCCACAAACGAGGCAAGAAGGGTAGAGGAAGAGGAGGAGGAAAGAACCACAGTAGTTGAAATCGAAGTGTTAATCATATCTATGGGATTTGGGAAAGGAGGGACATCTAGATGAATGTCAACAAAGGTGGCTCCACTGAAGGAGCGATGAACACCTACACCTTTCTAGGGTTAGGTGCATTTGCACTTGTAGTGGAAGCCAAAAGTGATATAGAACTAGTTTGAACAGAAATAGAGGGGAGGAGAGAGGAGGACGGGGTAGAAGGCCCTGATATAGGGGCAGTCCTCTCCTCTTCCTTCGTGAGGTGGCCTGCTTAGCCAAGAGAGCCTTTTTCTAATGCTTGCATTCACACACAAGGAAGTTTATGCGACTCTTTGAACTAGAAGCCAAAGGTGACGAAAGAGTGAAAGGCTCTTTTTCAGCCATGGGAGTGCCCTCCATAGTTGTTTTCAGTGGAGGGATAGGTTCAGAAATAACATGGAGGGTCAGCTCCAATGCCTTGGAAGCGGGCCTCTTCCCACTCACTGCTTTAGGAGCAGGAACGGTAGGAGGCCGCTAGGAAAATTCTCTTTGCGAGCCTTTCTTTTCACCATACAAATAGTACGAAGGCCCACGAGGCTTGGTAGGGAGATATGATATCCTAATCTTGGGTCTATGCCAAGCAAGCACCATCAGACTCAGTGAGTAGAGACCAGGCATACTCATCCAATACTCCTCCCAAGAGAGGGGAGTAGATGAGGTAGCTCGAGAAGGAGCAAGCTTCTCCTTTCCCTTTCGAGAAGAGGAGGCAACTAGTTTCTCTACTACAATAAGTGTCAGTTTCGGTTTTCCCTTGCCCCTAGTCTTATACTTTACGTAGCTCTTATAAAGTAGGTCCATTCTCAGAGGAAGCAGACCAACTGAGATAGGCCAAAAGTGATCCAATGAATATCCCCCATGGGACACCACAAGCTGGTATCCGTTGGCATATGGCTTGTAAGTGTTGTCATTGATGGCAACCTAAGTTATGGTTTACACCGGTAGAATAGTATGAAGAACAAGACATTTGATTGTAAGTATAAAATTTGATCTATATACCTCATCAGACTACTATTTTGGGTTGTGGATCTCTGAGGAAGGTTTTTTGATGTTTTTTTATGCTTATTTGTGAAGTATATTGATACTTATTCACTAATGCGCGATCTAGGAGATCTAGTGCACTAATTTGTTGATTATCTATACTAGAAGGTTGACCTAGAAAATATAGTAATCACAGATGTATAAGGAGTAATTAAATTAAATATTCGCATGCTCTATTATGTTTTTTTTGGTCATCTCTTTGTCTTAACTGACTTTGGAGGATGCACATAAAGAATTAGTGGTGGATTTGGCTGACATTTGAGAAGAACTTAATTTTTTATCAAGTCAACACATGAATGATCAAATCCTTGATAGCGGATATATATGAGATCGCTTTTATCATTTTGAGTGTGTCTTATGTGGAAAATTATGTGAAGATAGTGACTATGAATATGGTGAAAAATTCAACAGAGTAATAGTGTGAATTTGTCTATGTGTGATGTGAAGAGCAGAAAAGAGCAAAGCAAAGCAGAGCGAAGTGCAAAGTCAGTAAGCAGAATCAAAATCTAATCTATGAGCTTCATCGGAATTGTAACCTAGCATGAATAGATGTTACCATATCAGTTCATCCTTCAGATGGTTTTAATCTAAACTTTTGTAAGGCACTAAGCCTTCCCTTTTGAGCAATGAGCTCTAGGCAGTGTGCCTATATGCAAGTGCATTCCCTTTTGTAAAACTTTATTTGAGTACTCAAATTATGGATTAACCTCCACCGTGGTTTTTCCCCTAACAAGGTTTCCATGCAAAAATATTTGTTTCATGGTGTTATGAATGTTTCCTTTGAATGTATGAATATTTCTTTTAATGTAATGACAAAATGGTTTAATTTTAAGAGTAATAAAAGTTAAGATTTGTTGAACATTGATTCACCCCCCCTCTCAGTGTTCCCTTGAGTCCAACAATTGATATCAAAGCTTCTAGTTCCTCAAAAGAATTTTAGCAGCTTGAGGTGGATCTTGGAATGTGATGAACCCTAGTAGTCTTCAATAGGAGATTTTGGTGGCGCTTGATGACCTTGATCAGTCTAAAGAAGAAGTATAGGAATTGAAAGAAAATCTTAGGGATGCTAATAAATTCATTCAGTCATTGAAGGGTCATATTGTCAAATCCAAGGAGAAAATAAAGGATATATGTGATCATATCAAACAACAAGAGAGTGAAAAAATGGATGATGCTCACCTGAATCAGACCTTGAAGGAAATAACTGAAGAATGTGAAAATCTTTCTAGAGAAAATGCTACCTTAAAGCATGAGATGGAATCTATGGCAATGAAGCTGACTAAAGATATTGAAGAAAGGAAGAAGAACGAAGAGAATCTAGCTCAATCCTTAAAGGAGAAATCTAATGAACACAAAAGAATGAATGAATAATTTTCTCAACTGGAAAGTAAATTGCAACAATCCAAAAAAAATGAAGAAGAACTTGGTAAACAAATTGTTATCCTCAGAAATAAACTTTCTAGTACAAATTAGTAAAAAGAAAAGTTTAAGATCAATTCAGTGAAGCTTAATGAGCCAACTCAAGGACAAAAGAGTGGAAATTTGGATATTTGGAAGGAGTTTTCGTATTTTGAGGAAGTGAAATTTGTTAAATTCATCTTGAGAAGATTACATGATATTTTCACTTTGGACAAACCCTACATCATTTCAAAGGAGGTAATTGAGAATTTGATTGGATTATGCAAAATCCATCCAGAACAAGGAAGTAGAAACCTTAATTGGAATAATCAGAGATCAGAGGGCATTGATAATTGTGGCAATCAAGAATCTTGTTACAAAATATATTGTGCATGGAATTTCATATAAATTCTTTTTCAAAAATTGAGAAGGAGCGACCTCGGCTAGCACAATCTATATATCTCATAAGATGATAATCGAAGGTTAGGACTTTGACTTGTGTGGGTTGATAAAGGATTAGCTAATGGAGAATGTGCAAATCACAAAAGAAATAGGCTACCCTTCCAGGTTTGGTACTTTGATCATATTCTTAGTAATGTATTTCTTGAATTGTTCTCCAAAAATGGACAATGTGGTGTGGAAAACAAATGAAATGGTTTGTAGACAAATATACTCATATTCTAGGAGCTTGGTTGATTGGGATATAGAATTTGAAAATTTCTTTTAGAGTATCACTTACCAAACTAAAGAATAAAATGAATGAATTGAGGCAATGCATAAATTCAATTAGCAACATCTACAACTATTGAATCCGTTGGCCCCATGCAATTAGTAATTACAAAGATAAATTGGAACAAATTGAAACCGAGTTGAATGACATTGGTAAAATCTTTAACATCTTGTTGGATCAAGATGGCACCATTAGGAAAAGGATTCGGGAGTTACAGTCTGAACACACCAATGTTCAATTCACCACGAACACACTTGTTGATACTTTCTAGAAGGTGAAGGATCTGACTGGAGGTAGATTGGAGCAGATGGTGGAGATATTAAGGAAAGGTGAGAAACTAAAAGAAGCAATTACAATTCCAGAATCTTTAACTAAAATTGTCAACAAAACATCCAAGAACAAATTTTAATAATTATCATTGGGATATCAATAGATGCCTGGAAGAAATTCCTTTCGAAAATGAAGAAAAATCATCTGATAATTTTCTAAAGTAGCAGTCAATTGTTTTCAATTTTTTGAAGTTTTTGTCTAAGGGGGAGAATTGTTTGTATATATAACTAGAAGTTTTGAAGATTTTGAACACATGTTTTGTATTTTTGGCATATGGTCTCTATGCTTTGTCATTGATGTCAAAGGGGGAGAGAATGTAGTGAAAAATACCTTATAAATCTTAGGAGGAGAGAGTGCAACAAAGCTTGAAAGTGTTGTCATTGATGGCAACCTAAGTCATGGTTTACACCGGAAGAATAGTATGAAGAACATGACATCTGGTTATAAGTAAAAATTTGATTTGTATACCTCACCAAACTACTATTTTGGGTTGTGGATCTCTAA
Organism: Sequoiadendron giganteum; assembly: GCA_007115665.2. Classification (NCBI taxonomy): domain Eukaryota; kingdom Viridiplantae; phylum Streptophyta; class Pinopsida; order Cupressales; family Cupressaceae; genus Sequoiadendron; species Sequoiadendron giganteum. The sequence continues at coordinate 21,711,168 of CM021104.1, forward strand.
GGAAGGTTTTTTGATGTTTGTTGATGCTTATTTGTGAAGTATACTGATATGCATTCATTGGTACATGATCTAGGAGATCCAGTGCACTAATCTATTCATTATCTATGCTAGAAGGCCGACCTGGAAAATATAGTAATCACAGATGTATAAGGAGTAATTAAATTAATATTCTCATTCTCTATTATGTTTTTTTTGGTCCTATTTTTGTCGTAACTGACTTTGGAGGATGCACATAAAGAATTAGTTATGGATTTGGCCGACATTTGAGAAGAACTTAATGTTTTATCAAGCTGACATATGAATGATCAAATCCTTGATAGCAGATATACATATGAGATCGATTTTATCATTTTGAGTGTGTCATATGTGGAAAAGTATGTGAAGATAGCGAATGTGAATATGGTGTGAAATTCAGCAGAGTAATAGTGCAAATTTTTCTATGTGTGATGCGAAAAGCATAAAAGAGCAGAGAAAAGATGAGCAAAACAAAGAGTCAGTTAGAAGATCTAGAATCTAATCTATAAGCTTCATCATAACTGTAGCTTGGCATGAATAGATGCTACCATCTCAGTTCATCCTTCAAATGGCTTTAATCTAAACTTTTATAAGGCAATGAGCCTTCCCTTTTGAGCAGTGAGCTCTAGGTAGTGTGCTTGAATGCAAGTGCATTCCCTCTTGTAAAACTTTATTTGAGTCCTCAAATTATGGATTAACCTCCACCATGGTTTTTCCCCTAATAGGGTTTCCATGCAAAAATATTTGTGTCATGGTGTTATGAATGTTTCCTTTGAATGCTTGCATCTTTCTTTTAATGTAATGACATAATGGTTTAAGTTTCAAAGTAATAAAAGTTAAGATTTGTTGAACAATGATTCACCCCCCCTCTTAGTGTTCCCTTGAGTCCAACAATATCAACTATCATACACTACGTGCATGACACCTTCATGGGAAAACTTCAAACATTTATGAATTACGAAGGCGGTCCCATTCATGGAAGCTAGCCAAGGTATACCTAGCTTCACCCTGAATAGGTCTGACTTGGGAATGACATCTAAAACCAAGTCTACATTCCTAGGTCCAACCAGGACAGGTAGAGTTATTGATCCATATGGTTTGAGAGCAAGGCCATTGATGAGTCTAGTTTTTGGGCTAGTTATGAGTAGAATCCATAGTCTATTTTCTGAAATTTCCATGGACTTTGATATTGCATGACTGGCACTTTTATATAATTTCTCTCAAACCTTAAGACATTTGGGTTTAGTTCCCTTTTTGTTAGTTTCAATGATATTAACTTATTATGTGGACTATCTACATTAATATTGCATGTGATTGATGGATGTTCTTTAAGATCATTTTAGCTGTGCATTTATTATGCGTACTGACATTGCCATGCAGACATGATTGGAAATGCTAAGTTGAGAAATGCAGCCGCCAACCGGTCATGCAGAGGAAGCACATGAAGGTCAATTGGAGGAGGACGATAGAAGGTTCCCATGTTAGCCGCATGTAACCAAAAATGTAAGAGAGGGGGACCAACCACGTCAAGGCCCTAGGCCACGGAGGGCTGAGAGCACCAAGCTGTCCTAAATTACCTCAATTTAAGGGAATTTTAGGAAGTGTGGGATGAGAATGATGAGGACTATGAGGTCCTATGATCACTCTGTAGAATCAAGACTTGAAAGGAGGCTAGGCGAGTTAGTTTTCAGATTCAACACTATGTCTTAGATAGCGCTCTTTCAGAGGACATAAGTGTGGTTCTGGGATGACAACATGACACGCTAGCATATCGTAGGTGCATTGGCATCCATACAGCCAGAGGACCAAAAAGACAAGGTTGGATTCAAAAGAACAGACTAATGGCCTAGCTGACTATGTTCGAAAGGCCAAAACAACACTAAGACATGAATAATTTATGTGAAAATGTGATAAAGTAAATAGGTCAATGCTAGGGTGATAAGAATGATCTCGCTAAAAAGATTGTTCACTAGCTAGCTCCAAGATATCTTCACCTGCACACAAAAGAGAAGGAAATTATTGGGGGGATGTATAGGGCTCTACCTCATTCAGACCCCCATTTTGGTGTTTCCACCTCTATGGACAACCAAGTTTGTAATGATGGATAAATAATATGATAAAGAAGGAATAAATCGAAATAACACTAAAACACTACAAAATAGTAATGTGCTTACTCAACCAAGTAATAGAGGAGAGGATTAGAAAGCTTACCACCTCCACCAAGAGTGATCAAGTCTAATGGGGGAGTCAATGAGAGGAACTCAAGCCTCTGCTACAATGGTTTTTTTCTACACTTGCTCTACTGAAGTGATGGAGTGATGGACTTGCTTCTATGGAGTGCAAGAATGTTGCTTCAATGCTTTAAGTGAACGCTAAGAGATTTTTTGTTGCTAAGAGAGATCATATAGCTTTGAAATGAATCCAAAAATAGTGAATATGAAGAAGAGAGTGAAGAAAATGACCATATTCAGGTCGGTCAGCCGAAGGGGGCGTTACAATTTCACTCCCAATGAGAAGTGTAATGCCTCTGCAAGCTCCAACCACGAGAATCTACCAGGGACATAAGCACTCTGCGAGGACATCTACGTGCCACATGGGCATCCCCGACAATTATTCCTTTGTCGACGCTCAAAAAGGATGCCAAGTGGAACGAAGCCAATAGGCTTAGGTGGAATTTCGCCTTTGGATTTGGTTTTTCTAAAGTGAAGGAGGGTAAAAGGGGAATTTTCCCAAGGGGTACAAATTTTCTCCTATACAAGGGCATATGCGTCCCAACCCTATTTTCCAAAAATTAAGGTGTCGGGTGTAAAGTATTAGATAAATGCATTTATTTGTAATTTATCGATAATTTTTAAAAATAGACCATGGATTGCATAATTTAGGAAATTAGGTGCTCAATTAGGTACAATATCTTAAGGTGGATAAAAACATAGTGTGAAATTTTCAAAGGTGACAATTTATGATGCTATGTTTAGCCCCCACTTTAGTGAGAGTATGAACTTAAGCTTAGACTCACACTAAGGTAGAAATTATGTGACAAGAGGGGTCTAATTGTCCAAATTTTGAAGAGATAGAATGAAAATGGATCTATGGGGATACACAAGCCCCCAAGATCCAAGATCTCATGGAAAGACAACAAAAGCAAAAAGGAACACACACACACATGTATAAAATGCAACAAGAAAACATACAAAAACATACACAATGTCAACACAAAATGAAAAAACGAGGGTATGGGATAACAAGATGCATTATGCTAGGATCCACTCCAAAGTCATTTATGACTAAAAGACTAGAAAAGTCTGATATTTTCTAGGTGAATCACAAACCAAAGGTAAAACAAGCTAGTGAACTACAAAAATGATCAAGATGTTATGCCAATGCATCACTAAGTTCAGCATGTGTAAAAGAAGTGAATCAAAGAATGGCAATGTCAACACACCACTAAGTACAATGCGTGTGAATAGAGTGAAGAAAAAATGCCCCCACCTTAAAGAAATTTCTAAACACAGAAAGTCACAGACAAAATGGCAATGTCAACACACCACTAAGTACAATGCATATTCCCCTACCTTAAAGAAATTTCTAAACACAGAAAGTCAAAGACAAATTCTTACAATTAAAATGAATAGAGTAGGACACTTTGCACCTGTGGTATAAATTTGAGCTTAGTTTTGGTGGACTAATTCGCCTAGGGTGTATGAGTCCCTATAGAGAAATCTCATATTTGTTTTCGTAGTCCTCTGGTGCTAGATCAGAGCTTTATGTTTCCACTTGCAAATTTTTCAAGTCACTATTGAATACTTTTGTAAGTGAGTTTTCATGAGTTGTCAAGATTTAGGGTTTTAATTTCAACAATGGATTATCGATCTTCAAACTTCCTTCAATCTCCTTCAAACCTGAACTTGCACATTCAAAGAGAGAGAAAGGGTTGTGTCATTTAGGGGCTTGCCTTGGTCAAACCTGTGTTAGTGTTTCCACTTCCACAATGACAATGCAAATATCAATGATAAAAAGGTAAATGATAGGAATAAATGATGAATCCACAAAGTGTTGCGACTCATCACCCTTCAATGACTTCCTTGAATGATTGAATTCATGCACATCTCTTCAAGGTTTGGATCTTGCTTGCTTGAATTGCTTGCTTGCTTGATTTTCTTGAATTGCTTGGAGGCCTACAAAAGGGTTAGCCTTCACAAACAATGATAACATGAAAATAAATAAACTCACATATGATTTGACATGATGCTTGGATCTTGAATTGCTGCAATAAATAACTGAAAATCTACTCTTGACTTGCTTGAGAATGCTCTTGACAATAATTCTTGCACTTAGTTTTTTGTTAGATCGTAAATGATGCAATAACTAGGTATTTATATGCAATTATTCAATTTCCCATAAATTAAATCCTAATAGCCAACTTTGGACACTTGAATTGCAAATGATAAAGTGCCAACATTGACATATTTGAATTTGGAGCCAAAATAGGGCGGCATTTTCACCATAAGGGGACCTATTTTCCATAGGGCATATGTGTCCCAACCCTATTTTCAAGAAATTAAGGTGTTAGAGGCAAAGTATTAGATAAATGCATTTGCTTTCCAATTGCTATTTGTTGATAATTTTTAAAAATGAGTCATGGAATGCATAATTTAAGAAATCAGGCACTCAATAGGTCCAATAGCTTAAGTGGGAGCAAAACATAGAAATTTTCAAGGGTGACAATTTACGACACTACAAATTCTTTTCTTGTGTAACTTATTTTATTATATCTTTTCAAGTTTGTTATTCCCATGAAATAACCTATCAAAGTGAAAAAAATGATCCATTTACATTGATTATTTAATTCTAGAATGGGTAAAATCACATTTAAAGGATTTTCAAAAGTCTTACCTCATCAAATGTATTGTAGAAAAAATATTGGCTTTCTTTATTGGTAGTGTCATCCTTAAGAGCTTTGAAGCTAGCTAATTTAACATTAATACTTAAATTGTCACAACGTGAATCCATTACATAGGCAAGGGTTCATCATAAGGTGAGATAGATGAAAAATATTCTACAAAAAATATAAGAAAAATTACAAACTCATTGTTATTTTAAGGAGGGAGCATAACAAACAACAAAGGACAAGTGCATAGAAAAAGAAAAATTAGAGCCAAACCAACCTCTGTATTTAGGTAAATATTGTTGATAAAATGATTTTTCATCCTAAATAGAAGAAAACACATTTATACTCATCTAATACTTAAATATTGTAAAATATTCCGAAAATATAAAATACATCCTAAATAGAAGAAAACTCATTTATACTCATCTAATACTTAAATATTGTAAAATATTCCAAAAATATAAAATATTATGTTAAAAATATATTTTTTAAGAATTAATATTAATTTTACTAACGAATATCTTTCTGGATTGCAATGGAAGGGTGCTTAGTGTATGCAAATTTTCCAAAACCTCATAATCTTACTAGTCACATTCAAACTCTATACTAACACGTTTTTGGGGGGGACCTCATCCCCATCATAAATACTCAACAATAACACCCCAATGAGACTTGAACCTTGATGGCAAGAACAACATCATAACAACTTAACCATCACACCATACCACTATTGACTATACTCTAATACTAAATCCAGTTAAAAATTCTGATTTGATAAAGCCAACCCTCCTCAACTTTTAACATTGAAATTGTCAAACTAGGAGAGGGGATAATTGTCAATTCAGTTAAGGTTTAAAAAGAAACATCCCTCGTGGTAAAGTTGAAAAACAACCTCAACTGAAGTAATGATCAATGAATAATACATATAAAACATTGAATTGAAAGTTTTAACCGGTGAAGGCTTATTCATTTTTTTTTAACCTTTAATGGATTAGGAACACAACATGAACAAATCAATCAATCTCATATGAGGAATTATGGACAAAGTATATTAGATATGACAAGCTCAATAGGGAACACCCTCTGTGTGTGAAAAAGATTCGAGACATTCAGCCATGTGTGGTAATAGGCAATGGAAGTTATTATCATAATAAATCGAGTAGATACCCAACTACTTCTGTTCCCCATGAATAGGATAGAGAATAAACAATAGAGCAAATGGGATCATGTTTTCCAATAAGGGCCCTACATTCTCCTTGCCTACTTTTAGAAGGGACCCATTTTCAAAAGTTTTTATGACTTTTAATTCCAATAAGCAAGCTTAGAAAGGGAATTAGAAAAAGTTGATGCCCCTTCCACATGCATTATGTCAGGAGAGACTCCAAAGCCGAATGAAAAAGTCATCTGAAGAAAAACAACACCACAAGAAGATAGATCACAATCTTTGGACAAACTACATTGAAATGATTAGATTCTGCTCTTGTATATGTCTGTCTTCTTCATACGGAGTTGCAATGATATATATTCTGTGTGTATACTTTGGTACAGACTCTTCATGAGCAGAAAAGAAAAAGGGTAATGCTTTGGTATATAAAAGCAGTGATGAAGATTCACATGATGGTAGAAGTATCTGTCTATCATGAATAAGACTCCATATCTCTAAGGTTGTGGTTTGCCATGCTTCTATATGATAGAGATAAATGTTTGTTTACATAGGTTTTTTTATTTATTTTCAATTTTAGAAGGGACCTATTTGATTACATCAATGAACATCTTATCAGATCGGATGTACAATATAACTGTAAGAAATTTAGTAAAGTGGTCAATTAGTTTAAATATTTTTGGATTAGATTATGCGGGCATTTTCCTTCATCAATGTTTCGCATCACACTTTATGATCCATCATAAAGATGAGAAAGCAAGAAAAAAGAAATGCTCACATAATCTAATCTTAAAATACTCAAACTAACATTATAAACTGTGGAAAAATCATGTCTTTAATATAACAAATTATAAAAATTCATTAAATGAATCAAAGTATCTGTCCATCGAGAATAAGGCTCCATATCTCCCAAGTTGTGGTTTTTCATGCTTCTACACTACCACTATAGACTAATGTTAAAACATAGTATTCCTTCCTTTCCTGATCTCTTCAACTTTAACTATTGGAAGGGACCCATTTGCTTATATCACTAAACACTTTATCAGGTAAGATGTACAGCATAACTGTGAGAAATTTAGTAAAATGGTAAATTAATTTGAATATTTTTAGATTAGATTATGTGAACATTTTTCTTCATTAACATTTTGGATCACACTCTATGATCCATTATTAGGATGAGCAAGTAAGAAAAGAGAAATGTTCACGTAATCTAATCCAGAAATATTCAAACAAACATTATAGACTGTAAATTTCATGTCTTTAAAATGATAAATTGTCAGCAAGAATGCAAAAATGCTCACATAATCCACTCCAGAAATATTCAAACTAGCATTATAGACTGTGAAAATTTCATCTTTAAAATGACAAATTGTCAAAGATCATTAAATGAAATAAAACATTTGTGTGAAACAGATTTTGAACTTTTTTGAGATAAAAGAAAAATCACTACCCTCTATCCTTTACTGTTACCAGCAGCAGTGGTAGTAATCAATATGAAATAGACTGCAGGTTCTTAAGATCTCTTGTACAACTTAATCCTGTGCAATAGCCACTTAATTATAGTTTAATTGATAAATTAAGCCATCCAGGTTAAGTGCTGACTGGAGACCAGGTTATAAAAGAACCAATGCATCAACTCTTGATGCTTTCAAAATATTTGAATTTATATTCAATAGATAATTATATCATACATTATTATCCATTGACTGTAAAATGTATATAATACTTAAACCCAACAAAGGAAACTGACAAACTCATTAAGAAAAAAAAAATACTACCCACAAACAGATATAATGTTTTTTTTTATATAGAGCACGAAATGAAGCCCTATACCCATTGCTCTTGGGAAGAGGAAACTTAAAAAAAGGCAATGCCCTTCAATGTCCAATTGCAGGGTAGAACTAAAGGGAGCATGTATGTTGTGAAAGGGACAAGAAAAGGAAATCATACTGGTCCAAAGTTGGAAATCATACTGGTCCAAAGTTGGGCACATTATGATAAGGGCTATTTGCTGAAAAGAATACATAATCGAATCCTGAAATGATTGTAATACTTTAATGTCCTAACCCTGTGAGACCCATTTGTTACAGCATATACATTCCAATGCCTGATGCTAGAGTTTGAGAGAACAGCACTTATTAGAATAAGCTGTCTGACTTTTAGAACGGTTACATGCTGTTTTTGTCTTGTATTTTGTGCCCATACCCATTATTTATCATATTCCTCCATTCTTCCTGACTTTTTCTTCCTGTCTTTTTGGAGATTTTATTATTTTATCTTAAATTTCATTCTCCAATGTGTTGTTCAATATTTAATACAGATTTCTCTTCCCAAGTGGGATATATATAATTTAATACATTTAGCTAGCACCAAGAAGGAAATGGCCAGAAAAACAAAATGAAGAGTGTCATAATTAGAGCAACATCATTGCCAGTGCAGCAAGACTGAAATACAAAAACATCATGGCAAAGTAGTTTTCAATGATAAGCATTCCATTGTAAACATTCATTTGGATGGCCATGTTGCTTCCTATGTTATACACGTTGTGGGTATTGTAGAATGCTTAGCGATTAACTTTCACTTGCTCAGAGAAGATACCCACTGAGTTTATTTGTGTCCTATGGTTTTTCTCCTCTATCTTCGTATAGTTTTGTACTATGGAAATTTGTTTGGAGGGCAACCAGTCAAATTCCATCTATTGTTGGCAGAAAAGAGTGCAATAGCAAAGGGAGTTTCATTTGACATTTTCACTGCCATGCCACAGAGCAGTGCCTGTTTGAATATGCTAAAAAGTATTGAAAGGAAATTTGAAGTCATAATAAATTATTTTAGAAAAATACACAAACAAATATTTAGAATTCATAATGTAAAAGAATATATAAACATGGTATCAATATTATACAAGATATACTTTCAAAAAATCTTCAAAAGGGAAAATTCTAATCTTCAAAAATACTCATACATTTAATGTACTATCTTATGACCAAATATTATCATACACTCGCAAAATCTTTTATCATACACTCGCAAAAATTTTATGTAAGACTTTTGAAACATCAACTCCCTAATGTTGCTGCTCCTCACCCGGACCTCCCTTCCGAGGAACTACTTTTGGATCGATCTGCTGACACCATTAAGACTGTGCCTGACCGAACTTTGAACCTTATGTTGTCGCTGCTTTGTCTGAACCTGTCCGCCCTTTGTTGAACGCCTCTATTGTTCCTTTGGTTGATTCGATCTCTATTGCCTCGTTGCCGACTCACTTGCTGCTTGGTGGCTCTTCTCCTGTGGTGGCTGGGGTGGAGCCACTCCTCTCACCTTTCTCGTTGATTCCTGATTCCGAGCCTCCCTGGTCGGTTGTTCTACGAAAGAAAAAATTTGTTGCTACTTCTCGGCCTCGGGTTCGTGGAGTTAGCTTTGACCCCTCTGTTTCTAGGGTTGCTTAATTTCTTTGTTTTTCTACAACTGTCGGTCAGCTGTTTCTATTTGTTCCTATAGTTCAAATTATGTTTTGAACTATGTTTTCCTTTGGCCCTTTGGGCCTTGTGTGAAGGGTACAACACTTTGTAAATGTTGTTTATCTTTTCAAAAACATCAACTCCCTAATTGCACTCCATGTAAACAAAAATATGATAATCATGTAATCACACATCTCAATTCATATTTTCTCTTTACACACACACACACATATACATAACTTACAAGATATGCTCAATCAATCTTCAGCAACAAGTCAATAATTACTCATGTGATTGCTTTTATAAAGACAATCTTACACAAAACCACCAAATGGTATGGCATAAACTATGTGCCTCTAAAACAATGAACTTACAACACCATGTCCCCCTCATTTAATTTTTCGTACTAAATTGTCTCAATATTAAATATTTTATTAATGTGTAACCACATTAAATACTTATCTTTATATTGCATACAATAAATAATGAAATATCAAGAATTTCTATGTGATTTATGCATCTCTAAGGTCTCTAGGTGCACCACAAATAAATATTAAGCTTTTCATTATAAACATTATGCAAGGTGTACAAAACACCATTACTAACAAGTAAAAATGATGTTTATTCATGCAATGTGCATTGAGCCAAGTCAAGAAGATTGAGTTATATCGATTGTTTCATTTGAACCCTATATGTATGTATGTATTCATGCATGTATGCATATATGCATGTTTGAATGTATGTATGTATATATATATGGAATAAGATAAAATATAGATGGTTAGTAGTGAGTTTATTTGAAAGACTTTTTTAGTTTTTTAACTATGGAAAATAGGACAAGTTCCAAGTAGGAAATATGATTTTGTAAAATGAGTATAGAATGATAAGGATATTTTTGAAGTAATCAACCTTGCTTTAAGGATTTTCTTAGGCACAAATCTCTCATGTCCTTGCGGCTTATTTTCTTAGTGTGTTAATAAACCTAAAACTACTAGCCTCGTTCGAGAAATATGAAAATATTGTTGAAAACTTATAAAGTGAATTGTTGATCTTCTGGATTGAAACTATGTTTGTTTTTATGAATCAACATTTCGGATCAAACTCCATGATCCATCATCAAGATAATATTAATAGTAGTGCTTTTATTTGAGTTGATTTTTTGTTAACTTCCTCCTTTGTTTAAGGTTGTTAATTCTCTCATTTTCTTTTATTATTTGTGTTTCTTTCTTGTCATTATTATTTTCTTTATTGTAATTTCAGTTGTTTTTATTTTCCTCTTTATTCTATTTGATTATTTTGTTATCTTTATCTAGCTTGTAGTTATTCTTATTTTTTGGTTGTCTTGTATTATTTCCAACTCTTTTTAACTTTTTAGTTTTTAAGGATAGTCTTGCCCCTTATTAATTTTCTCTTTTCTTTTGTCTTCCCTATTTAGTTCCTAGTTCATTTATTTTTAAAGTATTGTACTGATTTTTTCCTATTATGTTATTGTTTAATTTTTGGTTCAATCTTAGTTCATTGTCCTCTATCTCAATCAACCCCCTCACCTATTTATTCTCCTAAGAAAGACTATCATTTTTCTTCTCTTTGGTTGCTTGCATATTATCCTGACGATGGATCATGGAGTTTGATCTGAAACTTTGATTCGTAAAAGCGAACACAGTTTCAATCCAAAAGATCAACAATTCATTATCATGGACTGTGGAAACTTGATGTTGTTAATTTATAAAGTTTTAAGTATGGATGTGGAAAATAATTTTATGTTTAATGATCTTTGGGATTTTATTGAGAATCAACCTACAACCCTAATTGGTGTTGCTAAATTATCTAAATTTCAAAAATGAGAGAAGAAACATTTAAGAATACTAAAATTTTCTTCTTCTTCACAAGTTATCCACCTAGAGGCTATTAAATCTAAATCTTGGAAAGCTCAAAAGATACTTAAAGATTTATATGACAAAAATGCATTCATATAAGAAACCAAATCTATTAATGTAGTTGTTAAACAATAAACTTAATGGTGGGGAAAATATTATAAAATTCATCTCTAACATGAAAATGCAAACCTAGAATATAGTACTATAGGTGGTCAAATTGATGATGATGTGAATGGACTTATTTACAACTTCATAAACTTCTTGTAAATGTTACAACTCAATGAAAAACTTATAATGGACATATTTGATTCAATTTGTAAATTTTTACTTCAACATGAACAAAATATTGCAACTTGAAGAAAAACATTTCCACATTTGAAGGATTAAATTGCTACTTTCAAATAGGAAAAATGTCCTCGTTTATCAAAACATTAGACATTTTCTCACCATAATTATTGAAATGATCCTATATATTCTTCTTCTTCTAATACTAATTGTTAGGAGTATTTCGAAATTTTGTTGATTTAACCCTTGTGGGTTTAGAATTTTCTTTCTATTAGGGTTTATTCTCATATTACACCTAAAACCCTTATATATTTTTATACTTCATGGATTTTTTGTGCCAAATTTATTTTCTAAAAGTGAATTATTCAATCAATGAATATTTTAATTGTGCCTAGAGTCTCCTGAATTTATCAACCCCTCCTCATGAATGACCTATCACAACCCATTTTATTATTTAATATTTTCCTTGGGATTTTATCTATCTAATAGGGTTCCACATATTTGGATATCATTTGTTTGTGTCAAGTTGAGGTCATCATGTTTTATTTCTCATGACTTTTGTTAAATATCTAAGCATGTACTCATTTTATTATTTAATAATTTCCTTGGGATTTTATCTATCTAATAGGGTTCCACATATTTGAATATCATTTGGTTGTGTCAAGTTGAGGTCATCATGTTTTATTTCTCATGACTTTTGTTAAATATCTAAGAATGTACTTTCTTGACATGTATCAAGGATTATTGAGTTTTCTAGATGAATTAACTATAAAAACAATCTAGTTGCCTATGTTGTTAGCATGTTTTGATTGGTTGAAAATAACTCTTCCAATGTGTCACAATCTATGAGGACAATAATTTTTTTTAAAATTTTCTAGCTAGCATTTTTTTATTCATTGTTGTTATCATTTGTATTGTAACTTTAAAGGCGGGCCCATGGCGAACTTTATTTTTTCATAGGACCTTCTTTTACTTGTTGGAGTGCACATGGAAAATTGTGATTGCATCACATTGAAGATAATACACAGTAGTTTGGTGTTCATTAAAGTAGAAAAGTAGTGGAATACTAACATATATAAGAGGCAAAATCAATGGCTAGAAATGATTGATGATGGGTGGTTAAGATTAAAGGAGGATTATGTTTTGGATCAAGGATGCAAGATCATATGACAAGTGTCAAATGATAGATAGGATCTAGGTTTAGGGTAGGGATACTTGGGAAAAAATCCTTATGGAAATGGCTAGGATTAAGAGATTAAATGAGACGAATGGGTAAGATTGAAAGTTAGTTTGACTTTGGGGTAGGTGTCTAGTTTCAATGAATCTAGGCAAAGAATTAGTTAGACATGTGAAGGAGACATTTTTCACATGAGAAAAAAATTAGATTATGATCCATGTGGAGAATATGGAGGGCTAGGATTAAATGGAAAAGAATAATGCAAAAAATAAATACATAATTTATTTATTTATTTAATGAGATCACGATGGGATAATAATTAAATAAATATTAAATATTTATTTAATTAAAGGATTGTGGCAATGTATATTAATTAAATAAATGATAAATATTTATTTAATTAATGGATTAGGATAAGGGATATTAATTAAATAAATAATAAATATTTATTTAATTAAGGGACTAGGATAAAGGTGAAAAGGATAGGAATAATTAAATAAATAATAGATTTTTATTTAATTAATGGCTTAGAATAGGCTGAAAAAGGTGTGGTTGGGCAAGGTCATAATTATGGTGTCTAAATTTTTCCCCTCTTTGATATGACATTGTGAAGTGACATTGTATCAAATAATTTTAAAACATAGTGGATAAGAGAAGATAAGGATCAAAGATGGTGCCCCAATCAATGGGAGGGTGGAAAAGGATGAAGAAGGAAATAGTAATGATTAGGTGATGGGATGTCCCCTCGAGAGGATATGCGGGTTAGGAGAACATGAGTGTTCTCTCAAAATGGAATGGAACAATGAGGGATTAGGATCAAGAAGCAGATAAACTAGAAGATAAAAGAGAATGAAGGAGAAGAAATGGAAGGGGAATTTTATGATGATGGATAGATTATGCTAGTATGTATTGAGAAATCCTAAAATTCGATATAGAAAAGATAAGTTTTGACCAAGGTATTAAGAACTATGGTGACAAGGTAACCTTTGTATGGACTTGAAACTCAAACAATAATAAGCATGACATACAAGATAAAAATGATGCCCCATTATACACTGATTATGAAAAACCAATATATAGATAGATAAAGGTGGATGTAAGTAGGTGTAGGAATGGGTTAAAAGGTAAATGATCAAAAGATAAATAAAAAATAAATAATAACTACAAACATGTCATGTATCCAACATATCTCTTGCCAAAGATCAAATGATGATGATGATAATTGGTTGTGTGTGAGTAGGGTTGGATAATCACCTAAGCAAGGCTTTGATTTTATTACTCGAGCTTGGATAATCACTTGAGCAAGGCTTTGATTTTATTACTCAATCTTGGATAATCACTTGAGTAAGGCTTTAATTTGGTTGTACTCAAGCTTGGATAATCACTTGAACAAGGCTTTGGTAAGATGATGGATGATTTATTGATCAATCAACAAAAGGATAAAATAACTGATTAATGTTGAAGAAGGCTTATGATATGATTTTTATTAAGGATTGATGCCATGGATGCAATAATTGGACTAATTGAATATCAATTATGAGGCATTTAAGATGTTATTTAAAAAAAAAATTGATGAGATGAAAAGATGATGATTTCTTTATTATGTTTGAGATGTGATGGATATGATTGGAGGTTGAATGGATTAATGAGTGATTTAATATGGATGAAGATGGGTAATGGACTCTAAATACATGAGTCTTGAAAGCCAAAGAGAGAGGGAACTAAGGATATACAAGATCAAATCCTTGACATAATAGAGATGTAACTTCCTCATCTAACACATAGGAAAGCATGGGGATAAGTGGCTGATAATAGATGGACGAGGGATGACATGGGATCAAGGATCATGAACAAGACATGATAGGTTTATTATGGATGGATGAATGAAGATGGCAACTTATTATGACATGGATATAAATGATAATAGATGAGATGAAATCCTAGGAGATGGTGGATAAATGACTGAAACATAGAAAAATATAAGTGGGCTGATCAATGTGGAATGATTAAAAAGGTGTGTGATGCACTTGTACACTTTCCTAATTTCATTAGAAAAAGAGATCTCCCAAGGATAGGATTGACTTTCAACCTTGAGGTGAATCAACCCTATTGGGAAGGATCTATTATTTTCTTTATGATAGAAAATGACAAATATGACTGAAATGCGATTTGGAGAGATAAAAATAAAATACTTAATACACTCAATTATGCACAAAACTTGAAATGCTAAAATAAAGGATAGCATGGATAGAAACTATAACTTTCAGGTACATCTTAGAAGGGTAAATTGATGTGTACCTACCACCAAAAATGGTTGTTGAGTGTCATGTTGAGACAAATTCACCCTAGGGCGAATGGGTCTCTATACAGGGATCCAAAATATGATTTCATAGTCCTCTGATCTTGGATCTAGACTCCTGATTCCACTTGATTACACTACCAAAAAGTTAAAAATAAATTCTACAAATGAGTTTCCATGGCTTGACAACTTTAATGACAATTTTGCAAAATTGCACTTTTGATCAATCTTCAATCCTTCTTCACCTACAAATTTACACACACAAAGAGAGGGAAAAATTGTTTATTTTTGGTGAATAGGGGTTTGTCCTCGTTCAAACCCCATTTTGGTAATTAAACCTTAATAATGAAAGGGTGATCCCACAAAGCTGGTTTACAATTTCTAAGAGATTCTGATTTTTGTTGAAATCGCATATTTTTAGAAAATATAATGATTTAAGCCTTAAAAAGTTTCATTTTAAGGATTCCAATTGAAGAGGGTTTGATCAAACCACCTTAGATCAAAGCCTGCTAGTTTTAAACCATACCTATAACAGAGTCTTCTTTACACCTATCAAAATGCTAATAAAAAATCACTTTTGATTTACCTTTTGGGGGATAAAATGAGTTCAATTAAAATTTATTAAAAATAATTATGGTAGTCCTCATAATGAGCTATCCAACAAATATAATTTTAATATGTTTTGGTTTTATTATGTATTTGTTTTTTAGTTTTATTAAACATGGGTTTTTCACCAAAAATCAAGCTCTTTGTTCTGCACATGTGGAAAAATAGAATATATTTTTTTTTTTTGAAAAATATGAGTGCACGAGATATTGAAGTCCTTGATCCAAAAAAAAAAAAAATTGAATTTCAATATATAAAAAAAGTTATGTTTTATACTGTCCGCCTACGTCTGAATTGTAATTGGTTTGACTTTGAAACTTGATTAAGAAAAACATATTCAATAAAACACTATGAAACCAATTGGAAGCACTAGATATCGTAGTTACAAATCTAAATTCAAAAAATTTAGAATTTTATCCTTCATGGAAAAATTTATGTTTTATATGGTGAGCGTCACTCCTTAAAAATGGTGTTTACTGAAAAAAAACTAGTTTTCAAAGGAGATGGGAAAAGAAGTGCAATCCGATTCCAATTTTTTTGAAAAAATAGATTTAGAATCTACAAACAAAATTTCATAAATCACTAGTTTGCATCATCTTCAAATTCCTCATGGTTTAGCTACTATAGGTGTTCGAAAGTGAAGATTTAGTTAGAAAAAATCAATTCAGTGTCCAGTTTGGCCAAAAATTGTGCACTAGTATTTTGGGATCACCCAAAAGATAATGAAAAAATGTAAAGAATGATGAATAAAAAATTTTATGTCACAACTCACCAAACCCTCAATGGTTTCCCTTAGAGAACTGAAGTCCAACACATCTCTCTAAGGATTGGATCTTGCTTGAATTGGCTTGAATGATTGCTTGATTTGATGCTTGAATTCTTGCTTGAATGCTTGAAACTTACATCACAATGTTAGCTCGAAAACATAATATGAACACATATAACTTTGACATGATTATATGATTTTGATTTTTTGTTGTAAATGCTTGATAAATATACTCTTCAATGCTCTTGACAATAATATTTTCTCTTTTGAACTCTTGATTATTAATGTTAAGTTTGAATTAATAAAATAACTATGTATTTATAGGTGTTTATCTAATTTCTCAAAAAATAGATTTCATAAGACAACATTTGAAACTTGAATTTTAATCATTAAAATACCACCAAAAAAATATTAAATTTTTTGGTCTTGGTACTTAAGGAGGACCCAAATCTAGGACACACAATTTTCAAGGTGTTTAAAATAATGTTAGCATTTGTTTAATGTCAATTTCCCTTTCGGAAAATGGGAATAATAAGGCTTAGGAATGCATAATTTAGGCAATTAGAAGTTTAATTGATTCCAATTAATTAAGGGACCCAAACAAAATGTGAAAATGTAAAGTACATTTTTCTACACTACATTTAACCCCCACTTTAGTGAGAGTATGAGCTTACACTCAAACTCACACTAAAGTAGACATATATATGTCAAGAGGGGTCCCAGTGTACAAATATTGATGGGATAGGATGACAAGGATCAAGGGAGTTGTGCAAGCCCCCAGGATCCAAGGTCCCATGGAAAATCAATATAAGAACAAAGGGACACACATGAATGTATGATATGAAGTAGAAAGACAAGATACACAATCATACAATGTCAAAACTGATACAAAAATAAAATGATGGACTACAAAGGTGGGTGATATTATATGATGAATGCATGGATATGGATGAATTTGGTAGATTTTATGTGTAAGTGTGAATATGTGAATAAGATATAAAACACTTCTTAATATGACATTATATCAAAGATTAAACTAATTGAATCAATTCAACAAAGTAATCAATTGAAAGCATCCTATTGCTCTGTATCTCCAAAGATTTATTAAATCTAAATTGCTCTTAGATTGTGTAAGCAAATAAAACTGTTAAAATGACTATCTGAAGAACGAGATAATAATAATGCAATGCTAAATGATAAATCAATTAAACTAGCATGACATAGACATGAAACAAATAATTGCAGCTACAAGAGGCAGCCATGGTTTAAAATTGGATTGCTTGATGCTTGATGTGTGAATGCTTGATGCTTAATGTCTGGATTCCTGCAGAGTAAGAGTGCAAAAGCTTGATTATCTAGATCCTTTTCTTGGTTGAATGAGGTTGTATTTATAGATTTTCTGGCTGTAGAAATGCACAGGAAAAGCTTTGAAAGGCTTGGATTCAATCTGGAGAATTGAATGGTGAGAGATGGAGGAGATTGAGAGCAAGAGGGAGGTTGTCTCTACCCATGAAAATACCAGGCAAGAGAAGAGGAAAAATTGATGGAAGAGGATTGAGAGATCAAATTCCAAATTTGTCTCCAATTTGTCTCCAAAACTTCCCGTGAAGTTTCAATTAATTAATTTGACATAAATTAGACATGGTTTAGACATAAGAAATATAATTTATTTTTGAGAGAATATAGATTGGAATATTCCTTGTGCAACAATTCAAATATTTGGATTTATTTAAATTAACAAAAGAGAGATAAATAATTTAATAAAACAAACTATAGGATAGTTGTTTATTAAATTAAAATAGAAGAATAATGGAAATTAATAAATAAAGTGTTTTGATCTTTATTTAATTAATTTAGAAACAATGTGATAAATTGAAATAAGGAAATGATAATTAAATCGAACAAAGTATTTATTTTTGTTTATTTAATTAAGACGAGATTAGATGTGAACTATATTAAATAAATATTTCTATTTATTTAAACAGTAGAGAAAATTAGGATAATTAATCAAAGAATTTGTATTTAATTAATCGGATGCTCCAGACCAATTTTAGGTGTATACATTTTGCCCCTCTTCAAAGTGATGTGTTTACATGTTGGTTTGAAGAAAATTTTGCTGCTACAGCCAGGATTGATGATAAAAATAATAATTTCGTGTGCCCCAAACATGATTTTCAGATGATGATAATTCGTGTGCCCCAAACATGATTTTCAGATGATGATAATTCTGTGTGCCCCAGACATGATTTTCAGATGATGATAATAATTTCAGATGATAATACCCCAGACATGATTTTCGGATGATTTGATGATAATATGCCCCCTCAGGAGATAAATTAATGATTTGATGTTTTTTAGAATTTTTCAAAAATTTTATGATTTTTTGATGATTTGATGTGTTTCGATGATGCAATAATTTATCTCCCGACAAAATGATGAAGAAATGAGTCCTCTAATGAGTTTTAATTAATTTCATGGATAAAATTAATCAAAATTTTATAAAAATTCCCCAAAAATACCTTTCAAAAATTATAAATAGTGCTAAAAGGTCATTTTCAATTCATTATTCACTTTTTGAATTCAAAATTCTTAGTGATAAAGACTTTTCTGCCAGCTGGAGCGAGATGCCTATTCCTTACCACACTCACCGATTCAAGTGCGTTCGACGTTACAAATGGCCGCCTGCATATGGACCTCCGGTATGTACCCCTCGACCTCCTCGTAATTCTTGCACTTTTGTTTTTTATGCTTTTTAGGTCTTAGGCATGTCTAGGTGTCTTTTAGCGCTTTCAAGTGGCGTTGTAGCGCTTCCGTTAGGTAGTCTAGCACTTTGAGTTTTAGCGCTTGCATTTAAAACTCTAGCGCTTCCAGTTGATAAAGTAGCGCTTTCAACGAATTAGCGCTTAAGAGTCAAAAATTAGCGCGTTGAAGCCTGATTTTAGCGCTTAGAGACTTTCAGTGCTTTGAGTCGGTGGATTAGCACTTTTAAGGTATGTTCTAGCACTTCTGGTAAAGTGGCGCTTTGACGGCCTGTTTTAGCGTTTTGATGCGAAAAAGTAGCGCTTTAGGATTTTTAGCACTTTGGAAACCTCTTTTAGCGCTTTGGAGTGCTGAAATAGCACTTTCATGGTTTTAGCGCTTTGGGTCCCTGATTTAGCACTTTTAGCTGATAAAGTAGCGCTTTTGGGATGTAGCGCTTTGGATGACTGTTTTAGCGCTTCCGATCAGATTTGAAGATTTTGACTTAGTGAACCTTGATTTCATCAATTCTGATCATGTCCATTCTTCTGATTGGTATGATTGATAATCTAATTGCTTGATGTTGGATTTAGATTAAAGTAAATAAGACTAACTCTCATGATAGGCGAGAAGAACTCCTATTTCTTGATGATCCTCATGATAGGCGAGGAAATGATTCAATACCTGATAAATCTCATGATAGGCGAGATCTAGATAATGGTTTGATGAACCTCATGATAGGTGAGGTTTGATTCAATATCTGATAAATCTCATGATTGGCGAGATCTAGATAATGTTTTGATGAACCTCATGGTAGTTGAGATTGGATGTTCGCCTATGAATTTTGATCGAAAATTCATACCAAAGCTTTTGAAATAGACTTGATAGTAGAATGACGTTTAATTCCTGACATAGGTCATGGATTGTTGATTTTTTGTTATGATAATAGGAGGACTTGGGTACTCTCCAGATGCGAGAGAAGTTTCCACAGACTATAGATTTGATACCTCATCTGACACTAGATGAGCTTCAGGTGATAGGCCATTGTGGCCTTACGAGTTTACTTGATATGCCCTAGATTAGAATTAATCGAGGTTTGTTGACCGCATTAGCTGAGAGGTGGCATAGCGACCACAACACCTTTCACCTACCTACCAGTGAGATGATAGTCACACCAGAGGATGTGTGGCGTATCTTACGCATTTCGTTCATGGGGGAGATTGTTACATATGACTCTCATGGGACCAACAGCAGAGATGCTCTCCGTCGAGTATTTCAGGATCAGGACATTGAGGGTCCGAGTGTTCGATGGCAGAGGATCGCGGATTCGTATGCGACACTACCAACAGTGCTAGCTAGATTCATTGGAGGTTTCCTTTGCCCTGATCACAGGTCAAAGGGATTCCTCGTTGGCTGGGTTAGGATACTGGAGAGTATGTTGGTACATGGTACCAGATATGTGTGGGGGATGTGCATGTTAGCACATCTTTACCATGATCTTCATTCCATTGTGTACCTAGGTGCACGTAGTATATCCGCAGGGGTGACCCTATTACAGATATGGGTTTGGGAGCATTTTGCTATTTGTCGGTCGTTTCCCATTGCAAATAGACCAGTTGGAAGACCGTATGTATTTAGATATAGTGGTCGGTTCACACAGGCCCGGATGGGCAAGTTAGAGCACTAGAGGAGAGTTTTTGATGATACTGAGACAATGACATGGCGCCCATACCTTGACTATGAGGAGTGGGATGAGGATGATACAGTATTGGGCTTCCTTTGTGACTCTATGTACCTCATTGGTCAGACTCTTTTTGTGATTGAGAGATTTTTGTTGTGTCGGGTGTACAGACAGTATGGCATTATTCAGTGTATGCCACAGGGGGTAGCCCACTATGCACGACGACGGATAGATATTCCGGATTGGGGTCCCACATTATCTTATGATGTTGTAGTAGAGGGGTACAGGACATTACAACCATCTCCTTAGGACATGCGGAGGGATATTGTAGAGGCACCCGTGACAGAGGAGTACACGGCATTTTTGGCTTTCGTCCCCCCTCGTCGCATCACCATTCCTGATGAGCCCGCACCATTACTAGTAGAGGAGGATGTGGCAGAGGATGTTATCGGGGGTGAGGGTGATATCCCAGCAGATGAGAGCTCAGAGAGTGATAGTGAGGATAGTAGCAGCAGTGGGGACAGTGATGGTGGTAGTGGAGGAGACCGAGCGACAGGGCCAGCCATCAGCAGTGGTCCATCTTCGAGCAGGCCTCGCAAGAGGCGAGCAGTGACCATGCCACATGTGGATTATCAAAGATAGATATCAGGCTTGCAAGCACAGGTACAGACACTGAAGGGGCAGTTGGCACAAGCTCGGGGTATGCTTGTGCAGACCCAGACCCAGATGCAGGCACAGGCACAGGGTCACGCACAGGCCTTGGCACAGGTACAGGGGCAGTTAGCTAGTATGCAAACACAGGTTGATGCCCTATCTGTGCTCGGTAGATAGCCGAGAGGGCACAAGAGACAGCAGATACCCTCCAGAGATTGGCCGATGGCACCTCTATCGGTGATTATATGAGAGAGGTTATGCAGGCTGACCGAGAGGCAGAGTTCTACCGAGGCCGTTATCATGATGCAGTGCCTGCCGAGTGCCAAGTCAGTTATGCCCCTTTAAGATTTGGACGGACACACACATAGATAGTCAGTGAGGGGGTGACCTAGCCTCCACACAGAGATTCCAGAGATCTGGGTCCTTCTGGGGGTGGTGGTGGTACAGGTCCTATTGGGCCTGCTCATTCTGGTAGTAGCAGGTCGTAGATGCCCTTGCGATCTTCTATGATGTATATTATGATTGTAGCCCATTGTGGATCATGTATTTTGTAGACCAGACTTCATTGTATACTTGACATTTGTGATATATATATGAGATGCATTTGATATGATATGTTGATGGCTTCATGATTTCTATGTGATGGATGTTTTTATTAATATGATTTTGTGATGATTTAAATCTAAATGTGATGATGTATATGAATGATTTTACTTGAATGCGATGATGCAATGATAACTGTATGTGTAGAATATGATATGATGTGATGTGATAACATGTATGGATAGTTGGATAAATGCTTTTTTTATTTTATGGAATGATTTTATGATGAATGATCTTTGATGGGTGTAATGATGTGATTTTATTATTTTTAAATGTATGGATACATGGTACAATAATGATGATGTTGTATGATGTAGGTGATAAAATGACTATTTATTATGATGCAAAAATCTGTATGGATGGTGAAATGATTAATGATGAAATATGTATTTGTAACTATATGGTACCCGATGATGATTTTGGATTTTATGTCAAGTATACTCAGTCTTATTTGTAGATTAGATAATCATTGATTGGAATCCTTTATGCAACAAATACTCTACAGATAATAAATGATGATGGATGCAACCTAATTTTAACCATGTCATGATATGTAAAATAGATGTCATTTTAATAGTCTTTTTGTGCTTGGTATCATCATAAAGCTTTATTGAATGTTGAAAGTTAATACAAGCATCAATGGTTGTGTTAATCCAATGACGACCTGAGTACTTCTTTCCTGATTTTTGATATTGCAATCGAACACAAGCATCTAGGTATAATTGAACCGAGATGACCTGAGCATTCATTGCATAAACAGGCAGAGATTATCATTTGAGTGTGTGAATTTTGAATGTCATCGGTATGGATGATGAAATATGTATTTGTAACTATATGGTACCCGATGATGATTTTGGATTTTATGTCAAGTATACTCAGTCTTATTTGTAGATTAGATAATCATTGATTGGAATCCTTTATGCAACAAATACTCTGTAGATAATAAATGATGATGGATGCAACCTAATTTTAACCATGTCATGATATGTAAAATAGATGTCATTTTAACAGTCTTTTTGTGCTTGGTATCATCATAAAGATTTATTGAATGTTGAAAGTTAATACAAGCATCAATGGTTGTGTTAATCCAATGATGACCTGAGTACTTCTTTCTTGATTTTTTATATTGCAATCGAACACAAGCATCTAGGTATAATTGAACTGAGATGACCTGAGCATTCATTGCGTAAACAGGCAGAGATTACCATTTGAGTGTGTGAATTCTGAATGTCATCGGTGATACATTTGCATAACACATCCCCCGATAATTCACACATTTATATGATTATTGTACATACAGCAGACAATAAAAATATCATTCTTTTTCTTTGTTCCTCTAGTCCAATACATCATTGAGTTACTCCAAAGAAATGATAATCAAAAAGGACAAAATATCCATTTTTTACTTAGAGTTTTTCATTCATTCATCAGATTTTAGATCATCCATCCTGATTTTGACATGTTTTTTAATTTTTGATATTTTGACCAAAGATCTAACCTACTAACCTATCTTAGGGGTCTCGGGGGCTGATCAAAGATTAGCCTTGCCTACATTACACACATAGAGACCACGTAGTTCGACTGACATAGACCTATGTTTTTGGATTTAGGATTTTCAGAGTTTCCTATTTGACATGTTTTTGGCTTTTTGATATGATACAGATGGTTGATGCCCTTCTGATGACGATTGATATTGCACTTTGATCTTTGTTTTTGGTTTTCTGCCATTTGATGTAATTGACACGTTTGTATTGCCCCTACATATCGAGATGTTGTCCCCAAGCTATGGAGTCATATGTTTGACCAAGTGACATGATTTTGATAATGGATGTTATGATGGCTAGATGAAAGATATGATATGAATTGATACTGACTTTTTAGACGAAACGATCCTGACATATATCCAAATAGATGGGAAAGTTGATCCTTGAATCACATATGACGCATGTTTCCAGGGTTTCACCACATGCTTTGATTACACCCTCTGTTTTGTTAATTTTTCTTATTTTTCTCTTATTTTTTTATTTTTGTATTTTCTATTTTTTTAATTTTTTTGTGTTACCAAGATGCCTGATTGCCAGGTTTTCACCAAGGAAACAATTTTAGATTTTTCCCCGTGCACTAGGAGACTTTAAGCATAAAATTTTCTAAGATGAATACTATTGATAGGTTCATCAAACAGATCCCCTTCTAACGTTGATAACTGATATGCTCCTGATCCATACACTGATATGACAACAAATGGACCAAGCCAATTAGGCTCAAATTTTCCTTTCTTTTCTCTGTCTTGTTGATTTCTAGGATTTTCCTTTAGTACCAAGTCACCAACCTGAAAGACCCTCGGTTTTACCCTGTGATTGTAACTCCTTGACATCCTTTGTTGATAAGTTGTTAGATGATTAACAGCTTGTTGACGATGCTCATCCAGCAACTCCAGTTCTTGCAGCCTAGATACCCTATAGTCTTCATCTGAAATGATACCTCTGAGTGATACACGAAGCGATGGAATTTCAACTTCAATGGGCAATATGGCTTCTGATCCATATACCAAAGCGAATGGTGTAGCTCTCGTTGGTGTTCTGATGCTTGTTCTGTAGGCCCATAGTGCAGGGTTGAGTTGAACATGCCAATCACGTCCAACATCGTTAACCGTCTTTTTGAGAATTTTGAGTATGGTTTTGTTTGAGGCCTCTGCTTGGCCGTTCCCTTGAGGATAGTACGGTGTTGAAAAATGATGTTGGATGTGGAACTTATCACATAGCTCTTGGACATCTTGATTTTTGAAAGGTCATCCATTATCAGTGATAATGGATTGAGGGATACCATACTAACATATTATGTAGTTCAAGATGAAAGAGGAATTTGTTTCCCAGTGATGGTAATAAGGGCACCTGCCTCAATCCATTTCATGAAATATTCTATAGCTGTAATAATGAACTTGTGTCCATTATATGACGATGGATTGGTTTTCCCTACTAGATCTAAGCCCCATTGATAAAAAGGCCATGTTGTTGTAAAGGGATGCAGTTCTTGTGCTGGTGCATGAAGCAGATTGCTGTGAACTTGACATTTGTGACATTTCTTTACAAATTGATATGATTCTTTTTCTATGCATGACCAATAATAACCGAAACGAAGGAGTTTCTTAGCTAGAGTCATTCCACTCGAGTGAGTACCACAAATACCCTCATGAACTTCTCGTAAGGCCGATTCAGATTCATTGCATTCTAGACATCGGAGTAGGGTACCATCAAGACCTCGACGATAAAGGATATCTATGATTAATGTATGTCAGGCGGATTGGCGGATAAAGTTGTGTTTTTGATTCTTGGAAAGGTTAGGAGGTAGGATATCATCTTTCAGATAAGCATAGGTTTTTTCGTATATGGAGGTTTCAGTGGTTTCTAGATGACATATGGTAGCGGATTCCGATTGATAATGGGAAGGACAGGATACTTGTTCTACCATAAACTCATAACAAACACACTTCTCAGGTAATTGCAATAGTGAAGCAATCATAGCCATGGCATCTGCAACTTTATTCTCTGCTCTTGGAATATGATCAAACTTGATATTTTCAAAAGACTGTTTCAGATAATCTATTTTTTGTTTGTATGGCATCAAATTTTCATCTTTGGTTTGATATTCGTCATTCACTTGATAAATGACTAGTTGAGAGTCCCCATACACCTGTAAGTCCCTGATTTTCCATTGAATAGCCGTGTTGACTCCAATAATCAATGCTTCATATTTCACCACATTATTTGTACATTGAAACATGAGTCTATATGACTTCGAAATTGTGTGTCCGTGGGGGGAGATGAACAAGATTCCTACTCCCGATCCTTGTTGTGTACATGATCCATCAAAATAGAGAATCCATTGTTGAGGCATAGCTGTCATAATGTTTGCATCTGGAAATTCCATTATCATTGGGTGATCATCTGGTAGAGGAGCTTTAGCTAGCTGTTCAGCGATTATTTGTCCCTTGATTGCCTTTCTTTCGACATATTGAATGTCAAATTCACTTAGGAGCATAACCCATTTTGCCAATCTACCTATTAAGGCAGCTTTACTTAGTAGATACTTCAAAGGATCAATCTTTTCAATTAACCTGATTGTATGAGCCATCATGTAGTGTCTCAACTTTTGAGCAGGAAACACCACTGCTAAGCAAGACTTTTCTATGAATGTATAATTTATTTCATAGCCATTTAAAGTTCTACTGATGTAGTAGATGGCATGCTCTTTTCCTTTATTATCCTCTTGTGCTAAGAGTGCCCCCAATGAGATATCAATTGTAGCAATATACAATATGAGGGGTCTTCCTTTTGTTGGTGGCATGAGAACTGGTGGTGACATTAGATATTGTTTGATCTAATTGAATGTCGCTTCACACTTCTCATCCCACATGAAAACTATGTGTTTATGCAATAGATGATTGAAAGGATGACTTTTATCTGCCAGTTGGGAGAAGAATCTTCTGATTGATTGAAGCCATCCTTGTAGTGATCGGAGTTGGATGATGTTTGTAGGAGGTGGCATCTCCATTATAGCTTTGACTTTTTTCGGATCCACTTCAATGCCCTTTTCTGAGACAATGTACCCTAGCAGCTTTGCTGATGTAACCCCGAAGACACATTTCTTAGGGTTTAACTTGACATTAAATTTTTCCATCCGTGTGAATATTTTATCTAGGATATGCAGATGTCCTTCCCTAGTAGTAGATTTTGCTAAGATTTCATCGACATAATCTTCCATGAAGGTGTGCATCATATCATGGAATATTGTCGTCATTGCTCTTTGATAAGTTGCTCCTGCATTCTTTAAACCAAATGGCATGACATTCCAGCAGAAAGTTCCCCATGGACATGTAAAAGCCATCTTTTCTTGATCTTCTGGAGCTATTCTTATTTTATTGTACCCAGAGAAATCGTCCATGATTGATAACATGGCATGCCCTACCGTCAAGTCCACAATGATGTCTATATTTGGAAGTGGAAAATCATCCTTCGGGCATGCTTTATTGAGGTCCCTAAAATCTGTGTAGATTCTGATGCTATTATCTGGCTTGGAAATAGGCACAAGATTTGATATCCATTCAGCATAATCTATAGACCATATGAATCCAACATCCAGTAATTTCTTTAGCTCTGTTTTGACCATTAATGCAATGTGGGGGTGCATTTTTCTTAATTTTTGTTTAACAGATTTGATTCCTGCTGGCAAAGACAAATGATGCATAAGCAGATTGGGATCTAAACCTGGCATATCAGAATATGACCAAGCAAAGTTGATGCTTCTTGCTTTGAATAATTGGATGAATGCTGGTCTTTCTTGTTCTGTCATGGATTCCGCTAGATGTAGGATTTTTGCCTTCTCTTATGTGCCAATGTCCACTGATCATGTAGGTTCGACCAGAACTGATGATCGCTCATGATAGTGTTTTGGGAGAGTGTCAAATCTTCCATCCTTCAATGCCTCAGAAACGTTTTCACTGTTGGATGCGTTCTTTATTTTTACTTTTTCCAGATCTAATGCTGCCATAGAATGGTTTTCACCATTAGATCTATTTTCCCTGTTGTCAATTTTGCAACTGGAAGATTTGACACCCTCCTGCTGAGTCGTACTATTATGAGTAGTATAGAGAAAATTTGTATCAGGTTCAGTATGACATAGGAAATGCACGATGGCATCATCAGTTGCAAATTTTGGTACAGTCAAAGGTTCAATAGGTTCCCAATCAATAAGTTATGGATGGATTAATGGCATGGTATCATCGGATTGATGTAGGTTTATGGAAGTAAGGGTGAGGACAACAATATCATCATAATTGTCATTCGGGATATCGAGATCCATGATGGTACCCTCTTTGAAGTTATTTAGTTCACTCAAATTTTGTTTGTCCTCACTAGAGTCATCGATATTTAGTGATCCCTTGACGAATGGTATAGACCCAGAGCCTTGGCCCTCCTCACATGTAGGTGTATATTTTTGAATCACATCGACTGGAATATCAATGACAAGTAAATCACAAGGTAAGGTCCACTCATATTCATTTGAGTCTGTTTCAGAACCATCTCTAAAATGAAGGATATTTTCCATAGCTGTCCTTGTTAGCTCCTACTTCTCTTCTTCAGAGTATCCTAGTCCTAGTTTTTCTTTTGTGTGGAGAGTGAGAGGTGTGATAGGTTCTGAGATTCCCTCTTTTCTTAATCCCACAGGCCCTTGTCATTCATAACCCATCTTTTCCAGAATAGCCTTTCCTTTTCCATACTTGTCTGTGTTGATGTTAACATTTTTGATACTAATCTCAGATTTTGATGCTTCTTCATCCTTGTAAAGCCAATCTAGGATTTCTTTATTGTCTGTTTCTTCCGCTATGGTTCCAAATTTTATGAATGTTTCTTGAAGATTTGTGCTAGGTAAAGATGTCACAGGTTTGATCATTGATGGTTGACCATATTTCCTAGGAGATGGCATTAACTGTGATAAGTTAAGTGATTGCTCCATTGAGTACTGTCCCATTCCTTTATCTGTCAACTGAACTTGCTTCTGAAAGTTGTCCGATAGAGAAGTTTGTGTACCTAGAATTTTTGTTTCAACATGACTTGTTTCCTTTTCTTTACCTTTCTTTTGCACCCACTTGGTAGTGATGCTTGGACTTTGTTCGTTCTTGAATGATGATGAGCTTGAAGCTTCCCTATTGTGAGGGACAAAGGTGTCTTGAGATATTCTTAATGTGTCACAATGTTGTGGATGATTATAATCAACAGCTATAGTCACCTCTTGTCCATTCACTGGAAACTTCAAGCATTGATGGTATGTAGATGGTACGGCCTGCATTTCATGAATCCAGGGTTGTCCTAGGAGTATGTTGTATGTCAACTCCCTTTCTAAAACTTGACATGCTATATGCTTGATCATGGGTCCCACCTGAATGGGTAATACAATTAAACCTTGGGATGATCTTTCCTCCTCATCATATGCTTTGATGGTCATTTTCCTCTGAGCATCAATAGCGTCTTCAGAATATCCTAGTGCACAGACTAATTTTAGGGTGCAAATGTTCAGACCAGATCCCCCATCTATTAGAACTCTTTTAACGCGATGATTATGGATACATACTTTGATATGCAACGCTGTGTTATGTGGATGGTTTAATGAGACATCATCTTGTTCAAAGAATGATAGACAATGTGGGGTAGTCAGATGTCCCACCATAGCTTGGAATTGACAAACATCCAGATTTTTTGGTATGGTTGTGGCAACTAATGCTTGTTTGAGAACTTCCTTATGTGATGGTGACAACTTAAGGAGTTTCAGTATTGATATTTGTGCAGGGATGTTTTGCAATTGATCGACAATATTATAGTGAGATTGAGGTGTAACCTCATGTTGAGATCATGCTCCTTTTAATACTACCTTGGCTTGCCCCTAGTCATGATGTTTTCCGATTGATGTTCTTGATTCCCTCGGGGGGGGGGTTTGCATTTGATTGATATCATAATGTGATGGAGGTGGAACTACATGTGTGGAGCCAATTCCTTTTAACATTACCTTGGATTGTCCCCTAGTTACCACAATGGCTAGTTGATGTTCTTGATTGTCTCTGATTTTTTAGACATTTATTTGATTATTAGAGTTTTGCACACTTGGGAGTAAATCCAAAGGGGTAATGTTGTCGATTTCATTTTCATCAATGTTATCAATAACTGCATGATCATGTTTGACTTCAAATAGACATAGGATTGTTGTGTCATAGACATGATTAGAATTATTTCCTTTGTTATTTGATGATGATGCACCTTTGTCATAATTTGGAAAAGGATCTTTGAAGGCCGAATGATCGTTGTTATTTTGAGGTCCTTCCACATACACTTTGTTGCTGTCCACCAAATCTTGTACTGCATGTTTCAATTCCATACAGTCATTTGTTTTAATGACCCTTGTTATTATGATAGTTGCAATAATCAATGTCATTCCACCGTGATGGTTTGAATTTTAGATCCCAGAACCTAGCTTCTCGTTCCATGAGAAGGCCTCTAGTAACTAGTTCTTTCATTGCTGATTCCATTGATTGACCTAAAGGTGTGAACCTTCGCCGATTTGACAATTTTTTATATGACTATGGTTTTATGATTTCATTGTTTTGTATGGTATTTGACTTGACATTTTGTTCATTTTTCTAATTCTTTGATGTGGATGCGGTCAAATTAAAAACCGGTTTCACGTTTTGGGGATCATTTGTCATTTCGTTGATAGTCGTGTTGCGACTCTTTTGCCAGAATTTCAGTTTCTCACCGCTTGAGTATTGATTTGAGGAGTTACTTGTGTTGTTTTTTTATCATTGAAATGTTTGATAACTCCTCTCTTGACTAACGCCTCTTCGATTTTAAGACCATTTTCGATCACTTTTTCAAATGTTGGAGGACATTGTAGTTCTAATCTATGACTCATTTCTTCTGTCAAGTTTTCAATGAACAATTCCATCTTTTCCTCTTCAGGAATGGATCTAGGATATCTAGCGAACAAGCGTCGCCATCTTTGGAGAAAAGACAAGAATGTATCTCCCTTTTTTTGTTTGAGATTGTAAAGATCTTTGATAGTCACATCATGTTGGATATTGAATGAGTATTGAGAGATAAATCTGTTAACGAGTTCCTCAAAAGTTCTAATACTTGGTTTCAACTTCGAAAACCATTCCATGCATGATCCTCCCAAACTCCTTGGGAATAATCTCATTAAATATGTCTCTTCTTGCGCAAACTCAAGACTCGTTGTTTTAAACTCTCTGATATGATCTATGGGATCCGTTCTACCATTATACTTATCGTATTTTGGGATCTCACAATGTCTTGGAAAAGGTATCAAGCCCACCGTTGCGTCGAAAGGATAAGGACAAATGTCCTATATTGCATATCTCTTGGTAGTCCCTTGCGTCATATCTTGTATTTCTTGTTGTAACAGTTGCATTTGAGATGTTAAAACGGCAACCGGATCTATTTTTTGTGTAGGTTGTGGTATCTCAGTCTCATTCATTTTCGGTGTTTCTTTCAAACGGTTTATATCAAAATATTTTGGAAGTTTTGCCCCTAATTTGGCTAACATTAAAAGATATTTTTCCATGTCTTGTTATAGAATTTTCTCCATAAATATGTGAAACTTGGGATCTTGTTGAGCTACTTGGATGTCCTCTGGAGTTATTTCGTTCTTATCATTGCGGTTCAAATTATTCCAAGGATTCTCTTTGGCCATTTCTTGTGATTTTAAAATTTCTTGTTCTAAGAATCTCTGTTTTTGGGACCTAGTTAAGATTGGCATACAAATTTTTTCTCTTTCTTCTAAAATGTTGATCTTATGTGCGGGATAGTGTCAATTTTATCCTTTATAAATAAAGTCGAATAAGATGACTTATCTTATTGATGAGACAATATTTTAAAAAAAGTTAATCGCTATACTTTGTTTCGTGATGAAGGATGATAGTATCCTGATAAAGAAACTTTAGTATAGTAATTGATTGTGTATTTGATTTCGACACTTGTGAATTGCAAGATCTTGTTTTAGTTGATAAGTTGGAAATTTGTATAAACCTTTTTGACTTTGATTCCTAGACAATGATTCTGATAGAAGAAATTTTATTCTGATGAAAACTATGGATAGAATGACAGACTGATGGACTGGTGAAAATATTAAACTCTCTATTTTAAAAGTGCTAAAATAGATACTAGAAGCGCTATTTCCTAGAAGCACTGGAACAGAGTCCAGAAGCACTGAAATAGGTGACAGAAGCGCTATTTGACAAAAAGCGCTAGAACAGTGCCCGAAAGCACTGTATAAAATGATGAAAGCGCTACTTTACAGAAGCGCTGTGGAATTTGATGAAATCGCTATTATACTGAAAGCATTGTAAAATAGACTGGAAGCGCTAAAATAGTGCCCAAAAGCGCTATTTCACAGAAGCGCTGAAATAGGTTTTCCAGAATGCTTAAAAATAGAATTTTAATGTTCTTTATTGTAGAATCTAGTTTGGCCTAGTGGCATACTGTATCAGGGATTACGGAAGATAAGAAAGATGAATCTGTTGACTATGGTTGTGGAATTGTGTGAGAGCTCTTCTTTGAAAGAAGGCTCATGAATAGAGCGGTTCTACCGCGTAATGCAAAGAGTGACCCCTAGAAAAATCGTGATAATGGTGAATGAATGTTCTATGTTGTAAGAAGAGTTTCCAATTTTGATATAGAAAACACTGTCTCCTCAATTTATTTCTATAACTGAGAGGTTGCTTGGGCCTTGTAACTTTGATTTTTCTCTTGACAAACGTGGTGGATTTCCACTTTCGCAGCATGGATTTTCTGATTTGTTTTGACTTGATGTTTTCAGGATGATCTTTAATCTAATTTGAATGAATTTGTGAAAACACGGCAAGCAATTTTGAATAAGTGTTTTAAAACTGAAAATATTGTGTGTATTCAAAAATCACAAATGATCTTTATTGATTTTGACAGGTTGTTTTAACAATTGTATACAAATCAAACAGACTCACACTTAAGGAAAAGTAGGTCATCATTATACTCATAGCCCACATCTTGCAATTACGTTGACTCACACAACCGTGTCACCCCCTAGAGGGCGCCCATGTTTTTGTCGTTGCTAGGTGCATACTCAAAGTGATGGAAGAGGATACCGAATCCCTTGAGCAAACGGTCCTTGGTAATTATATGGTGAGTGTCTTGGGGGCAGATTCTTCCCTCCCCTTGCACCGTGAGTATGACAATGTATGGATACTAACTCGACGAGAAACTACTCTATGGTTCATAGATAGGGTTTCATTCGGTGTGGCAAATAGATAATCTCCCTCAGGAGACCTCCCAATCTTTAGAACAAAGATTTTGGGGATGGTTATCTTGCCTACTACCGTCAAGTTGGACTTTCATCAACAACTTGCATTTTTATTATAGTGGGTTGGATAACCTGGCTTTGGTTGTTCCCACTTAGGTCGTTCCCATAGGGTGAGTACTTTTTCCCACTACAACAGGCCTACTAAAGGATTTAATAAAGCGTAAATGACATGAAATAAAAGTGAATCTGGCACTTTGGTCACCCAGTCAAGAGGAGAGCATAAGCCTAATCACCACAAGCACAACATATAAGTTTGTCCTATTTTAAAAATCCAAAAAAAAATTTTCTAATCTATGTGAAGGTGTTGCTTCACAGAAATCATGATGTTCTTTTTAACTTCTACTATAAAAATGTGGTGACTATCCTAGGATTGATAGATTTGCTTTAAGAAAAACAAGAAAGTGACTATCCTAGATTGATCAATTTTATTCCAACTTTGAAATGACTATCCTAGATTGATCAATTTTAGAAAAAAACTTGAAGTGACTATCCTAGATTGATCAATTTTAGTTCAACTATGAAAAAAATTAAAATATGGCCGCAGATGCATCGGATCCAGACTGACTTTTACAAAAGTGTTGGAATATTACACCAAAGTGCTAAAACAGTTACCTGATGCGCTATTTCCCAGAAATGTCGAAACAGGAACCCGAAGCGCCGAAGTTTGGCATGGAAGCACTAAATTACCGAAAGCGCTGAAATATGGACCGGAAGCACCGAAACAGTGACTGGAAGGGCTGAAAACCGAAAGTGCTGAAATATGAACCAGAAGCGCCGAAACAGTGACTGGAAGCGCTGAAAACCAAAAGCACTAAAATAGCAACTAAAAGCGTTAAATCTTTTAACGGAAGCGCTAAAATAAAAACACGTCGAAAACCTGCATGACACTTTTAAGAAAAATAATATTTTTGATAAAATTGGAGTTAATGCCCCACGGTGGGCGCCAAATTGTAAGTGTGAATATGTGAATAAGATCTAAAACACTTCTTAATACAATATTATATCAAAGATTAAACTAATTGAATCAATTCAACAAAGTAATCAATTGAAAGTGTCCTATTGCTCTCTATCTCCAAAGATTTATTAAATCTAAATTGCTCTCAAATTGTGTAAGCAAATAAGACTGTTAAAATGACTATCTGAAGAATGAGATAATGATAATGCAATGCTAAATGATAAATCAATTAAACTAGCATGACATAGACATGAAACAAATAATTGCAGCTATAGGAGGCAGCCATGGTTTAAAACTGGATTGCTTAATACTTGATGTGTGAATGCTCGATGCTTAATGTCTGGATTCCTGCAAAGTAAGAGTGCAAAAGCTTGATTATCTGGATCCTTTTCTTTGTTGAATGAGGCTGTATTTATAGATTTTTTTGCTGTAGAAATGCACAGGAAAAGCTTTGAAAGGCTTGGATTCAATCTGGAGAATTGAATGGTGAGAGATGGAGGAGATTGAGAGCAAGAGGGAGGTTGTCTCTACCCATGAAAACACCAGGCAAGAGAAGAGGAAGAATTGATGGAAGAGGATTGAGAGATCAAATTCCAAATTTGTCTCCAATTTGTCTCCAAAACTTCCTGTGAAGTTTCAATCAATTAATTTGACATAATTTTGACATAAATTAGACATGGTTTAGACATAGGAAATCTAATTTATTTTCGAGAGAATATAGATTGGAATATTCCTTGTGCAACAATTCAAATATATGGATTTATTTAAATTAACAAAGGAGAGATAAATAATTTAATAAAACAAACTATAGGATAGTTGTTTATTAAATTAAAATAGAAGAATAATGGCAATTAATAAATAAAGTGTTTTGATCTTTATTTAATTAATTTGGAAACGATGTGATAGATTGAAATAAGGAAATGATAATTAAATCGAACAAAGTAATTATTTTTTTGTTTATTTAATTAAGACAAGATTAGATGTGAACTATATTAAATAAATATTTCTATTTATTTAAACAGTAGAGGAAATTAGGATAATTAATCAAATAATTCGTATTTAATTAATCGGATGCTCCAGACCAATTTTAGGTGTATACATTATGGTTTTTGTGATAATGAAGAGGATGAAAGCTAAGGATCAACAAGCTCATTTCTTGATATTTCTCTTTGATAGATTCCCCCAATTATTTTAGATGAAGGGGTATGACTGGAGATCAATTTTTGCTTTCCTTTATTTTTTACTTTTATTTATGAATTGTCCCATAGCTTTTGATTTTGATTTTGACTAAAGGAATTTTATTTTCTTTTATTTCTTTCCTTTGATTTTAGATCTCCTCTTGATAAAGACTTCTTGATTTTTGACTTTTGATTGATAGCCTTATTCTTTTTGAATGATGCTTGTTGATCCAAGTCTAGGAGAGGAATGCAAGTGGATGTGCTAGATGTGTTGGAGGAAATGATAAAGATGTGAATAAATTATGTAAGATATTGGTGATGACTTCAATGAATTTCTTGCAACTATCCTTTTTATCACTATTAATGTCAAAGGAATCTTGCATGTCCTTAACGAGCTAGAAAGAAAGCTAAGTAGTAGCAATATTAGGAGATACATACCCAATGTTTGAGGTGGAAGGATTGTTTCTCATGAGGTGGAGTAGAAGGGATATGATCTTAGATATCCTTAATATGATCATAATCAAATAGTGAAATATCAAAGATAGCATGATCAAACATAGGGTTGTTATGGACATCAAAATTTTGGGATGATACAGACGATGGAGTGACATGTTCAATATAGAAGGCTTGTATCTTATATACTCCAATACAGAGGTCCTTGATCTTAGCCTTGATCTATTAGGGAGTGTGAGATGTGGGTAGTGATAAAGGATCAATATATTAAGATGAAGATGGCAATGTGATGTTGGTAGGGAAATTTTGTGAAAGGCTATGACCACTTTGTAAGAGCCTTCAATATTCGAATGGATTTGGATTAGCATGCACAGACACTTTAGTTCCATTATGGGGAACTTTATGCATTGATGGAATGTGGATGCAATGGCTTGCATGGCATGGATCCATGGGTGGCCAAGAAGGATTTTATATGGGAGATCAAGGTCTAAGATTTGGCAAGTGGTTTTAACTATTGTGAGTCTTACTTGGATGGGTAGCCTCATAAAGCCTTTAGATTCATGATCAAATTCATCATATGATTTTATAATAATATTATTTTGGGGATTGACAATATCATCAAAATATCCTAATTTCTTTAATAGATTAAGGCTACAAATATTGAGTGTTGATCCACCATCGATTAGGACATGTTTGATTATGGTTTTATGGATGTGGGTTTGAATGTGAATTGGTTGATTATGAGATAGATGGATGGAAGGAATGTATTTAGTGGAGAAGGTGAGGGATTGTGTGGATGATAAGTGTCCTATCATGGCTTGAAATTAAACAAGATTAATAGAATTAGGGACACAGGTTTCATGGAGGGATTTTTCAAGAAGGTCCTTATGGATGGGAGTTGCTTTAAGTAGCTCCAAGATAGATATTTGTGCTTGAATTTTTATTCAAGTGGTCAAGGATACTATATTTATTTGTAGGTAGATAGGAGGATGAAGCTCCTTGGATAATAATTATTTGACCACATCGGGTAGTGATGATACAATTAGGTTCTTTGATAATTATGGTTGATACTTCAAAAGGACTTTTTTGATGCGACCAATAACAAAATCAGATGAGATATTATTGTTATATGTATAAGGCATTGTGTTATATGATTCAAAACTCTTACCATCATTATGTTGAGGAAAAGTATGCTTGTATATACCCATTATTTCATTATGGGATGTATGCCCTTTACGAGATATATCTCCTCAAACAATAAGATCTTAGATAGAGTTCTTAAGTTTCATGCGTGAGGAGGTTTTATGTCTATGAACCCTATGGTAGTCATAAAATTCATGTTATTTGTACCAAGATAATTTAGGCACATCAGGACCAAGGGGTTTAATTGGTGGTAATTGGATCATCTTGGTTTGGATGATCTTTTGGAGGACCATTTCAATTGGTTCACCCAAAGGGGTATATTCTCGTCCAGTGTGACGTTTAGGTTGACCTTTAGGTCCATAACCACATGTTGTTGGGGGGATAAATTATTGTGAGATGATGATGGTGGAGGTATTTGGATATTTTGAACATTTTTTGAATCATTCACACCATCATTGACCATATTTTTGTTTTTATTCCAAAAACAGGATTGTCACTAGATTGGGGATTATTGTCTTTTCCTTATTTGTATATCTTGACTAGGCCTTTGGCGATAAGGGATTTTTCAATAGCTACTCTATTTTCTACAATCTCATCAAAGGATTTTTTGATGGGTTTTTTTGCACCTTCTCAATACAGACAACATGCAAGTATGTTATCTCTCTTGAAAGGTAATTTTTGCAACTAAGTTTTTAGAAATCACCCCAAGGTCTCTCAGGTGTCAAGTCATGATAATGCTTGGAATAGTTCAATTGGTTGATGTGATTTACTAGTAATCACAAGGAGGCCTTTATGGTTTACAAAGCATGGGAAGTTTCGTCTACAAATGGAGTTTCAAAGTGCTAGAAATGAATGGATAGTGGTTGCTCACTCAGAACATCAAGCTAAAACTCATCTCAATCACCAAGTTTGACATTGTGATGGTGCTTGGAATCCTAAACTAACGAAGGACTAAAAGAAATAGAAAAAGAGTAAAGGGTTAAGAGAGTTATTCTAAGTCTAAGCTATGAATGAGTAGTAACAATGGAGGATGCTACAGTAGACAGACTCCCATAACTAAGTTTTGCTTGACCAAGAGAAACCTATAGCTACACAAAACCAGTGAAATCTTCTAAGTTCTACAAATTTTTAGATTATGTATTCACCTCATGAACATACAATTGAACTAAATTGTAGCATATGAATTAGCTCAGACTAGCTTTACAAAGTGATTCATCGTCAACAAACCACAAAAAACATGAGTTGGAAGTGAATCCAATACTGTAACAACAACCACCATTAAAGACATTCAAGAAACTAACAAGCTAAAACTAACATGGAGGTTGAATCATGCATGCACAATGAGCAAGCTCAAAGAAAACACCCAAATTCATGTAATGCTTCCTTCTATTACTGCAAAATTCCCTTTACAACAATCCACCACCACCTTACAAATGAGGAGCAAGCCCCTATTTATAGTTTTCCAAAAGTGAAATGAATGGCCAAGATTCATTTACAATGAGTGGCCTAGATTCAATACAACTTAGGGTTTTACCTACCCCCAATATTTCACAATTTAAAATAGACTATTTTGTTCTCTTCTCTATTTTATCTTGTACTTATTTTGTCTTCTAGTTGCCTCCTCTGTTGTAGCTGAAAATTGTTGAAGTCTGTCTATCCTTGATGTATTCTCAACATTCTTTCATCCATTAGGTGAATCTTCTTGCAGATTTATAGGCATGGGAAACAAAAACATTCTCCTCGACCCTAGCGGACAGCTCTTCATTGGAAAAAGAAAAAACAACCCCCCATATTGTCTTGTTTGAAAGCACTTCTCCAGCTATTGTATGACCCGAAATAGATTCTTAAGTAGGCCAAGTGGCCATTAGATGTTCAAGTAGCATCCTCTTGGCATGCATCCATATGTAAACCCATCTCCACCTTGGCAATTTGAATTAAAATATCCCCTCTTGGCACATCTTCATATGTTGGTTATTTTATTGAATTGTTCTATTATCCCTCCAAGCATCCTTAAAAACACCTGTGTCATAAAATATCATGATCTAAATCTCCAAAAATGATAAATTTCCATCATTTAAAATATTAAAATGTATCAATTTATAGTCCATCAAGAAAATTCATGTTTCAAAAAACTTTCCATTTTACCCAATTTTTCTTTGAATCCTTAATCACTTTAGAAGTGTGGAAATGGGATATGCGGGGTCTGCAAGGTGGGGAGAGGGTAAGGTTTAGCCTCTAAGAATGACCGAGAAGTAACAACCTCATGGGGATAGCAATCCGCTAGGGTAGACCCGCAAAAGACACTTGGACTTGGAATTCTCAAAGCTTTATTTTGGGAAATAAGGCATACGGGACCCATGTAGTGGAAAGACGTGATAGTCTCATCATAAGGCAAAGGAAAAGAGAGCATGGAGGCCCACATGCAGAGACCCACATGGGTGGGTCCACGCGGACCTAAAGACTCAAATATTTTGTCAGGAAAACACTTTGTACCCCTATGGCGAAAATGGAAGCGAAATCTGCAAATATAGGGGTTGTGCTTGTTTTTCCATTAGGAACGGTGTTGGGTAAATGTGCTTCCACATGAAGCAGCCTGCAGGGGCAGACCCGCAATGGTCCATTTGACTTAAGGATTTTGATATTTGGGACTCAATTTTTTGACTAATGAAAGAACTAGATGTAGATACCTCGAGGTGGGAAGCCAAACAAGTTTGCACTATAAAAATGAAATTGGGGACCACAACGTCTACAAGGCAACTTCCCACATGAAAAGTTCTACAAAGCCACAACTCTTAGCAATCTTGAGTTTTTCAAATTAAGCACATGAAAGATGCATTAAAAGGGTGCCCAGACCTATTCCTCATTGATTTCACCCCTTTCAAAAAATGCAAAAATTTGGAATGCGGAGGTAGGAGAGTCCAGAGTTGTTAGCAACGAAATTCCACACACGAAAAATCTATGGATGGCAACTGACACACCGAAACCCACAGACAGTGACCCGCACACAAAAACCCACAAATGGAATTTCGCACATGAAAACCCATGGACAAACTTTCGCACACGAAAACCCATAGAAAAACTTCTGCACACAGAAACCCGCGGATGACAACCCGCACACAGAAATCCGCAGATAACAACCTATAGTGAAACTTTCACAAAGTCACGAAACTTAGTAAATTTGAGATTTTTCAATTTTAGCATGTGGGAAAAGAGGTAGAAAGAGTGTCTAGACATATTTCCATAATATTTGACTCATTTTGAAAAATGCGAAAATTTGGAATGCAGAAGCAGGAGGGTCTAGAGCTATTAGCAATGACATTTCACAAACAGACTTCCACAGACGGACTTTCATAGTGAAATTTCCACAATATATAAACACTTAGAAAATTTGGATCAACCCCCTTTAGGATTATGGAGACATGCATTTTATGGGCCCTAGATGTTGAAAACTTAAAGTTTGCACCCCTTTTTTTAAATGCAAATATTTGGAAGGCAGAAGCCGAAGGGTCTGACGTCGTTAGCAACGAAATTCCATAAACAAAAACCCGCACACGAAAACCTGCAGACAAGAATCTGCACATGGAATCCCATGAACAACGATCCACACACGAAAACCCACAGTGAATTTTTTGTAACTTCTTAAAACTTAATGAAATATTGGTAGTTCACTTAGGCATCACGGAAACATCCCAAATCCATAGGCAAATTTTCCCCAAAGTCAAAAAATTAAGGCAAAAGTGAAGCAAGCGAGAAAGGAACAAGCCAACAGGAGCAAGGCAAAAGTGAGAAAATGGGGGGTCCCTGCCTTTGGTGGGGCATGTGTGCAAAACATGTACAACATGAGTGAGTACATTGCAATCTATAGGTGGAATCCCAATTCATTTTTTAAAGTTCTCAACAAAGATATTGATAAGTTGTTTTTCAAGTATAGGCCATGTAAAGTGATTAGAAAGATATCTCCATCATTGTAAGAATGAGGAAAAGGAATTACTAGTATATTTTTTAGTGTTGCAAAGATCCAGATCATGGCGATATCATTTTAATTTTGTAAGAAAAGTGAGATAAATTTATTGGCTAGCTCGAAAAATATTGTGATTTCCTTGTAGGGGAGGTGTGTGAACCAATCAAGGGCTTTCCCACACAAGCTTCTAGGTAAGAGCCTCAATAGGTAAGCATCAATATAAGAAACCTCTTGGCATGCAATATAGAATTATTTTAAGTGCTCCCTAGGATCTCCCTTTCCCTTGTACTTGTCTAATTTAGGCATTTTGAAGTTTTGGGGGAAAGGGATCATGGTGATGGACTTGTCAAAAGGATAAGGACATAATTCTTGGAAAGTATAGGGTTTCTTATGATATCTTAATATAGTTGAATTCCTTTAAGGGTTTCCTTTATTTTTTGCACGTCTTGGGCCAAATTAATTTTGAAATTTAAGGCGGGTAATTGATAGTTGGATATGGGAGGTTGCAAGGATGGTATGTGTTAGTATTGGTAAGAGGATGAAATGGGATTAGAATATTGAGTATTTTGATGAGTAGATGACATGGGTTTTGAATATTGGAGGCATTGATAAGAAGATGGGATGGGATTAGAAGAAATTAAATTTGAGGTTTGAAGATGGTATGATGTGTTAGGAGGGATGCATGTGGTGACATGAGGAGGAGGGATGGAATTTTTTGGTTGAGGGATATTTGATGAAATGTTTTGGGTATGAGAGGGTATTTTGATGTGTAAATGGGATGTGGCATTGATGGTTTGAGATAGCATGGGGATGTTATAAGAAGATGGGAGAGATGGAAGATCATGTGGATCAGAAGAACATGAAAGGTATGTAGGATTATGAGGATTAAAGGAAGATGGAAGATATGTAGTATTGTGAATAATGGAAGGTGGAGGTGTAGAAGGAGTTTTTTAGATGATTTGATATGTATCAAAGTCATGGGGTAATTTGGATCCTTTATTTTCAAGAATTTAAATATATATTGATTCGGGTGCTTCATGATATATCTATGCATCAAGTTCATGGCTTCGCTATCTTGGGCAAAGTCCTCTAATGATGTTTGGGAGTCTTTGCCACTTGAATTATGATCATGTTTAATGTAATATGGAAATGGATTCTCCATGGGTATTTGGTGGACTACCTCCTCAAAAGGTATAACATGGGATGACAAGGGAAACTCTTGAGAGGCCATAATTTAATCTATTTATTGGGACCTTGTGATAAGCATCCAAGAGAAAAAGACAATAGAATGATGAGGGAAGATGAGGATGATTAGGGATGATTGGGTAAACCTTGGATTTGAAGGGATGTGAGATGATGAAATGATTCAATGGATGGAAAGGTAATAATGATGTAAAACGATAATAGTATAATGGATAGAAAGAGGATAATGAAAAAATGATGCTACAAGGCCAATAGTGTCTCAAGCTAACTAGATCCTTGATTGATAATGATGGGGGTTTTTCTTACACTAGACTTGGATAATCACTAGGAAAGGATTTGATTTGCTCACTCAAGCTTGGATAATCCCTTGAGAAATTCTTGGATAAAAGATTATTTTTATTACCTTAGCTTGGTTAATCATTTAGGAAATGCTTGGATAATCACCTAAGCAAGGACTTAATGGGGATTTTGATATCAAGGATTAGGATCTAGATAGACTCCTGAAAAGATTGATATTTATGGGATATGAGATGGCTTATGATTGGATGATGATATTGGATCAAATATGATAAGGATTTGGATTGGATGGGAGGGTAAAGAGGATTAGTGATAAGAGAAGTGGAAATGATAAGGATGGTGAAGATAGAATGATAGGTGATAGGACCAAGGTATAAGGATAATAATTGTGATTAGTTTATGATAATGGATTAAAAGGATAGGATGGGGGAAATATAATGGATTTTGGATGGATAATGGTTAATGTTTTAGGTGAATGATGGCTAAGGAGGTGGCTCGTAGGTAGACTCTAGAGCTAAAGATGATATTTTTGTAAATAGAGGTCTCAAGGTGATTTTTGGAAAGAGATAAGAAAACAAGAAGACAAAATGGATAACTTGACTATCAAAGTGATAAGACTAATTTTCAACAATGCATGTTGATTGGCTTCACTGGTTCTTACACATGCAAACACACCAAGTACAATATCACAACCTATAGTTAGTCAAGTAGGAGACTTAACTTAGTGTAGGCCCACCTGCCAAAGGTGTAATACCTTCAAATGAATGGGTAACTAGGGTATAAAAAGGTCAT
This sequence comes from Sequoiadendron giganteum, assembly GCA_007115665.2. Taxonomy (NCBI): domain Eukaryota; kingdom Viridiplantae; phylum Streptophyta; class Pinopsida; order Cupressales; family Cupressaceae; genus Sequoiadendron; species Sequoiadendron giganteum. Next base: position 21,754,262 of record CM021104.1, read on the forward strand.
GTACCACATCTACACCCCTTACCATGGAAGGATAAGTCCCTACCAAAGAGTATGTATCACCTCAACTCGAGAAAGTACATTATAACTTTAGGCATGATAATATACCATGCACCACACTAAGTAATAACTAATGGTCTTTAAGGCTTCTAAAACAAGGTTCTTAGTGGAATTGGTGAATAGAGATCCCATCTATAATGCTCAAGATTAGGAGGATCTCTCCTTTTTTCTTCACCAAATGTGTCTCAGTAGATCAAGGGTCACACAACTTGGCTCAAATGATGCTAGCCACACTTTGGGGTGAAAATTTTGTTCCCCTCTTTCTATACCCTACCTAAAAACATGTTTGAGGTCATCCTTGAGATGATTAAATCCTCAAGAAGGCCTCCTAATAGGAAAGACTATACTATGTGCTTTCGGTTAGCCAAGGTCACATGAAGTGCAAGGGGAGAGCATATGCACAAGCTAGTAAGCCTTAGGATAACACTTAGAACATAAAATAAATCAAGAAATGTGAGATTTTGGATCTCTAAGATCATGCTAAGTGCAAGGAGAGAGCATACATCTACACACACTTCCAAACATAAAAAAAAAAATCATTGACCCACTATGCTATTTTAGATGCCTAGATTAGTGAAAAACAAATCCTTTGACCAACAAATCTACAAGAAAGATATTATTAGTTTGATAATTTTTTATTTTTTATATGAAAGGCACAATTGCACTAATCAGGTTAGAAACCAAGAAACCCTAGTAAAGATACACAAAATAATTGTGCCACTATATGAAGCAATTATTCCACTATGTGAAAAACCATACAAAATCAAATAAACTTGAATCATACCTTATGAGAAAATGCACCATAATCTGCAAAAAATGTGCCAACTCCTCTATAAAAGCACCAATGTACCTAGCAAATGCAACAAATATACTTAGCATTTTTGCCACTATAGCCAACAATTATGCCTATCTACCTCTACAATTGTGTCAATGTACACAAAAATGATAATATGCATAAACTAAAAGGTGAAAACCTAATTTGAAAGACAAGCTTGATATTCTATGGTTAAGATCGTAAAAAACCAAAATTAGAAATGGATGCGAAAAAGTTTAGGGAGAGCAAAGATCAAAAATTTATCAGTGACTAACAGATGCACCAAACTAGAAAATAGATGTGCCAAGATCTTGAACATATATGCACCAATATAAGGAGAAAATGTGCCAATATACTCAACAATTATGCCATTGTAGCAATAAATTACACCTATCTACCTTTATAAATGCACCAAACCCTCAACAATTGCACCAATCCCTCTATAATTGTTCCTATTTATCGAGAAATGATCATATTTGCAAAAGCACATAAAACCCTAATTTGAGAAACATATATGATATTTTAGGGTTAAGATCTTTCAAAAAAATAGTTAGAAATGGATGTAGAAGACTCTAGGGAGGGAAACAATCATCATTTTATCAGTGACTAATAGATGCACCAAACTGAGGAGCAAATGAACCAATATGAGGAGAAAATGCACCAATTTGAGGAGCAAATGCACCCAACTGAGGAGAAAATGTGCCAATCTGAGAAAATGTGCCAAAAATAGGGACAAATGCACCACTCTATGACAAATGTGCCATTGTGGCCATAAATACACCATTTTGAGCCAAAAATATTCCACTCTAAGCCACAAATGTGTCACTCTAAGCCAAAAATGAACCACTCTAGAACATATGCATCAATCTAGCCTGAAACTTCTAAAAATGCATGAAAATCATGAAATAATCATGAAAAATGTTAGATAAATGGATGGGAAGTCCCACCGAGCATACTAAAATTCAAAGAGGTTAGAAAAGATTGAAAAAAAGGAAGATAAAAGAAACATAAAAGCACAATACATTCACCTAGAATATTTTCTTCTCTCCTTGATGAGTAGAAATGAAATGCAACCTTTCTCCATTTTATTTTCTCTTTGATGTTGATATGTGGATTTCTCAATACTCTAGTATAACCTTGATATGACTGGTAATGATTGCAAGATAAGATTTCAAAATGATAACATGTAAGTATGACAACTCAAGATTGGATAATTAGGTCTTCTAGGAGTGAAAATGAAGGAGCCTCTAGATATAGACCATTGAAGAGGAAAAACCAATGGTTATAAATTATTTATGATAGATGGATAATATTAAAGGAGAATTGTGTTTTGGATCAAGGATGCAATCATATGACAAATGTGAGATGATCTATAGGATGTAGGTTGAGGGTAGGGATAAGGAAAAAATTCCTTATGGAAATGGCTAAGATTAAGAGGTTAAATGAGATGAGTGGATAATATTCAAAGTTAGTTTGACTTTTGGGTAGGTGTCTAGGTTCAATGAATCTAGGCGAGGAGTTAGTTAGACATGTGAAGGGACATTTGTCACATGAGGAAAAATTTAGATTATGCTCCATGTGAAGAAGATGGGGGGCTAGGATTATATGGACAAAGACAATGGATAAAATGCCAAAAATAAATAAAATATTTATTTAATTAATGGGATCATGATCAAATAATAATTAACTAAATAGTAAATATTTATTTAATTAAAGGATTATGACAATGTATATTAATTAAATAAATGATAAATATTTATTTAATTAAGGGATTAGGATAAAGGTGAAAAGGATGGGAATAATTAAATAGATAAATATATTTTTTTAATTAATGGTTAAATAGAATAGGCTAAAATTAGGTGTGGTTGGGTAAAGTCATAATTTAGGTGTCTACACTTCTTATCCCAAATATAGGTAATCTAGAATATATAGAGAATATTGGTAAAAACATGAAGAACATAGATCACATTCTCAATGCACCCATTTGTCAATTGTATAGTACTTAAGCCTAAAATAAGAATCTATCTAGAGTTACAAACTATAATTTGATATACAAAAATATTAAAAATAGACTCAAGTAGATCATGCAAGTTAATCATATGATGAGAGGATCCTAAGTTAATTATCCAACTTTTGTGGATGAATATAAACCTTTAGCTATAAGTAATTGACCTTTACTAGGTTTGGGAATAGTAATATTGTGGTTCTTCATGGCCTCTTCTAAGGCTTCAATCATTTGAAAATAATGTGTTATTTCATGACCAGGTATTCCAAGAAAGAAAATGGAGCTCACTTGACTTAGAAGGGATAATGATATTCTTGTCAACCAAATTGTTCTACTTGGAGGGATTCTTACTTGATAAAGTATGTTTTAACTTAAACTTTTGAAGGTTTATTTCCTTTTCCCTTAGATTTGTATGCCCTTAATGCTTGAATTATAGAGGATATAATTGTATCCATGGAGAGTAACTTAGGTTTTTACCTCATGAGTCTATCACAACATTGCTTAAAATTAGGCATCTCAAATTTATAACTAAGATTATCCATTGTAGAGTAGAAGGTATAAGAGTAGTACTAAATAAGCCCTTTCAACTTAAATAGATTGATAACACATGTTATTTATCTATTTTTATTTACCACAACCTTCTAGAAATGAAAGTGGAGATTTAAACTTAACAATAAGTATCAAATATAATGAAATGAATCGGGATGTCAACTTGTACCTACTCCTCCCATGCCTTGTGTATGGCTCTACATAAGATCAAACCAATTTTTTTTCTAGTAGAAAAATAAAAATATTAAGAATATAATTGTACCAAAAGTGTCCATATAGGTATGTAGCAAGTTTACAATGTGATAAAAAAAGTATAGTGATCATACAATGGTATAGATCATATATACTTTTGTATAGCCTTTAATAGAGCACCCCTAAAAATCTCTATATGCAGAAATTAGAAAACCTTATAAAGTTTACTATGATCCATAAATTTTTGGTTTTTTTGAATATAATGGTGAGGTCCACTTTTCTCCCAAATGTGTCATATTAAAGTAGTTGATAAAATAACCTAAACAAATGAAAGGGCTTATAGATTCAAATCTCTAATATCAAATTGGAGTCACCAAGAGACTAACAAGATCTCAATATCTCTTATAAAATTAAATAATTCTTTTACAAAGAGATTAAGAAAAAAAGGATATAATCTCAATACTCATACAAAATGTGTGTGAAATATACAATATGCTCCTTGTGTATGTACAACAAGGAGGAACATAAAAGGTAGGAATGGAAGACTATCCCTCCAAAAATGGCAATACATGTGTACAATTGAAACAATTGTGAGGACACATGTAGTGCACTCATGAGATGGGGAAAAAATAAAAAATCTCTAAGTGAGCTTAAGAACTAATATGAATAGTGCAACTACAAAGATGTGAACTAGTTAGGTTAAACCACTTTTCACATTAACACCCCCATGATATCTATCTATGTTTGAATATTTAATTTACATGTATGTTTCTAAGTTTTGCATAGTTTGAGATACATAATTGTTCTAGGATTCACATACAACTTTAAGTGGGGCTAAAATGTAATGATGATATTTTTACACCCATGTTATTTCCCATTACTTTTGTGCCCATTTTAGGAGAACTTCTTAGTACATAAACATATCAATAAATGGTATAATATTATGTGAATTTAGGTTTATTATACTAACTTTTATCTATCCCTGTACACACATTATCATACACTTATCCAAACCTTGTCCTCATCTACAAACCTCTCATATTTAACCTTCATTTATGATTCTACGCATATCTAAATATTCATTTCCTATACAACCATGATCATGTTCCTATCTAGGGTCATTTTTATAGTGGGTGGGTCGATCCTACAATTATAGGTTTGATTATGGCTACCTTTTTAAAATTCAAATTCAAATTTGGTTAAATACCACATATTCTACTAGCCAAATTGTGAGTTGACTAAACACACATTTGTGTGATTTTATTTCATGCACTTATATTTGAATACATTAATTTGCATCCATTCCTCATCTCTCTCACATACTCTCTCATCCTATCAGCATTTAAAGAGTAATTAATAGAAAAACATTTTGACTTGTTGCATTAAAATGAATAAATAATCTACTTACATCAGTCTAGGGAACTTGTCTGCTATATTTGGTATTCTACACACATTTCTAAGGGTTGACCTAGATGAACATGTCCCCTTGTGGCATAACACCAATCCTATAAAGGTATTTCAAAATACCACTGGCATTAGATATACAAAAGGAGTAGAGTAGACAAAGATTAAGTCATTCATAGAGAAAAGGTACACACTATGCAAGGTCAAATGTGTAGATAGAGGACAAGTTTATGGATGCAAGAAAATAGCTAATTCAAGGACTTATACTAATGAACAAGTAGCACTTCTAGGTCAGAGATAATTCATAAATCAACACCATGTCAAAGATCATTTATTCCTTGATCATAAAAATAAATACCCTTATCTATTACATTTAATTTCTATAATTTAATATTTAATTTTAAAATACACTAATCCAAACAATTTCTATAAAATACTTATTTATTTATCTTGATTAATTTGTTGCTTTTTAATATATTAACCTTCAATTTTCTTTTACAATTTTATTTATATATGTATGAATGATAGTCCAAGTTAATCTAATTATAAAATGCACTTTCTAAGTATCTTAGTAATGTGGTAACGTCTACCTATAATAGGTTTTATTTTGACCTTGAAACAGTTGAAGCACTAAAATACAAAATTTGTGAAGGATTTTGCTCTGAAATAAAAAAATTGCCCAATAGCTAGAACTGATTTTTTTTAATATTATAACAATCATGTGAAACTGTAATTCATTTTATTTCTAGAATGAATCCTACATTGGATTCCTTTACTTCATCTCTCCTTGTATTCGGTTTCAATCATTTGCTTTTACTTTATGTTAAGCATAAAGCAAATTGTTTTTCAAAAGGCTATGGAACTTTATGATTAAAATGTTGTATAAAGCTTTCCTACAGTCGAAGATTGTTCTCTGTCAAAAGTCCTTATTCTGATCATGCACTAATTCATGAAAATTACGAGACTAATTCATAAGACTCTCGATAAAGTTATATGAATCCCACAGGAAAAACACTGTTATTTCTGAGGGCACATCATTTCAAAAGCTGTATGTCTGGTCATTTAATGTCTAGTGCAAAGCAGTTAACTTCACTGTTTGGAATTTGTAGTTATCAATAAGAATAGCGTCTCTTGGAATGAGAGAAAGGTTGGCGAAGAATAAGCATAATCCTGATGCTCCACATGCCAACCGCTTAATTGGATATATATATATATATATATATATATTTCATGTTTTCTTGTATACTTTCTAATTATTCAAGGAAAAAGTTGGTGGAGGTTTGTCTTATGAATTTGTGGCATATTCTTTTGTGAGTTTGGTTCATGACATCGTCACATTATGATCATGTTGTTGTTCGTCCATGAAGATTGGTTTCAACATCTATACCTCTTATTCATCACCCTAGATCGAATTCATAAGTGTGAACTTGACACTTGAGTCATTTTCATGGTTGTAGGAGTTAATGGTGACTCCTCAACACTCCGGGAACAGTTGCTAGACCAAAATATCTTCTACAAGAGAAAATGGCAAGAATACTTGCTTCAACAATGCAAGATTGAATATTGGTTGAATATGCAAATGTACATGAGAGACCTTTCTTATAAAGGCAAGGCGAGAGATAGGATTAGACAAGATCATGACATGTGTCGTAATCCTATCACATGAGACAACTAACCATTATGATCATGACATCATCACATTCTGATCATATTGTTGATCTATAAAGATTGGTTTCGATATCTACACCTCTCGTTCATCACTTAGATCAAATTCATGGGTTTGAGCTCGACACCTGATTCATTTTCATGGTTGTAGATCTAAACAATGAAATTTCAAAATAAATATTATCAAATTCCTTCTACTAACGATTTTTAGTTTACTTAGTCCATTTGTATTGGTTTGTACGCTATGTTATGATATTTTAAGACGTTTTTCATTCATCTTAAAATTATCAAGGATATTATAATAGTCATTGAAGATGACTATTATTCATCATTTATGAGAATTCCATAGTAATCTTATAATGCATTACATTAGCCTACATCACCCTGGATCTATTGCACACTTATTTATTATCCTCAATATTTTTTTTAAATCCATTCAATGAGATCAACTAGAGGTGTAACTAAGGAGAATGTGAGCTTGACAATTCAGTAGACTTTTAAGGTGCCCCTAAACACCACCAATCCTTAGATTTATACATTAGACATAAATGTGAGAAAACATTAACAATCCATTTTTTTTCAATTTAGTCCTATCAATTATATTGCAAATCACTACATTAGGTTTAGGTCTACACTTGTGGAGACAAAGTCTAAAAGAATGTAGCCAAACTAGATAGAACTATAATTCTTTGGTAGATTCTATCCTAAAATTCCAATTGTGTGGTGAATTGATACCTTATATCTTGAGTACCCTTTCCCTATCTTCATAGTCTAGCTAAGAATCACATTTAAATTATTTAACTCACATTAATTTTTAAATCATTTTTGTTCCCTATTTAAAATCTTCATCCTAGATTAGATTTGTTTACCATTGCAATTTAGTGTGATTTATCCTCTTATATTATTTAATGAATTTGACTTTCTTACACAACCTAGGGTTTTAACTTTAGGGTTTATCCTTCTTTTGTTAGGGTTTATGATTTGTTTTGTTGATTTCATATATGGTCTTATTTTTCAATTTGATTGGTATTTAAATTCTATTTTCTTGTTTTAATATTGATACACCTTCCTTTTAGGTATTGTGTGATATTTATGCACACAACCATGATCTCATCCATTCACTTATCTTGCATTCTTTCTTATAGTCAACAGATGCCCAATAGCTTCAATTCAACTCTATGCAAGATAGTTATATGCACAACTTAGTGCATAATCCATACATGAACTAACACATGTAACCCATGCACAAATCAATACATAATCCATAAACATCTTTACATTGATCTATGCACCACTCAACACATTTGATCCTTGTGAGTCTTTGCATAGTTACTTTCTTGCATATTTTTACCTTGCACACGGATGTACACACGTTCATTTTGATACATACAATTTAGCACAAAATATCTCTAGCATCTAGTCATGCATACTACACATGTTCTCCCATATAACTTCAACACCTATCATACTCTTTCCCACATTAAAAGCATAACATATGCTTTCAAACTCTATCAACATATTGGTAAAATTATATTTTGTGGCCCCATTGTATATAGAGCTATCTTGTACAAGGTACAAATAGAGAAGTTCATACTATAAATTTTTGTGTACACCATATAGTATAGATTTTCCCCCATATAATTAATTACATCTAAAAATATTCCACTCTTTATTCAAATGTGCATATGCATACTAATCTAGATTATGTTATCCATCTTCTACAAAATGTGGACTATTACTTTAATTTGTGGGATTGTCCATCCATCCTCCTATAGTTCAAATAATTACGAGAAAATCTTGAAATTTATTTAATATTGTGATGCATTTTTGGATTTTGATTACAACAACAAAAATATATAAACTCTATCCTTGGTTTAACTTGTGAGTAGTACTGCAAGTATTGAGAATAGATAATGATGATAGATGAATGCATACAGATTTGTCCACTAGAAGTACAGTAACTATTCAATATAACCTTGGAATAATAGTTCCATTTAATCTTTGAATAGTTACATGATTTAATGAGTCAACTTGGACTAGCTCTAATTTGCAACCTAGACCATTGGCTATATGCTCCATCACAATTCATTTAGAGTGTAAGTCAACCTCAACATTATAGTGTTCAAGTGTAAAAATAAAGACCATAGCATTCTAAAATTGGATTTATTATCTTGATTCATACTTCTTCAATAAATGTAGTGATGTAGGCAATATTTTATTTGTAGCACTATAAATTTTAGTATTAATGCATTACTAGTGGCAAGTAATTAGCACATAGTAAGAGATAATGTGTCATACCATTAGAATATATAATGGTTTTCTCAATATTCTATAAGATGAATACTATCACCTTATACATTATGAGGATGAATAATGTTTGAACAACTATGTCATTGTAGAGATCAAATCATGGAGTCTTAGACCAATGAGTTCCATGATTACTCTACAAGATTATTTTATGAAATGCTAGGGCATATCAAAGTGCTAAAATATGTTATCAAGCTCCTCCCTCTTATTTTTTCTATTATGAAATACTTATATATTAGTTATTTTGGTTCAATTATTTCATAACACATTTAAAATTTAAGCAAAGGAAATACTAAAGAAATAAATACTATCTATGTCCAAAGTCAAACCCATTTAAGATTTTTTTCATAAGGACCAATCAAAATGTGCCTCCAAAAAAGCTACAATAGAATTTTTTACCATCATCACCAAATCCCAAGTCTCCCAATATACTTTGTTAGGATAGGTCAAAGGGAAATGACCATAAAAAATTTACTGGTGTAACTTTCATCACTTCCATTCACAAAGTGACTCTAACTATCATGGACAAGAAGCTATAGTAATATATACAACACTTGATCCTATTTATGATGAGGATACTAACAAAGAGGCTTAGTGATGCAGGAACATCTTGTGGTGTAAGGCCAATCTTGCATCACACACAAATATTATATTTTAATTTTGTTTGTAGTTTCCTTAGTTGTTTTGGGGCCCATGGCAATTCATACAGTCTTTGGGATAGTTAGAAGTTTGAAACAAAAAAAATAGTCACCTTCTATTTTTAGTAAGTCGGCCTATTCTGGTTCCTATGGACATGAAAATTGATCCCAAGGAGTAAAATGGGAAAAGAAGACTTTTGGTGAAAGAATCATCTCAAAATCATGTACCGTTTGGAATATATTAAATTTTCATCTCGAGGAATTTCTCTAATGAAGTTTAAAAATAAAAATTGAGGCCCTTTGGAACCCCTAAACAGGGTGCAAAGTCTCTGATCTTACATCTCTATTGAAATATGGTTGTATATCTCTTCACAATCTTTCCAACAGTATATTACAATTGACAATATGATAGGCAGATCAAAAGTTGTGACCTCGAGAAGTTGTAAATATATAAATATTAAAAAGAATCTTCTAGAGGCGAAATAGATAGTGGAATTTCTAGCACCAAAATGGGGTTACACCTTCTAGAATATTATAAGGTAGTTACACTTCTTGGATAAAGAGAGAGAACAACGGTTACAAAATGGAGCTCCGATAGTGCAAATTTCTATAATGAGAAAGCCCATGTAGTTGTAGTATGTTATTTTATAAGTATTATAATTTCACTTCATTAAGATAATAGAAAGCGGGTGTTTCTTTTTGTATCCTTTGTTTATCTCTCTTGTTTAGTTGTGTGTGTGTGTGGTTTTGTAAGGGGGGTACACTCATCAATTGGTATCAGATCAGAAGTTCCTGAGTGTGTAGATAGATCACCGAATGTGAGGTAGTTTACACAAGGACTTGTGGTTGTGGGTTTGTGAGAAAAGATGCCTCCATGAAGAAACCATGGTGGGAAAAATGTTGGGGTAATAGAAGAGGGTTTTTGAGACTTCTAGAGACAAGTTCAAGCACTACAAGAGGAGATGCATAGAGGATTTGATGTCAGAAGAAGAGATGAAAGTGTTCAGATGAGGCTAAAAATGAAGAGCCATTAGAAGAAGAAGCACATGATGTATAGATCTTGGAGAAGTCAAACTGCTTAGGGCAATTTCTAAGATTGGAAAGAGGTCGATGAAAAAAGTTCATAATTTTTTGGAAACCTAAATCCAAAGGAGTTGATTGATTGGGTCAATGAAATGGAAGAATATTTTGAGTATGAGAAAATAGAAGATCCAGAGAGGGTCAAATTTGCAAAGGCCAAGCTAAAAGGCCATGCTAGCATATGGTGAAAATAATTCTAGTTAGAGAGAAATCAAAGAGGTAAAGAGAAGATAACCAGATAGGATCAAATGGTGGAGAAACTAAAGAGGAAATTTATTCCTATATATTATGAATTGGATTTGGTAAAGAATATGAAAGGATTGAAGAAAGTAGGGAGGTCTATCAAAGAGTACACAGAAGAATTCTACAAGGTTTTGATCAAAATAGGCCATTCTAGGGCCAACAAGGAGAAGGTTGCCCATTGCATTAATGGGTTGAAACTAAGCATCCAAGAGGAGTTGATTTTGGTAAGGATGTCTACCATTGAAGATGCATATCAATTTTCTTTGAAGGTAGAATAAAAATTGAACAAAAGGTTTCAAAGCAAGCGAAGAGGTGCAGGTCATGGTGGAAAGGCTAGTGGACGATCATATAGAGGTCGAAGTGAAGAAAAAAAAAAGGCTAAAGGATCTAGTAGAAATCGGAACCAGAATGGAGACAATATCTACTACCCTCAAGATCAAAATAATGGATACCAAAGAGGAAGAGGAATATCTAGATGAGGACCAAGAAGAGGAGACTTCTATGGAACCTTTTTTCAATGCAGAGAAGAAGGACATAGAGCCTACAATTGTCCTTAACATCAAGGGAGGAAAAATAGAAGACTTGAAGGAAATGAACAAGTTGCACATGTAGATGAAGATGTTAATTCTTCACAATCTAAAGACGTTGAGAGAGGAGAGGTCCTTGTTGTCAGAAGAGCCTTGCTAAATGAGGAGAAGGAACCAAGTCAAATAAAGAATCTATTCCGCACTCTATGTAAGTGTGAAGGTAAATTTTGTAATGTTATCATTGATGGAGTTAGCACTGATAATCTTGTTTTGAAGGAAATGGTTACTAAGTTTTAGTTGGAGAGAAGGAATCCAAATCCATACCGAATCACATGGTTGCAGAAGGACCATAGGGCTTTGGTCAATGAGCAATGTTTGGTAAAGTTTAAGATTGGTAACTATCAGGATGAGGTTTTGTGTGATATTATACCTATGGATGTTTATCACATGTTGTTAGGTAGATTGTGACAATTTGATCAGTGAGTGGTGCATGATGGACATTCCAACACCTATTCCTTGACAAAGGATGACACTCGTCATAAGTTGAAAACCCTGAAGGAGGCAGAAGAAAAGGTATGCAGTAATTAAAGGATTTATTTGGTTGATAGAGGAATGTTCATAGAAGGTATGAGACATGAGCATATATTTTTTGTATCGATCCCTAGATTTGATATACATTATACTAATGAGGTACTTGTAGAACTTTCAAATTTATTGAATGAGTTTCAAGATATTGTTTTTGATAATGTGCCTGAAGGTTTGCCTCTAGTAAGGAAGATTAGCCACAAGATGGACATGATTCATGGAGCTAGTTTTTTGAATAAGGTAACTCATCGTATGAATCTAACAAAGAGTGGAGAGTTGAATAGAAAAGTGCAAGATTTGTTGTGAAAGGGATTGATTAGAGAGAGTTTGAGTCCATGTGCAATACCTACAGTACTAGCACCAAAGAAGGATGGGGACTGGCAGATGTGTATAGATTCCAAATCCATCAACAAGATCACCATCAAGTATAAATTTCCCTTGCCAAGGATGGATGGCATCATGGACTGTTTGAGTGGAGATAAGTACTTCACAAATATAGATCTGAAGAGTGGTTATCACTAGATTTGGATTAGGTAAGGAGATTAATGGAAGACAACCTTCAAGACCAAAGAGGGCTTGTACAAGTGGTTAGTCATTCCCTTTGGGCTAAATAATGCATCACAAAAATTCATTTGACTCATGAACGAGGTAATGAAAGAGTTTTTGTGTAAATTTTGTCATTATTTGGATGACATTTTAATTTTTAGCAAGGCATTGGAGGAACATTTGATGCATACCAGAATTTGTTTTGAGAAGCTAAGAAAGGCGAAGTTGATCAATTTGAAGAAGGGTAGTTTTGTGAAAAGAGAGTTGGTATACTTGGGATTTTTTGTCTCAGCAGAAGGTCTTAAGATGGACCCAAAGAAGGTAAAATATATCATTTAATTTCCTACACTAAGGAGTTCTACTAAGGTGAGATATTTTCATTGTTTGGCTAGTTTTTATAGAAATTTTATCAAAGGTTTAAGTAGTATTTGTGCACCTATAACTAAAACAATGAGAGGGAATAGAAAAGAGTTTAAGTGGACTACAAGAGCGGCAAGAATTTTTGATATGATGAAAAAGAAATTTATAGAGCAACCCATTTTGGCCCTTCTAGATTTCAACAAGGTATTTCAAGTAGATTGTGATGCTAGTGGCAATGCCATTGGAGATTTTTTGAGTTAAGAAGGTAAACTTGTTTCCTATTTTAGTGAAAAGCTAAATGATGCAAAGAATAAATATTTATTTTATGATCATAAGGACACTATTTGTCGCCAAAATATTATTTTTTATTTACTGATCATCAAGCTTTACAATATTTAAATAGTCAAGGGAAGTTGAATCAAAGACATTTGAAATGGGTTGAATGTTTGCAAAGTTATGCATTTGTTTTGAAGCATAAGAGTGGAAGATCTAACAGAGTTGCAAATTCCTTAAGTAGGAGGCAAAGTTTTTTTTAATGGAAATGTAGATTGAAGTTGTTGGGTTCAATGAACTCAAGAGCTTGTATCCTGCAAATTCCTTAAGTAGGAGGAAAAAAAATTTTAATGGAAATGTAGATTGAAGTTGTTGGGTTCAATGAACTCAAGAGCTTGTATCCTGAGGACCCTAATTTTGCAGAGGCTTGGAGAGGTTGTATGGAGCCTATCACTTTGGATAGGATGAGATGGTTGGATTTTACAATTCAATATGGTATGTTGTTTTGATGGAATTAGTTGTGGATTCCAAGTAGTTCCACGAGAGAGAACCTAATCAAGGAGAAACACATAGGAGGATTAGTTGTACGCTTTAGTCGAGATAAGACCATTCCTATAGTTGGTGAGCGTTACTATTGGTCACAGTTACAACAAGATGTGAAGAATTTTGTGCAAAGTTGTATCTAGTATAAGGGGCAAGTCAAAATACTAGATTGTATTATCCATTACTTGTACCTAAGAGGCTATGAAAGGACATTCGTATGCATTTTTTCCTTGGACTACCGAGGACTAGAGAGGGAATGATTCCATATTTGTGGTGGTAGATAGATTTTTGAAGATGACACACTTCATTCCATGTCATAAGACTAGTGATGTTCATGCTACAAAGTTATTTTTTCAGAGAGGTGGTGAGACTACATGGTCTACCCAACAACATAGTTTTAGATTGAGATACCAAGTTTGTTGGGTATTTTTGGAGGACACTATCGAAGAAGTTGAAGAGTGATTTGAAGTTTAGTTATTCACACCATCTGCAAACTAATGGACAAATAGAGGTAGTGAATAAGAGTTTGGGTAGCCTAATGAGATGCTTAGTAAGAGATAAACCCAAGGGATGGGATTTGATTTTACCATAGGTGGAATTTTCTTATAATTATTATATCAATAGGATCAAGTTAGTAAATCATCATTCCAAATTATGTATGGGAGTAGTCCAAGAACTTATTTTGAACTGAGAAGATAGATAAGGGAGAGAAGAGTAGTGTCAAGGCTGAAGATTTTGATGAACACCTAAATAATTTGCATGAAGAGGCGACGAAACATGTCAATAAGATGAACTCTTAGTATAAGATTAAGGAAAACCGGAAAAGGGGGTATAAGGAGTTCTAGGTAGGAGATGAAGTCATGGTTCATTTGTGAAAGGAGGGGTTTCTAGTTGGTACATAAAATAAGTTAAAGATGAAGAAGTTTAGACCATGCAAGATCCTAAAGAAACATGATTCCAGAAATGCTTGTGAGGTAGAGTTGTCGAATGAGATTCATGTTTCATGTGTGTTTAACATTTTTTATTTGACAGAATATCATGAAGGAGTTAAGGAGAAAAAATTAACAAAAGCACGGTGGAACATTCTGGCACCTACACCAGAAAAAGGAAGAGATAGAAGAAATTATGGATAGTCGTGTGGGTAGAAGCACAAGAAATAAGCAATATGCAGATTACTTGGTGAAAAGGAGAGGAAGGCCTGTTGAAGATTCATCATGGTTATCTAAAGCTAAGGATAATTGTCTTGGTTTACCTCTAACACCTAAGAAGTGATAGGGTCACTTATAAATTAACATGGGTGTTTGATGTAAGAGCATCTAGTGGTATAAGGGCAATCTTACATCACCAAAAAATATTGCATTTTCATTTTGTTTGTAGTTTCCTTAGTTTTCTTGGGCCCCATAGTGGCTCATGTAGTCTTTGGGATAGTTAGAAATTTGAAACAACCAAAAATAGTCACCTACTATTTTTAGTAAGTCAGCCTATTCAAGTTCCTATGGACACGAAAAATTGACCCCAAGGAGTAAAATTGAAAAATAGGATTTTTGGTGAAAGAATCATCTCAAATCTTGTACCGTTTGGAAGATATTAAATTTTCATCCCTAGGAATTTCTCCAATGAAGTTTAAAAATAAAAATTGACGCCCTTTAGAGCCCCATGACAGGGTGCAAAATCTCTAATATTATAGATCTGGAAAATTATGGTTGTATATGTCTTCACAAGATTACCAATGATATATTACAATTGAAAATTTGATGGTTAGATTGAAAGTTATGACCCTGAGAAGTTGTAAATACATAAATATAAAAAAAATCTTCTAGAGCGGAAAATAGATGGTGGAATTTCTAGCACCAAAATGGGGTTACACCTTCCAAAATATTCTAAGGTAATTACACTTCTTGGATAAAGAGGGAGAACAGGGGTTACATAAGGGAGCTCCGATAGTGCAAATCATGGTTTTTGGCTTGCAAATTTCTGTAATGAGAAGGCCCATGTGGTTGTAGTATGTTATTTTTTGAGTATTATAATTTCACTTCATCAAGATAATAGAAAGCAATTGTTTATTTTTGTGTTCTCTATTTATCTCTCGTGTTTAGTTGTGTGTGAGTGGTTTTGTAAGGGGAGTACCCTCATCACTTAGTGACTTAATGAAAGTGTGTCCAAAAGAGAAGAGCACACAAATCAGGAGCAACAAGAGAGTGAATTCAGATCTTAAGTAGTTGTTACCCAGTCTAGGGCACCTAGTTCCCTTGTCCAACTATTTTAGGCCTAAAATTGTATGCCAAGTTCTTCTGTGTCTACCCTCTACTATTTTGAACTCTGGTTTTGTTTTCTTGTTATTTATTTTCTAGAAATCTCAATAGTTTGTTGCATTTTCACAATTGACCTTGGAACATCATTGCATCATCAAATTTAGTCAATTAATAATCAATTAATCACACACATCATCCCCCAACAAAGGGATCAAAACTTTGATCCACCATTTTGGCTCTTCCATTGAGGTTTGTAGCTATCATTTTTAATCCCCTCCCAATTGTCATTGGAAGTGTGATTTAGGACCTATATCCCTTTTCTAGTATCACATTTTGGTGAACCTAACTATTTGTGCACTTTAAAATCTTCTAAAATATGAAGCATGTCATTTTAAAATCTAAGTGCAATCTTAGGTTGTGTGAATTCATCATTTATGCATGCATAGTTTTCATTAAAAAACACTTAAAAATTCAAAAAATTGCATGGCATCTTACATTCAAGACACAAATAGGGATAATTTTAGTTGTTGCAAGGTAGATATAGCTCATAATTGCATTGAAAAATCTACTTTAATTCATGTTGAAATCTAAAAATAATTGAAGTTCTATTTAAAATTATCATTTATGCATATGCATGTTGTTGAAAAAGGGAAAAGTTGCATTGTTGTTATAATCATTTTTAAAAGATTTCAAATTTCTAGATTTGTCAAATTAGGATTAGTTAATTACTACATTTTGAAATCTGAAAATTATATTTGGAATACATTATTTACTATCATTTGTATCATTATCATTGAAATGTAATGATTCAAATTATGAATATGGAATCAAAGTACTAAGAGAGTTGAAAATGTTATGTTCGGCTTCAACTTGTAAATAATTTTTTTATCTAATTTAATCATATATACCTTGTTATTATATTCATACTTCATTATTTGGTGAAGAGTAGATGGGACTCCTCTCATGGCATGAATCCATGGTCTACCAAGAAGAAGGTTATATGAAAGAGAATTTAGAATGACATGAATAATGGTAGGAAAAATTGTGAGTCCTACCTTAATAGGTAGTGTGATTGTACCCAATGGTTTCCTACCAACATTATCAAATCTATGAATATAAATATTATCAGGTTTAATGAAAGATATATACACATTGATCTTATGTAAAATTTCACTGCTACAAACATTAAGACATGATCATTATCGATTAGAGTATGCCTAATTTTGTGTTTATTGTTAATGGTGACATAAATTATAAGTTTCATGTTGGTTTTAGATTTTAATAGAAGGTAATTCACATTGAGGGAATATAATGTCTAAGTTTGTTGAATTCATACCATTGAACAAGGTTGCTACATCATTCGGTCTAACAAAAATTGGTACCACTATCTTATGTAAGGCCTCTTGGAGAATCTTGTGGTATGTAGGTGAGATTGTATAAAGTGCCAAAGAGAGATCTTAGCTTGATTATTATGAATTTTCTCAACAAAATCATACTCTTTTCTAGAATTTTGAGGAAGACAATGTGTAGGAGGATGATAAGGTTGAGGGAATGTAATGGGAGTTATTTGTGTTTGTTTAGGTTGTCTATTGTTTTCAGTAAGTTATTTTACAAAATTTAGAATGTGACTAGGAGGTTTAGGGTGGTTTGGAATACCTCCAATAGTAAGACTGTGGTAAACTACATGATAATGAAGTTGCTGCAATACATCTTGATTAATATCATTCTTTTTAAGTTGTCTTGAAAAATTTAGAATGTGAGAAGAAGGTTTAGGTTGGTTTGGAACACCCCCAATAGTGATATTAGATTTAGTTGGTTGAGGAATATCAAAAGGAGGATATATAATAGGTTTTACAATTTCAATTGAGTTGACTATTTGATGAAAATCCTCTATTGATGAGGGATCCGTTGTGATTTTTAAATCCTATTCTATGCAAGCCACATTACTAGCATTTGAAGGATAAATGGATAAAGTGGTGTCAAGAAAGGTATCAATGATTTCAAACTCTTGCACCAAGATATCCTCATGAGTAGGAGAGATATTGGGGGAGGTACAAACATGAGTGTTATGATTAGTCGAAGAATGAAAATTAGGTAAAGAGATGCTAAGAAAGGTTTTAATGATTGCATCCTTTTGCACCAAAATATCCTCATGAGTAGGAAATTTGTTGGGAGAGGGATCAAAGAAAAATAACAAAAGAGGAGAGAAACTCACTTTCCCATGTTTGCAAAAAAAAATCTTGAAGTTGCTTAACAAATTTCAATAAAAGAAAAGGAAATAAGAAATTCCTTATTAAATAAGAATATAAACAAGTCATCCAAAGGCCAACATATATCCCTTTTGATGACATGGAATGGGGTTTAACGCAATGCCCCAATTTTTTTTAGAAAGGAAATATTTTTCCATGTCAAAACATTTTTTTTGAAAAGGAAAGATATTATTATGAACTTTTTTTAGGGTAATGAAATGAATTAGATGAATTAGGGTCCAATTTTCAATATACAATAGAATCTAGAAGTTTCAGGATAGACTATCAAAAATAGGAATCAGATCTGAGTAGAGGCTACAAAGTAAGCTCTTGCACAAAAAACTGAGATGAAAGTGGTTGGACAAGGGCAAGGGTGTCCCAGTCCAGAAAGATAGATTTTTAGGTTTCAATTCTTGCATAGGTAAAATGGATTTTGTAGGTTTTTTCTATGGTAGTCCAAGTTTGAAGTTTGTCAGAGCTCGAGAAATCAGTGTGCTCCAATTTGATGATTAGAGGCACATGAAGTCATGAATGGCGGATTTTGAGCATTCAAAGGAGTTGATAGATGAAATAAACTTCACACATGAGTGCCACCAATAGGTATGAGGTAGGGGAAATGGTTGATAAAACATATATGTCAATGAAATGATGAAAAAATGTGTTTAAGTTTATCTTTTTGCAATGAACAAAGTTCTTTAAATGCTCTATTTTTTAAAATTAAATATATAACATTCACAAATTGAAATGAAATAACTTACATCTACTTCCCTAAACAAGGAAAATCATATATGAAATAAAGAAATTAAATCCAATTTTTTTGTAAATATGAGCTAAATTTAATTCATCGATATGTTTAATGTTTAATGAATAAAGAGTGTAAATGTTTAATTTTAAAAATGAAACAAATTCATTTCAATAAAAAGACATTTAGATAACCTAGTTTTTTGATCAATTTTCATAATATATGTTGATAAATCATAAAATTGCAAGTGTAGGATATTTCAAGTTCACCAAAATGTTAAGTGGAAAAAGAGATCCAAGATCCAACAAATGAATTAGCTTAGTTCTAGCTTTTCCCTTGGGACTTAACATTAGAAAATAATCCAACTAGGGTTTGATGATTGGATAGCTTCCTCAAAGGAGAACCGACCTACTAGGGTTTGGTCCATTTGTGTTGCAAAGAGGAGAAATTTGATGTGCAATTTAATTGACCTATTTAGCATAAACCCTAGATCTAAAAATGTAATTTATCTCACAAATAAAAATGAAAAATTGCAAAATAATTATAGATTTGAGAAATGAAGATAGAGAGGAACCTACACATGAAATTGGAGCTTGATGTTCCTAGACAAGGGGAAAAAATTCCCTAGTCTAGAAATGGGGTTTTTTGAATACTTGAAGTCTAGTCTTGATGGTACATGTTTTCTCTACATTTTTCTACAACTTTTTGTTGATGAAAATTTTAGATCTGGCCTATACACATAATAAGATAGAGAAAGGTTGTGTTGTATAGGGGCTTGCCTAAGTCAAACCCCATTTTGGTGTCTCCGTCTTGACAAACAACAAATGATGTTGGTAAAGAGGGCTTACCCTAGGTTGGGAAAAGGCCAAATAAACAATAATTGATAGTTATAATAAATGGTAATGGATAATGTTACTTTAGGGATGAAATCTCTCTTGAAGTGATGTTCACACCATAAGTTACAACAAAAACTTGATGTTGGATGATTGAATTTCTTTGAAGACCTATAAAGGTTAGTCCACATAACACAATAGTTGGTTGTAGCTAACATGTAGAGGATAACTCACATCCATGTTCATAATGAAATAATAATAATGCATGATTGATCATAATAGTGTTTATTTCATAATTCTTAATATTCAAATGAGAAGGAAACTTATATATGCATCCCAATCAAATATTTTGGATATAGGTTGACATGAGGTCATTTTACAATATTCCAAGCTGGCACTTAAAATAATAATTATTGATATAGGTCACCCTTAGGACGAGGGTGCCCTCACCATTGTCTAGGTGTTTTTGGCCCAAATTTCTTGGGATGTTAGGGATTTTAAATATTTTCCCATTCTATCCTTGAAGTGAATAAATTATTAATATAATTAATGTTATAGGCATAATAGGGTGTCAATATAGTGTGAAATTGTCAAGGGTGACAATATATGATGCTACATATACTTTCACTTTTATTATAACTAAAAAGGTGGCATGATTTTGAACTTTCACCCAAAGGAAGGCGAATGGTCATGAAGGGGAGGTGGAAGATTACTTTGGGTATATATTGTAAAAACCCAACATTTTACCCAATGTTTTGACCAGTTTTATATAGATTGTAAAGAAAAGAAAAAGATCATGCTTCACTTTTGGAGAATGAATAAAGAAATAAAATATGCACTTTACACCTAAAATAACTTTTTCCTTGCATCTTTCTTATATTTGATTTTTTCAATATTTATTTTTTTTAAAATATTTTCTATTGAAAATATATGAGGTTGCTAAATATCATCATTAAAATGCCACTAGAATTCCTTGTATTGAATTAAATCATACTTTGGGGTTATAATCACACATAATCATAGACATCTCATATTGGACCTTCATTGCATACACTAGTATAATTCATTTATCTATCAATTAGGTCCCCAAAATATGTTAGAGCATAAGCATTATAACAAATTAGGTATGGTAAGAGTCAAATATTGTTGGGCCTTATAAGTGTTCTAGGAAACACTATTGAAATTTTTTATGGAAATTGGAATCCTTGAGACTCTCTTATTTTCAGTTAGACCTATTGATCAATTCATCAATTTTGTGATATAAAGGTAAAGATACAACATTATTTTAAAAATATGTAATATAATTGTAAGAAATGCTTGAGATAATGATGTAATGAATTTATAAGATTCAAGTGAAATGAATTTTTAAGTAGTAGATTGAGTGCATTAAAGATATGATTTTCTATTACTAATGTTTAACTATTATAACTAATGAAAACATAGAGTTGTGATAGAGGCTAGGTATTTCAATGCATGACAAGGATTATGATTCCTTATAAATGAAATGAATTAGGGGTGTTGTCCTTTTATACTAGTTCTAGACATAGAATTACATTTTATTGGCGGACACCAACCAATAGGTAATGGTAACATTAGGTTGAATTTGCATTAGCCATAATAAATTTGAATTTAAAATTAAGAAAGCAAAGGTCATGATGGTGACCGTAACATGGGTGAAGAAAACATTGATTTGAGAAGTGTGACTAATTTGACAAAAAAATATATATATATATATATATATTGATTGATAGGAAAATATATGTTAGTGAGAGCAGCAAATTGGACAAAAACATGTGCTTGGACTATATACTTAAGACCTCCTTACAAAGAGACATAAAATGAGAGGGAAAAGTGTAAATGCGTGTACTTTTCATCTCTATTGTCATATAGTAAATTTTCTTGGAGGAGTTGAATTTCTTTGTCCAATCATTTTGGGCTCCACTAATTTTAT
The DNA here is from genome assembly GCA_007115665.2 of Sequoiadendron giganteum. Classification (NCBI taxonomy): domain Eukaryota; kingdom Viridiplantae; phylum Streptophyta; class Pinopsida; order Cupressales; family Cupressaceae; genus Sequoiadendron; species Sequoiadendron giganteum. The sequence continues at coordinate 21,776,077 of CM021104.1, forward strand.
GTAATTCTTTACACATTGATGTCAATTTTTCTTATCATGACAAAAAAATAGAAATTGTGTTGATAAAAACTTTTAAGATGCTTATGATCATAAATATATTGCATCTAATAAACTAATGATTTTTTATTAAAAAAACACCTATTTTCCCCAAAATATAGCCATCCAATTTACATAAATTTATATAAATGAAAAACTGATAACTAGGAGGTTAACTTTGGAGAAAACCCTATGGTTAAGTGTGCTTGAGCTGGAATAGTACTGAGATGGGTGACCTCCTGGTGCTTCACCTCTATGAGCATCACCTAGATGCAATGAGCGGTAAGTGGACCATCCACTATCACGAGAGATGGGTTGTTGTGAACCACTACTCATGAAACATGGATCAATGAGTTTGACTTGTAAAACTACATGATTGAATTTTGATGGCAATATCATAAAATGAAAAACTGTTAAAAATAAAAGCACAATTCTATTACTATGAAAGACAATATTTTAAAAAAAGGTGTAATACATCCATATGTGACCGTCAAATTCAAATACTGTCGCAACTCCAATCTGACTAGATTCACTGTAAAACATGGACTTGATGTCATGTCTACATATAAGTATATAAAATTTGTAATCCATGGAGGACCACAATGACATGACCCTTGAATTTTTTCTTCACAAAATAAAAGCTGTATCAGTCTGGCCCCATTTCCATTGTGTTTTGGGGCCGCATAAGAGTCGGTAAACACCCATGTCTTTTCCCCCACCTGTAAACTAATGTTTTCTATATAGCTCTACATCATCATTCTAAACCTTGTCACTCTGCAATTGGGTGCTGATATTGTATGAAACTATATTGTATTTATCATGAAAGGATGGTGAATTGCCATGTACCTGCTCTGAAAAAAGTTTAAAGAAATATAGAATTCAGCGTGATCTTGAGAGGTAAGTATAGCATTCATGGCTTGGGAGACTATGAGCATGTCTTTATGGCCTTTTGACTGTTATTCCAATTTCCAACCCACATTTTTAATACTTGCACTGAATTCATTGCACTGTAATTGATAGGAATATGAAAGCACTTGACATATTTATTTATCATTTTGCTGATAAAGCTGTGGATGAGACAGAGGTCGTCCCCATTCAAAGATATATGATGGAGAGCAATGTTCACCACCTTATCAAAGGTCACATCATAGGTACTTCTAAAACTAGGTCCCTAAATAGGGTCACTGATCTGATATTAGACAATAGTTATTAATGTAAGTAAACATCAATGACGTGAGATTAGACCCATGGGTCACAAGTTGATGTAGAATATGGCCGCCTTTGTTAAAATGGAAAACAAATTAGGGACTTTGTTAAGTTTTTAGGTACAGTGGTTACTCAACTATTTGTTAACAGAGAAAAGTGTTTGGGACCATTACACATAAATCGTTTTTTATATTATCTTATAATGGAGGAGATTCAGTTATGTGGGACGGTGAGATGTTAAATTCTAATACAAGAGAAGATCCAATAATTGAACTTGCTGGACAATAATTGTGATAGCATTTGTTGATGACAGCTATTTGTAGATATTTATATATTACAGTGGAAATTTTTTGTTTTGGACAGTATACAAGTCTAAAACTTACACTCTATCCTTTATTTTCGAAGATTTTATATTGAAATTACAACCCAAAATGACTGTTAAATCATAAATTTTTCCTTTCTTCTTTAAAAAAAATAAAAATTTGACAAAAGAATTCAATGTGAACTCCATAATTTTCATAAAAAAATTCAAACTTTCCCAATCATTAATGAAGAAACTATGCACCCAACAAGATGCCCACATGTAATATTAGACTTTTACACATTTGAATATCCAAGAAGGTGCCCACATGTAACATTGGACTTTCACACATTTGAATATGACCTGTTCCAATGATGGGATGGGATGATAATTGATATTTGAATTAGGATTTGTTAAAATGGAAAGTAAACACTGTACAAACTATCAATTTATCGAGGTTCAAAAAACATAAGTAAATAATATATGAGTTGAACAATTAAAAGTTGAAAAGTTAAAAGGTGCTTAAATTTATAATGTTATTAAATGTTGGTGTGATCAATTTGATGATGATTTAAAGTTATTAATTCAAGATGATTTTACTCTTGATGCTTGATTTAATGACAATACCATTGTTGTAGAGATCTAAATGATCCTGAATTCAAAGCTTCCTCAATACCAAAAAAAACCAAGAAAATTTCCAAGTGAACTCCGATGAGTTTTACAGCTGGGCCACAATCTGCCCAGCTTATTTAATACTTCTCCTTAATTTCAAGATCCAATAGTTATCTGCTATTCTAGAAGATGCGTTATGTGACAGAAGCACGAACGGCCATAGAAACCGACAAGGCAGATACCCCAAAATCTCAAAGCCTCCTTTGTTTTGTCCACAGTTTCTTCCGTTATTCCAAGGAGTATTAATTGAAAAAGGATATTGTCCTACACCTGTCACTGCCAAAGCATGTGAGCTTGGTCGTGCTCGTGTCTCTGAAATTTCACACATGAATAGCCTATTCATATCTCATGTCTCATATCATATGCATTCGATAGAGAGGCTTTTGAAATTATGTAAGAGGTTCAATCAAAGCTCTGTACTTTTATTTCAAAATAAAACAAGCCTCCGTGGGAGCTTGAAATCTTAAATTATATTTTTGTTGGAATGGCATGACTGGATTCTAATGGAATGTTATCAAAAGGTTGAGCTCGTTTGATTGAAATCCATTCGGTATATTGCAATTTTAAATGCATAGGAGATGATGAGTGGGTCATTTATGGAAAGAAAAAATGATGATTATTTTTTATAAGATTGTTATTTGGTTTGATTGTAAAATTTTAATAGTTTTTTCTTCAAATTCATGATGGTGTCTGTCACTTCTTAAGCTCACTCCCAACTATCTTGTACTACTTCCCCAAATGACAATCTTAATGATGAGGAAAGAGTATTAAAAACCATATTTCTAACTTGAAAGCTCATTTCCCAAATCTCTCAAAGCTTGCAATCTTCCAAGTCCCAGAACATAGAAGCTCATTCCTATTGTGAATCCCTTCACATGGAAGAAGACGATTGTGTGCCTAGTGTTGAAATGCTTCACTTGATGGGGACATTCTCATGATGAATTGAATTTCCAGAGCGACACAACTTTGCTTCCTCTAACACTTGCCCTAATTCATGTCAAGTTCCAAGAACCAAACCATAACCTACTACCACATTGATCTTGTTGTGTTTAAATTATCCTTAAGTCATGCCCTTTGATAGACTTATCCTTTCCACTCCTCTACTCTTTAGACACATTTATCAACAACCCATTGGTGGTGGAGCTTGCAATTGATAACAACCATGTAGATTTACATAATGCCAAATATTTGAAAAGGAAGATGTGCAAATAACCAACTATATACAACCTTATTCAAGAGGAAATTGTTAGAATCAAACATGCTCTGATACCATGTTAGAATTGGCTATGGATGCCAAGATCTATGGACCAAATGGAAAGCACAAAGAAGAGAGAAAATAATTTGACAAGAATAAACTGTATTCAATGTCAATGATAATGCTTGATTTTACAATGAGAGACCCCTTGGTTATATAGCCAAGGTGAAAACATAGGAGTTTATAAGATTATGACAAGTGTCGTAATCTTATGACATGAGACAACAATGAAAAGCTATCACTCCACCTAAAGTGGAAAGGTGATAATGTGATAACCACCACAAATAGTGTATCTACCACAAAAGGTGGAACCCTAATCACATGATATGTCCATGAAAGGTGGAGGTGATAAAGTAATAAGAAGATAAGTCCACCAAAGGTGGAAATTCTCCAACAACTCCTATGTGGTCCCTAAGTAAACTTAACTAAGGTGTAATTATGACCTAGGACAAGGTACAAAACATTTAATTACACCAACAGAAATAATTGAGGTAAAGTTCTTGAGATAAAATTAAAAGACAAAACCTCCATGTCCCTTCCTTTTCTTCCTCTCCATCCAAAGCTCGCTTTCCCCTTCATCCCCAATACCCTACAACCACATCCATTAATCCACTTGCCTTCATCCCAATACATCTCATCTTCTTTAATTGTTAGTACCATTGTATTCCTCTTTGTTTTCAAATTAATCTCCTACAAAGATGTCATATTTAGATATGGATGGGGGATGAGAAAGTGATTGAAACAAATAGTCAACCTTCAAGTATAAGATCTATATCTATGGATAATAAGCTACTCTTCTCTAGCTATTGGGAGATCTTTCCTTCAAGGACCATATGGAGCTAGCTCATGATCCCCTATAAAAGACTTATCTTCAACTATGATCTATCATAGCTCTTAACCAATGACTCTATAGAATCAATTTTAGGTAGAGGAACTTGACTTAGAATTTTAAGGGTACGCCAATTTTCCCATCACAATAGCAAGGAATGTTAGCTTATTGCATAAATCTAATGTTTATTATCTTCATTAAGTCAAAATTAGTAGCATTTCTCTTTAAAATTCTCTTCATAAAAGGAAATATGTAACAATTTCCTACTTGCTGGTGTAAATAAGTGTTTGACTCATCTAAGTCCTATTTACATGTTAAGTCTATGTAGGTTCTAGTTGTTTTTTCTAGAAGTCTTACTTGTCTATACCTCTCTCTCACGCACATCGTTTCTCTCTCTCCCTCTCCCTCTCTCTCTCCCTCTCCCTCTCTCTATACCTCTCTCTCCCCTTTCCTCTCTACTTCTCTCTATCTCTCCTTACCCTCTCTCTCTACCTACCTCTCACTCTATCCATCCCACCTTATCTCTCCCCTTCCCTCTATATCCCCTCACCCTACCTCTCTCTACCTACCTCTCCCTCTATCCCTTCCACCTTACCTCTCTCTCTCTCTACTTCTCTTTATCTCCCATCTCCATATTCCTTTCTATCTACCTACTTCCCCCTAAATCCATTCTACCCTACCTCTCTATCTCTACCTCTCCCTTCTTCCCTCCCTCTCTACTTCTCTCTATCTCCCCTCTCCACCTCTCTCTTTACCTACCCCTCACTCCATCCCTCCCTCATTACCCCTCTCCCGATATATATCATCGATTATCTCTTCTCTCTCTCTTATCTACCTCTCTTACCTTACCTCTCTACTTCCCTATATATCCCTCTCTCACATTCCCTCTCTAAGTTCTCTATAGGAGTGACAGGGAGGGAAGTAGAGAGAAGGGGAGGGATAGAAATACAGAGAGATATCTAGAGATAGATATGACTTAGGAAAGATATATAGGGGTAAGATAAAGGGATATAGATAGGTAGAGGGAGAGAGATAGAGAGATAAAGTGGGGAGGGAGAAATAGATAAATATATAAAGAGGGAGAGGTGGAGAGGAAAAATAAATCCAAAAGGTACACTTATGTATTGAAAAAGTGGAAATATCAATGATGTATCAAATGTGAAAATGAAACCTTAATGTGGTTTCCAAGGATGAGTAGGGTAATTAAAATTGATTTCACAATCAAGATAATAGAGAAATATGTAACAATATAAAATCATTGAAAAATTGGTCATGAAAAGAGTTTCAAATATAATATTAAGATGTAAATATCATGAAATTATGGATCTAATCAACCGTAATATGAATAAGAAACCATAGAATAAGACTAGGTTGTATAGGATTGATTGGGTTTACTAAAATACAAAGAGGTCTAAAAAGGGACAAAGAGAGAGAGGAAATGGAGGGAGAGATAGAGAGAGATAGAGAGATAGGGATGGAGATGTAGGTATAGAGAGAGAGAGGTGATAAGGACAAATATAGAGAGATAGCTAGAGGAATATAGAGAGACAGTTGATAGTGAGTTAAGTAGAGAGGGAAGGATGGAGGGAGAGGTAGAGAGACAATTCTAGAGAGAAAGAGAGATCTAAAGAGGGACACCAAGAGAGGGAAGGAGGGAGGGAGGGAGTGATGTAGAGGAAGGAGTAGACACTCACTCAATATGAAAATATTGATACATACTCACTCCATGGTTTCATTTGAGGTAGCAAATCAAACACTTTAATACTCCTTGTCACCATTTAGGACACAACCTAATGAGAATTCAAGGATGGAAACACATCAAAAGGCATATACATTATGGAATAGTGGGCACTAATTTTTCAATACTTTCCAACACATTTGGTGACTCACAAACCCTCTTGAACCAAACACTTATTTTCATCAATGCACCACACAACAATGGATTCATTTAGATAATGGCTTTTAATCAACAATGCAAATGAACAACATCGCAAAAAAGGAATAAAATAGAGTGAACATAAGTCTCTTGATTGTGTTAGACTTATTTCAACATAACATAGAGGTTCTCAAACTTTCAGGACTCAAACTTGTGTAATACAGTGTTCCCATCTTATGGTTTCTTGTCATAAGGCACACACAAACCTAATCACTCAATCAACACAAGGAATGAATTGTTCCTTAGCCTACACCAAATTTCAACAAAATTACATGACAACTATTAGATCAGACTTCATGAGATAATGCAAGGAACTTATCAAACAATCATCATGGAGGGTTTGAGGACTGTCCCAATAAGGAAATGAAAACGGATTGTCATTATTACTTTCACAAGAAAAATAATGAAGCCAATCACTTCAATGGAATTGAAGATAACATAACTAAAGACTTTTCCTCCAATTTTCATCAAGATCTAACGGTGTAAAAGAAATCTATAACATTTTTCCCAAAACTAGGAACCCTAGTTAGGGTTCAGACCTGTCCTCACTAAAATGGTCATAACTTATTCAAATATCCTTGAAAATGATCCAAACAAAAATAATTAATAGATATAAATATATACTTATTCATTCCAATTGGATTCATCCCAATATTATATTGTACATGGTCGTACTAGCATATTTTCAAACTGTAAATTCTAGAAAACATTGTTATAATAGGGCAACCTTCACCAAAATGACCATAACTTTTGCAAATCATAACAAATCTTGACCAAAACAATTTAAAATTAAATTTATCTCATTCCTCCATCTTCTCCAGGAAGTATCACATTCGTACAAGCAAGTATAGATCTGTACACAATGAAAAAATAGGTTTGTAACATAGAAAAAACACCAAAAAAAGCTTATTTTCATTCACCCAAACAAAATCAATGCCTCCAACCATCAATCTGACTTTTAGAGGGTGTATTCCTACATTTTCAACCAATACAAACTATTTTGCAATGGTTTCTTGATTTGCATGCAGCTATTTCTTTCTTTTTGACACCTTTCCAAATTTGCATGAAAACGTTTTTGAGCAACTTGACAACTTTTTACACTTTTTAATCAAAGACCCTATTAACACTCCAAAATGGACCAGTATGATTCTAAATGGTCATAAATTACCCTATTAGACTCCAAAACACACAAACAACCTAAAACTCAAAAATAACAAAAAAAATGCTTATGAGGCTCTTGATGCCCCTACACTAGGGAGGTAGAGAGATAGGTCTAGAGCTCAAGGAGAGAGAGGTTTAAAGAGGGAAAAAGAGAGAGGGAAGGAGGGAGGTATGGAGAGGTTGATAGATAATTCTATAGATCCATATATTGAGAGAGAGGTATAAAGAGGGAAAACGAGAGAGGGAATGAGAGAGAAAGAGAGGGGGAGTGAGAGAGAAAGAGAGAGAGGTGGAGAGATAGGTCTAGAACTTAGGGGGAAGAAAGGTAGAGAAAGAGACAAAGAGATATGATGATTTATAAATAAAAATTATCTCCTTACTATAAAATTATTAATATTTTATTTCTGATTATTCCTCTAATGTTTCAAGTATTTTGAGATGATTGTTACAAAAATATTGTGAAAAGTGATGCAGAGAAAAGAGAACTCACAACTCAACATTCCATTCACTTGAAAACTTTCATAAAAATTATTCATCTCAAATAATGATTAAGTGCATTCTAGACCACATCAAAAACATAGCATGGTAGCCCATAATTTAATGCAATGAACAGTCATTAATAAATTTGACAAAATAAATAATGAATCCAATCCCTTCAGTGAGATTTAATATACCATAATTAAAAACCTCCCTTCCAATTTTTATGAAGATCCAACAGTGGAAAATAAAGTTATCACATTTTTTCCAAAACTGCAAACCCTAGGCAGTGTTCAAACCTATCCTCACCAAAATAATCATATCTTCCACAAAACTCAATAAAATTCAATGAGACAAAAATGATTGGAAACTAGAAATAGAGACCTTTCCATCCATATACGACACTCTATTATTTGAATCCATATCAGTCCATACAAATCACAACTTCAACCTGGAAAACAATGTAGAAATCATAAAATGCACACAAAACTTGAGGTTGCCATTCATCGAACTTCACAAATAATGTCTCCAACCTCCCAATTCAAGTTTTGGAGGGTGTACTTATACATTTACAACCAAAACCAACTATTTTCAACCACCTTTTAGTTAGTTTGTTGACAAAACACCTTAATGACACTTTTGACAAGTTGCTTGACAACTTTCTTGAGCAACTTTTACAATTTTTACAATATGGAACAACTTTAAACATTATTTGACAAATGACTTCAAATATTACTTCCTAAGACTCAAACACCTATAAAATGGTTCTGTAAACCTTATTATAAGACCCAATACACAAAATAGAGCAACTATTTACAAATGGCCTCATGGAGGCAAGAAATCAAATAGGTGCTCCTGCACCAAAACGGGACTTCATATGCGAAAGTAATGAGCATTTGATTTTTCACAATGAAGGATGAAATTCAAATAATTATAAATTTTTTGTGTATAATGTAGAAAAATTACCTAGTCCATTGTGTAGAGCTCTAAATCACCTTTTTAGTGCCTATAAAATATCAAAAATTTGATTAGAAACACAAAAGTTATGCCCATTTTACTAAAGAGGGTAGTTTGGACTTTTAGGTAACAAATATCCATTTTGTTTGTCAAAACATATATCCATTTTATTTTTTGAAATAGATATATGTTTTCTTTTTAAAAATGGATATCTATTTTGAAGATATAAATTGATAAAAGTTCCTTTAGGTAATGGGTACCTATTTCTAAAATGAATATCCATTATAAATGGATATCTATTTTTTTCACATAATTTTTCTCCCTCCATTTTTGTCTTGAGAAAGACTTAGAATTAGGCTTGGGAGTGTCAAGCCTAAAAGGTCAATTGGTCCAATGTGTTTAGAGGTTTCATCCTCTTTTCAAGACTTCACCCTTCATGTTGACATCTATTTTTATCTAAATTTGATGAAATAGGGATTTATTCAAGAAATTATCAAGATTCTACCAATTAATATATGCTTTATTTTAAATTTAATAGATAATTATTTTTTATTTTCTACATGCACTGTATAAAGTCCCAATTGATAGGTTGATTAAAAAACATCTATAAATTTTAAATGATTATACATTTTTTGAATCATAAAGATTCACCACACTCTATGCTTCACAAATTATAGGTTGAAAAAAATTGAATTTCATGAATTTTTTGGCCAAGTTAGGGTGACCAAACAAATATTTTTTAATATTTTAAAAATTCCTACAAAAAAATCATAACTAGTTATTTATTTTTTTTAAAATCACAATAAAATATATGTGTCACATTTAGGCATGTGTCTTCTACTTATATGAAAGATTCAAAAAATATTTATAGTTTTTTCTCATACTTAGGTTGGCTAGACAAACACATGCTTTTTAATTTTTTTCAAAAATTAAAGTACTAGACTTTAATGAAATTTCTAGTTTTCACCAAATAATTTTTTTTCCAAAAAAATCCTAGTGGCCTACAAACTACATTTAATTTGCTACAAATTATATTCCTACATATTTTCCAAATTATGCTAATAACCTATTCAAATTTTTATGTGAAGTTGCTTATGTTTGTTTTTATATTTTTTAATTGCCACTTAGAGGCATAGTTTGGCCCATCATGATCTTGCACATGCCCATCTATATTCTTTCACTTCAAATAAATAGTCTCAATGGGTAGATTGGCTATCACTATCAGAATGGAGGTATAACACTTCCTTTTATAGTTCATCAAAAATTTCTCCATTTATGATATTGTATGGATATCATCCTCCTTCCATTACATCATCATTGAAGGTGTCACCAAGAGTTCACATTTTGGAGGACCACATTCTTCGACATCAAAAGCAAGTAATTTCAAGAATCGAAGAGAATCTAGCCATGGCACAAAATTGAATGAAGTAGTAGTGAACTAGCACTGCAATAAAGGAAGTTTGGAAGTTGGGGATTAGGTTTTCTTGAGATTGCAGCCTTACAAGAAAATTTCAACGAATCAATAGAAAAATAATAACAAGTGTATTCAAAATATTATGGCCCATACCAAATCATGCAAAAGATAGGCAGTGTTGCCTACAAGCTTGAATTGTTGTTGTAAAGGGGAATTATGGATCAAGATTAGTATCAATAAAATCAATCAAATAAAATCAAAACAAAAGGATAAAACCCAACCTACCCATGAAATGCAATTGCCATAGCTATGAATTAAATAAACCAGGTTAACACAATCAAATTGAAACACAAATTAATTCAAACTATACAATCTTACCATACCATGTTGAAGTGTACTTGTGTTGATCTTGATATGTTGGATTTCCTTTCAATACAAAGCCTCCATGGTTTGCAAAATCTTGATAATGATGATGATAATGACCTACAATGCAAGAGTGTTTCCTCAATTTTCTCAAGAATCACATTGACATGACCTCTCCACAAATTCTTCAGATTTCTTATGAGAGGGATTAGGGTTATTTTATAGATTTTCTTATTTTAGATGAATGATATGGATGCAAAGATGAAAGATCAATATCAATGGTTGAGGACTCTTGAGAGGAAATAGATTGAGTAGTTAACTCACCTAATTAATCCAATCAAGATAATTGATTGGATAATCAGTGGGATTGGATTGAATAATTAGTGGAACTGGATTGATTAATTAGTGGGATTGGAATAATCGGTGGAATTAGAAAATTAGATTGAGTAATCAGTGGATGTAATTTGATCAATCAAAATTTGTGAGGACAATTAATTAATTAATCTTGAGAGGAATGTGCAAGATGAAATTGATTTAATAAATAAAAGTTTATTTATTAATAGACCATGTTGAGTGAATTTTGGGAAATCAAATAATTAATTTAACTATTTAATTTGGAAGAGGAAACATAGACTAATTAAATAATTAATTGTAACAATTTAATTGAATTAGAAGAATAAGTAATGTTAGAGACATGATTAAATAATTAATGTTTATTTAATTAATCGAGAGGAATAAGGTTAAATCAGTGATGGCATAGTGAATTAATTAAATAATTCAATATTATTTAATTAATAGAGGAAAATAGGGTTAAATGATGGAAATGATGTTAATGCAATAATGATAATGAAAGTAATGCCGATAATGGAAAATTGCAATTTTAGGATGTGTGATGTGTGTTAAGCCATTATTACTTGTCTACATTTTGCCCCTCTTTGACACAATGTACCTTATGCGTGTTTCAAATAATTTGATGTTCAAATCAAGATTGAAATTTTTTAATAGGCCCCACTATACCCCAATGGTCAGCAGAAGGATGATAAGATGTTGGGCTAACCCCTCAAAAGGTCGACCAATAAAAATAATTTTCTAGTCAGGCTCGTGACAAGGTTTAGATGTAGTTCCAATGCATAGAGGATGAAAAATTAGGTTGTAGGGCTCACGTTTAAAGTTTAGGATTATCCAAGGTGCTCAAATTTTGGCCTAAGAGGGTTCCAAGGGTAAAAATTTGGGTTTGTTAGGGGGTTAAAATAGGAAGTTAGGATTCATTTAGCTTCATTTGTACTCTCAGCCTTAGGCAATTTCAAAGCTCTATAGATTTCCTTTTGTGATTGTCGATTTGTGATGGTTCGAGTTCTAGGTGCCCCACATAGAGAAAATGTAGTCCGTCAGTTCCAATGACCAATCGGCGTAGGGATTACAGTATGTCTAATTTCCATTTTCGCTTTCATCTTTTTCATGTTTTCACATTTAATGTTCAAAGTTTTGTAGGACGATAGCTATAATTTTTAATATTTTTTGCTATTGACACGATAATACAACTATAGTACTAGGTTAGATTACCACTTTCACTGAAACTCCATGCTTTCATGGAAATAAGTTGCTATAATAGAATGTAATTGCTATTGTTTGACCGCAATTGTTGAAAATGATCGTGAGGTTGAATAACTTAGAAAAATGACCACTATTGTTAAACTCAACTGCTATTGTAAAAAAATAGTTTTGCTATGAACCGCTATCATCCTAAAATAGGGTTTCTATTGTAAAATAGGACTGATATCATCCTTAAAAATCTTGCTATTATTAAAAAATGAACGGTTTAGCTAATTGTTTTTGCAAATTTAAGTTCCTGATTTGATTTTGTAGAAATTTTTTGACATTGTGGGTTGAATGTTTGCAGGTGATTCTAAAACTATTGTATTCACGAGAGTGACGACCGTGACACCTATTGGATTTCATTGCTAGATTCTAGGAGCTCAAGAAGGATTTCTTGGATGTAGTAGGGTTGTGACATATCACATACAAGCTTGAGATCTAGGCTCACAAGGCCATGATGACCACACTAGTCGAGAGATGGAGGTTTGAGACCTCTTCCTTCCACTTGCCTAGTAGAAAGTGTATCATCATTCTTGAGGATGTATGGAGGATTTTTCAGATCTCAATTCATGGGGAGTTGGTCACATATGATTTTAGGTTGGGTACTCTTTCCATGCAGAGATTACTCAGTGTGCAACAGTTGTAGTTTGTTGATTCTGTGATTTATCTGACTTCATTCATGGAGGATGTGAATTTGATGGTTCTGGTTCTAGCAGGTCTAATCATTAGGCCTTTAATGCTTGATCAAAGGGCTAAGAGATTACCCATTGAATGGTGTATTTACATTGAGTAGATGATGGATCATGCTATAGTGTATGCTTGGGGACCACGTGTCCTTGCCCATTTATATAAAGAGATGCATGAGGCAATATACTATGGAAAAAGTGTTGTCAAAACAAGGATAGACAACTGAGAGGGGGGGGTGAATCAGTTGTTACCAAAATCAAACTTATTCAACATTAATCAACCTTTAATCTCAGATATGATAATTAACAGTGCAAGCATAAAACAATAACACATCAGAGACACATGAACACCAAGATTTTATACGTGAAAACCCTGTTTGAGGAAAAACCACGGTGGATGTTAGTCCACAAGATTATACCTTGTTAAAAGTATAATGAAGAGTAAATAGGGAATGCACATGCATTCAAGAACACTGCCTAGAGCTCACTGCTCAGGGCAAGGCTCGCTGCCTTACATAAGACAATCAGATTAAATCCATCTGATGAACATGAACTGAGGAATTAGCTTCTTCACAAGCTTGATTACAGTTTTGGTTAGGAACAAATACACTTTGCTCAACCTTCTTCACACTTTTCTCTGCATTTGGATGATCTAATCTTTATTTTCACATGCACACACCTATACCGAGCATGTTTGAGAACACACACACACTTACAATGAAGATACAATCGCTCTTATATATCCACTACATGGATTTACATCAACTACTCTATCGGCCACAAATAAAGTATAAATTACAACTGTCAACCTCAATACATAAATAAATCTTAATGTGCACCAACACAAGTCGGTCACAACATAGTGAGGACCCAAATAAACACCTTTGAACACGCCAAACAATAAAGTATTAATCCATAGAGATCCACAACACGCTACAACCATCATGTCGGCCAAGAACATGAAAACTCAAGCACACATTGGAAATTTTTTTGATCACGATCACACAAAACAATGCAGACGTACTGAACTAATAGAGCACAATCTATAATAATCCATGAATGTCACAGGAACATGCGCGACAACTAAAATTTCCAGAATTTTGTCCTCTTCTTCCAAGAACATTTTCTACAGTAACAGAATGGCTATAGGAACACAAAACTTCATAACTTTTTCAATTATTGATACGTACCACTAAAACTTTCATACAACATACTAGATAGACTCAGCAACAAACCCTTTAATGTGCACCTTCTGATTATCAACTTACAACACTTTCCAACACTCTGACCTTCTTAGCTTCACTAGTTGCCTGCAATATATTTATTACAATTTTCTCAATCTCCTCGACATATATAGCCTTTAGAATCACCAATGCTAATAGTGTTGACATCAATGACAACCACATATTAGCAATGCAACCACAACATCCAACAATATCCCCCTTTGGCATTGATGGCAACACATGATGTGAAAAATAATACCATCAACACAACTGGTTGTTCATAAAATTCTCTCCCTTTCTTGACTATTCTCCACCTTACTTCAAGATTTTTTCACATTGTTCTTATCCCCCTTTGACATCAATGGCAAAGGTACACATGCTTGAATCCTCATATTTAGCACATCTGACTACTCCCCCTAAGTAGTAGCCACCACAACATCAATCTGGAATAGGATATGGCTATGAATTCACAGACTAATGCAAAGACCCGTATCACTTAGTTTTGATTAGGAGGGGAAATCACCCCTAGCTTGCCTCTGAGGTACTCAAAAGTATCCTTAGGCAATATCTTAGTAAAGATGTTTGCAATTTTCTCCTTGGTAGGTATAAACTCTAGTCTAACTTCTTTGTCACTTAATTTATCTCTCAAGAAGTGATATTTGATGGATATATGCTTTGTCTTTGAATGCAACACTGGATTCCTAGAAATTTTTATGGCACTTGAATTGTCACATAATATGGCATGGGTTCTTCATAATCAATTCTGAAATCTCTCAACCTCTGCTTCATCCACAATACTTGTGTATAATTTTTTGCATCAGCAATATATTTTTCCTTAGCAGTAGATAATGAAACAAAATTCTTCTTTTTGCTTAGCCAAGATACCAACTTCTTCCCCAAGAAGAATGAACCACCACTAGTACTCTTCCTGTCATTCACATCTCCTATCAAATCAACATCAGTGAAAGCGCTCAAGATAAGATAATCATCCTTAGGATACCAAAGACCAAGATCAACTGTCCCTTTCAGGTTTCTGATGATTCTTTTCACAACAATCACATGAGATTCTTTAGAATCAACTTGATATCTAGCAACCATGCATACAACATTCATTATATCTGTCCTGGTCTGAGTCAAGTAGAGTAATCCACCAATCATTGACATGTATCTTGTTTGATTTGATTTAGGAGAATCATCATTTTATGTAATTTTTCATCCGGTTACCACAGGTGACCAATTGGCTTTGAATATTCCATACCAAAAAAATTCAGTAACTCTTTCACATACTTAGACTAAGATATAAAAATTCCATCATCTAACTGAGTAATTTGTAGTCCTAAAAATAATTTCAGCTCTCCTATCATTGACATTTCAAACTCACTTTTCATTTCATCAACAAACTTCATACACAGATCATCATCACCTTCAAAAATAATGTCATCAAAAAAGAATTCAATGATCAACTATTTATTTTTGATCCAGCTTGAAATATAGATTTCTGTCAGCAGTACCTTTATTGAATCCAAGCTTCAAAAAGTATTTATCCAATCTAGCATACCCTTCTCTAGGAGCTTGATTTAGTCCATATAGATCTTTCTTCTATCGGCATACCATTTTTTCTTTTTCATTCATTTGAAATCCATCTGGTTGCTCAACATAGACTTACTCTTCTAGCTCACCATTTCGAAATGTTGACTTTACATCCATCGGATAGAATTTGTAATTCTTGAAAGCAGCATAAGAAATAAATAATCTTACAGCTTCAATTCTAGTAACAGGGGCAAAATTTTCTTCAAAATAAATACCTTCCATCTATGAGTACCCTTTGCAAACCAGTCTCGCTTTGTTTCTAACCACTTCACCTTGTTCATTCATCTTATTCTGAAACACCCATTTGGTTCCAATCACATTTTTGTTTTAAGGTCTAGGAACAAGATCCCATGTATCATTTTTCTCTATCTGCATTAGTTCTTCTTTCATGGTTTCCATCCAATATTCATCTTTGCATGCTTCATTGATATTGCTAGGCTCAACTTTGGAAATTAGACAATACTCTTCTAAAATTATTCTTCTATTTTTCACACCTTTGCTCTTATCTCCTATGATTTGATTGTCAGAATGATTTCACCTTACATACTTGGGAGTTTTAGGATTTTCTTTGAATTCTTGTTCTTGTGTTCTTTCTTCTGCACTTTTGCTAGTTTCTGCTTCTTGATTCCCTTGGTTCACCGGAACAATTTGAAGTTGATTTTGTGTCTGAACATTATTTCCATTATTAGTACTATCATGTTGATCATCTAAATCATATCCACTACATCTGGATGGTCTATCAATATCTTCATCAACTTTGACATTTGCACTTTCAACCATTTTCTTCAACCTTTTATTAAAGCACCGATAAGATTTTCTCTTAGTAGAGTAGCCTAAAAATATTCCTTTATCACTTCTAGCATAAAACTTGCCTATATCATCATCTCTCTTGATGTAGAATTTTCTTCCAAAAATTTTGAAATATTTGATAGTAGGCTTATAACCAAACCATAGGTCAAAAGGGATCTTACCATAATTATTGTTGACATTTACCTGGTTAATGGTATACATAGCAGTGCTTACAACTTCGCTCTAGTAGAAATGAGGAGAATTTTCTTCCAACATCATGGTTCTAGCAGTGTGTAGAATGGTTATGTTCTTTCTTTCAACAACTCCATTTTGTTGAGGGGTCCAGGGAGAAAATAGTTGTCTTTGGATTCCATTCTCTTCACAAAAAGAATTAAATTCCCGAGAAGTGAATTCACCACGTCTATCTAACCTTAGGCATTTGATCTTTTGACCTATCTCATTTTCTACCATAGCTTTGAAGCTTTTGAACTTTTCTAATGCTTCATGTTTTTCTCTTAATAAAGCAACCCATATCATTCTAGAGTAATCATCAATAAGCAACATAAAGTACCTTTCACCTTGGAGACTTTTGATTCTGGATGGACCACATAAGTCAGTATGTATCAAGTCTAGTACTCCATTAAAGTTATACTATTTTCTCCGGAAGGAATTTCTAGTCTGCTTTCCTATCTGACATTCCTTGCATATAGTGTTAGTAGGATTTATTAACATAGGAAGATTTATGACTGCTTGAGTAAAGATTATCTTAAAAATATTATCAAAGCTCACATGACACAACCTCCTATGCCATAATCAGCTTACATCAACTTGAGCAATTAAAAAAAATTCACTAGCAACACTCAAGTGAAAAATATTACCTCTTATCTTTGTCCCTGAAGAAATCATATTTCCAGAACTTCTCGTTATTCTGCACTTACCATCCTTGAACTGAAGATTGTAACCCTTGTCTACCATCTGTCCAACACTCAACAAGTTATGCTTTAAACCTTCTACATAAATAACATCATCAGTATTTTTCTTACCACCAAAATAACTAGTGCCTCTACCACAAATCACACCAGAAGTGTTGTCTCCAAATCTTACAACACCACCATCATAGTTTTCCAAGCTTACAAGCTTGATTTTATCACCAGGCATATGATGTGATCACCCATTGTCAATTACCCACTCATCCTTTTCTTCAATTTTTGTTGTAAGAGATTTCTCATCATTCACATTACTAGTAGATTTAGTGGACACCTAACCATTTTCTTTGATATCAATGAATATCCATTCATCTTCATTTCCAGTTTCTTTATCAGATTCATCATCAATAAAACCTTCTTCAGCATAATAGCATTTCTTTTGAAATCTAGTCTTATCAGGTTTATACTTAGAGACACATTTAGGACACCTTGATGAAAAATGACCTATTTTACTGCAATAAAAACATTTGATAGGAAACTTTCCTTTGTACTTACCATGACCTTTGGCTTCTCTTTTCACAATCAATGCTTCCAATTCTTCTAATTCTTTTTCTTCATCTTCAATTTGTTTCATCTCATCTTCATACTTGAATTTCTTTTTGAAACTCTCTCCCGGGTCATATCTCTACTTGCTTTTCCCGGATACAGTAGCCTTGAATGTATATTAAATCTTAGGATTAGATTCACCAAATTCACTTAACTCAAAGGTAGCTAATTTTCCAATCATCATGTCTCTTGTCACATTTGTCACTATCTTGAATTCATCAATAGCATGAGCTTTTGTTTTGTAGGAAGGGGGCACAGATCTAAGTATTTTAGCCACAATCTCTTATTCATCCAAGAATCCACCAACACATATAATTCTCATCACCATTCATTTATCTTTTGAGAGGAAGAGAGGATGTTTTCATCTTCACTCATCTTCATGTACTCCCACTTGCCTTTTAGACTCTGTAGCTTAGCACTTTTCACTAGTGCATCTGCTTCATACAATGTCTCCAAATTTTTCTAGATGTCATGTGCAGTCTTGAATCCTATCACATTGTCATCTTTCAATCTGTCAAAGCACTCAACAATGCTTCAATGGCCCTGTTATTTGTTTCAGCTTCTTTGATTTCATCAGCAGTAGAGGGACCATTCTGAGGAGTAGAATACGCAGTCTTTGTAATATTCCAGAAAGGCTCACCAATACACTTCAAATGACATTCCATTCTGATTTTACATAGAGATTAGTTTTCTCCATCGAATCTAGGACTATCCTTCTTGTAAGATTCCATCTCGGATCACCTCAACTTGTTAAGCTTTCCCTTCAGAGGAACCCGCTCTGATACCAATTGTTGGCAAAAAAAGGATATACAACTGAGAGGGGGGGTGAATAAGTTGTTACCAAAATCAAACTTATTCAATATTAATCAGCCTTTAATCTCATATATGATAATTAACAGTGCAAGCATAAAACAATAACATATCAAAGACACATGAACGCCAATATTTTATACGTGGAAACCCTGTTAGGGGAAAAACCATGGTGGATGTTAGTCCACAAGATTATACCCCGTTAAAAGTATAATGAAGAGTAAATAGGGAATGCACATTCATCAGGCACGTTTCCTAGAGCTCATTGCTTAGAGGAAGGCTCACTACCTTACATAAGATAATTGTTGTGCCTTTTGCACACACGCCCCATTCGGAATGGGGACTCTCTCTTCCCTCCTTTTCGATCATCAGATCCCTTTTGTTCTGCCTCGTTTTGCATACCCATTTTTGTGCCCCAAAGGGGTCGGTGCATTCCCCAATGCCATATTTTAAGCTTGACCAAAGTCAACCCCCCTTTTAAAAATTGCTAAATCTAGGGTTAACTCGGGTTTTCCTTGTCAAAATGCCGTTTTGGCGTCTGAGGCAACTTTTCTGGCCCGGACCCCCTCCAAATTTCCTCTTCCGCATTTCCTTTGTTGGATTTCCTCTGTCGGGTTTCCCCTTTTGGGTTTCCCCTTTCGGTTTTTTCCCTCTAGATTTTCGTAGGAGCTTTGTCGTCTCCAATGGCTGCGACTGGACGACTTCCTGACCGCCGGACTCCGGTCCTCCTACTGCCTTCTACGGAATCAAGTTTACCAACCTCACCTACTGCCGTATGAAGGAATTGAATGATGTATTAATGGCGAGTATGACTATAAAAACAAATTTTATGGTCGTCATTATCAATTGTTCGGGTGATAGAAAAGTTTGAAGAACTCCTGGTGTCCAGGCATTTTTCGCCTAGCAGTCTGAGCGTTTTTTCGACATCCCCCATGCATCCGACAGTTTGCTCTTCGAGATTTTGAGGTAGGTTTGTCGTCCGCGCGCCCTAACCCTTCTTTTGTGAAATTCTGCATTTTTTACGAAGGTAAATATAAAATGGAACTGAAATTAAGTAAATTTATGCCCTCCGCTCAAAACCCACGTTTTTAAAATGTAAAAATCGATCTCTAAATGGCTTAAAATTCAATCTGGAGCTTCACCACACCATGACCATTCTTCGGAATAGTCATCGGTGTCTCCCAGGCCTGAGCCTTCTGTGGCCATCTGCGACTCATCATCTTCAAACTGTAGGTAGCTAAACCCACCTCGGACCCCAACCTCCAGATTTCTCCTCGCGGATTTTCGTTGTGCCCTCACCATTCTGAATGGCCCCGCCCAAGTGTCTTCCCAGACACCCAAGGTTTGTCTGAAAATCTAAGCCCTCGACCAAAATTCAATCTAGCCCCGGGATTCGATCCTTGAAATTTCTTTCCTGGAATTTTGTTCCAACTTCGCTGTTTTGACGGCCTTTCCCGAGCGGATTTCTGAACCTCTGTTCCTGACCGCAAAGTCTATTCCAAATTCCAGGCAGAACTTTTCACCTAGGTGTCTTCCAGACCCCGACCTCCAGAATTCCGTCCTCGAAATTCCATGTCAGGTTCACTGTTCCAAATGGCCATCCTGGGACGTCTTCCTGACTCCCGGACCCCCGTCCGTTGCCCGCCGAAACCAAACTTTAGGTGAACTCTCGCTCTTTCGTTTCTTTCGGATTCTGACCACCGGAATTCCCCTCTCGGAATTCCATTCCACTGGTACCATTTTAACGGTGAAATCGGGACAGCTTCCCAACCTTCAGATCCTAATTTTCTGCTTGTCGCCTGGCTATTTCGAGTCCTCTAATCGTCTG
The DNA here is from genome assembly GCA_007115665.2 of Sequoiadendron giganteum. Lineage (NCBI taxonomy): Eukaryota > Viridiplantae > Streptophyta > Pinopsida > Cupressales > Cupressaceae > Sequoiadendron > Sequoiadendron giganteum. The sequence continues at coordinate 21,796,738 of CM021104.1, forward strand.
CGGGGATTGTCTTCCTGATTTCCTTCCCCGGATTTCCACTTCCATTTCGCTGTTCCAATGGCTAACCCATAACCACTTCCCAGTGACGACAATCCAAGACCTAGATTTTGACGCCCACAATTTTGTGTCCTCTACACCGTTTCAAATGGCTTTCCTGCGGATGATACCCGAACTCCCAAATGAAGGATCAAATGACCTCCAAATCCAAAATGGATTTCAACCCACTTGCTAAAATTAGGTTTTCCTTCACGTCAACCCTCAAATACTCAAATCCAACCCCAAGAAGTGCCTTTGGGAATTCCATCCTCATTTTTCCCTTTCAAACGACATTCTGCCAAGGGAATTCCGGCCCTGGAAGTCCGAATTGTTTGCACTACTTTCTAATGATGAAGTATCAAGTTTGCATGCTTATTGAATATGAATAATGATTGCAGAATTAATCTTGACATGCAGGGACTTGTCGGTGGCTGTTTTTTCAAGTTCATTGTTGCTAATTCACATCTTTTGTGCAGGATTTATGGAATCCGGTACAGAGACTTTCGGTGCCTCCAAGAAAGGGAAAGGAACAACCAAGGCACCACGAGGCAAGGAGGACAAAGACCTAATGAAGTACAAGTTCCAAGGGGTCCCTATACAATCCAAGATCACCACCCTTTGGAGGGATGTCATAAATACCAACATCAGACAGGTCAATGTTGATGAATTCACATAGAGAGTTAGAATGTATCCCAAAACAGAAAATGCAACGCTGATAAAGAGCAGTGGAATTGCTAAGCCTGCAAGTTTCCTGTCGGCCTTAGTGGCCCCGAAACTGGTAATGGCGTGCGTCGAGGCATACCAACCTGACACTAGAACTATAGTAGACCGAGATGGAAATATCCTTGCCTACATGTCTCTGTCAGGTATAACAACAACTTTCCACATTCTTGCCTTTGAGAGCATGGAGATCCCCACCATGGAGGAATGCAAAGAGTTGTGGGAACAGGACCCGTTGGGATGCAAAAAGCTTATCGACCAATACTGGTTGAAGGACAAGCGAGGTAGTGTTGGGAAGCTTCCTCAAGAGCTCTTCCGTAGTGATTTCTTCGAGGATTACCATGACCTCGTAACTTTTCTCAGCCGAGTAATGGGCCTCCCCAGTGCGGCCTTCTTCCAAGAATGGATGTTCTATTTTATAGAGCAGATTCTCCGTGGTAAAGGCACCGCCTTCTATTGGGGTGAGATAATCAGCGACTACTTCCATGAGGAGTTTACCACCATGAAGAGGACCACCAAATTCTTCATGACCTCCTATTTGGTGTATTCCCTCGCCAATCAATGGCACTATCACGGATTGACAGTAATGCCCAGTAATCCATCGGGGCCAGAGCTCAAACCTTATGATAGGTACCCTCAACTACAGTTCCAGAATTTCAAGAAGGATTACTGCAGGGTGAACAATGCGTTCATCACCCACATCATCCGATCCTTAGGAGGGGATTTTCATAGGAGGATATCCCACAATGCTAGGGCCCTCCTCAAGTAGTACGCCTTTTTCGTACATTCAATTTCCCAAGTTCACCTACATGTGTGCTTAGGGATTCACTGAGAGGCCAAACAAGCTTCCCTGGTACCCAAATGACCAGATCATTCTATTGGAGTTGACTTGACAGCTATGACATATTCATAGCATCCTGAGCAAAAAGCATTTGGCAGGCCTATCCTATCCCATTAACCTTGGTCAAGGGATGTACAAGATCCACACCTCCCAGTGTGCAGGATATTCAGAGAAGGAGCTAGTTGAATATAACTTCAAGCAATACACAGCGCGGCCACGAATAGATCCTTATGGTCATGTTAGAAAGGAACTGGGACGTGAATACGCCCACCTCCACAACATCAAGGACTTTTGGGCCAATTGTAAATATGATCTTGAGGTGCGGTTGCAACATTACATGCGCATGACCGCTATCTATGTATGAAGGGTAAACTTGTGTCCGGTCCCTGACCAACTTGAGGAGGATGAGGCCACAGTGATCGATCTAGGCTACGATGCAGTTTCCAGCCTGTTGCTGTCTACAATTGACTGGAGTGAGCCAGAGCTTAATGACATTGGTGTACTCACTAGGCCCGTTGAAATTCGAATGAGGGCATGGATCGACAAGAAGGTGGCCCAATTGAAACAACAAGGGTTTGTCTGAACATTCAATGAACTTACAAGTGAACATGTAAGTGAACCGAGTGGCTCTAAAGGTGGAGTGGTTGCTTCTGCAACAGGGGAGGCATCCAAGACCCCACCATTAGTCAAGACCAAGAAAAGAAAGGAGGCTAGTGAACATATGCCCAAACTGAAGGTCTATGCCCGTAAGGATTTTGAACCTGAACCTTCCAAGAAGAAAAGGAAAACAACTGGCAGCATGGGGATGACTGTAATAACCAAAGGTCTGCCCCTTGGGATCAGAAGAGGAGGATCTAGCTCACCAAGGTCCCTTCCTACCATTGTTACTGCTACTATTGTTGCTTCCCTTACCCCTCATGCTTCGCTTGCAATCTTTGCTTCCTCCCCGCCTGCGGTGGACATCTCCATCCACCTTGCTCCCACTCCTCCAATATTGCAAGTTATTCTTGTGGATTCCTCATCCGCCACCACTTCGCCAATGTCCTCTTCCTCTATGTCTCCTTCCCTTCCCCCGATTTCTGTTGCTACAACGCCTGCCCTTAGCCTTCTAGAGTCTTTTGTAAAGTACATGCAGAATGTGTCGTCTGAGCTCTCAGGGATGCTCACCAATCCGATTGTCCAGGCTATGATAGCTCAGGATATGGCCTGCACTCCAACTCCCTCCCTCTCTACTGAATCACCAAAGATGAAAGCAACAATGCAAATATCAGATGAGCTTGAACGACAGCAGCTAGAGGTTGAGAAGGCGTCGGAGGATGAGGAGTTTTAATATCACAAACATCCTTTGTTCGAACATCAGGAGATTGATGAGGTGGCCTATGAGTCTTCCAGTGAGGGCAATGAGGACCTTGATGTTGAACTAATTTGAGAGTCAAATGATCCCGAGCTCAATGCAGAGTGGGGCAAGCAGCTCAAGGAAATTAAAGATAAGGAGGTCGAGGACCGGCTTGCACGAGAAGAGGAGATTGTTGCTCCAGATACAGAGGGCAACAGGTCTCCAACCGAGGGGCATGGAAAAACCACAAAGAATGAAAAGGAAGCGTTCCCCCATGAGGATGAGCAAGGGGAGAAACCTGAGGAACATCAATATGTTCTAAACGAAGAAGAGGGGGATGCTGAAAAGAAAGATTCACCCAAAGGGCAGTTGCACACCGAGTCCACTACTAGACATGAAGCGTTTGAACAATACTCTGATGAAGAAAAGGAAAATACAATAACAAAGGAGAAGGCTCTTGTTATCAGAACCTTTGAACTTTAGAAGGAGGACAGAGGGACTCGAAGTGAACCACCAAGGGAAGAACCCCAAGTACCCGATTGGCTGCAGAGACAGCTAAAGCAAAAGACTCCCACATTGAAGGATCCCAAGGTGAGGCTGGAAGCCATTATGGCTAGAGTGTGAATAAGCACCAGGAAAGAGAAGAGGCGGAAGGTCAAATCAAAAGTAACCATGGATGCCTTAGGATCAATGGCAGTGCAAATAGCAACACCGATGGTTGGAGAATAAGGTATAACTTACAACGTCTCCACCATCGACTTGGGAGTGGCCACGAGGGAACAAAAGGTTGAGCATCTCCAAGAGTCGGTCGCCACAATGGTGCACCTTATCTAGTAGGATAAGATCTTCAAGGAAGAACTAAAGGAGTAGGTGGTCGATCTAACGGCTTATATTCAATAGTGGTCGTCTCTGGATGAGCAGCCCACGACATCATCAGCCCCGCCTCAGTTGTTGTCCCAAGAATAGATTAACAAGCTAGAAAAGAGACGGAACTTGGACAAAACTATGGGGAATTGGTTCTGGCAGGTCTTGGATATGGGAAATGTAGGTATCAGCTTGGCTATCTAGACAACAAATAGGTTCCTAGAAGTTCAAAAAACTCTCGAGGACACAAGGTGGATCTGTGAAGATTTTCTGAGGAAGTACGAGGCAACCTATCCAAAGATTGAGGCCTTACTCACGTTGCCAAGTGATGTCTAGGAAAAAGACCTTGCCTTCAAGGATGATGATCATTGGCTAGTGGATACCTGGAAGCGATATTTTGATCACTGGAAGAGGAGGCTTGAGCATATTTTGGAGCGGATAGCACCGAACATTGAATGGGCAAGGGATTCCAGAGAGGAGTGTCCTCAGTACCTCAAACTGATGATGGGGTATGAGGTTCCTGCGATCGAGATCAATCTTGAGAATATAAAGCCCTACTTCTTGAAGATCATGGAAGATGGGATGTCCACTGAGGTCACCATTGAATTCATGTGCTTCACTGCCCGAGCATTCTTACAATTGAAGCTCTTTAAAGATAATGCTGCTAAGTATGATGATGACTGGAAAAAGCTCGGCAACAATTCCCAGGAATGGAGTTACCAGATTTTGCGATCCGACATCATGGAGTTGGATAAGTTCCAATCCTTGATCCTAAGTTTCATGGAGTATGTGACGTTGAAGAAGCGAGAGCGCAATCCCGTCATCGACAAAGAATTCCTTGAAGAATAGCTACAACAAAGGGCAAATGGCTAAAAGACAAATTTGCTACAGTGTTGTCACTAGATGATGAAATAGGGAAGAAACAAGAAATTACTTATAAATGTAATATATTTGGGGGTGGGTGAAACCCTAATGTAAAGTGAATCCTGGCCACATAATAGAATTGAATATTGGCCACTCTTTTTCTTTTTGAAACTATAAATAGGGCTCTCCTCCTCTCATTTTAAGAGAGTTGAGTTGTTGTAAAGGCATACTGCAAAAATTATAATAGCAAATACAGTCATTTTCTAGTGTATTTCTGGGTTTCTCAATATGTTTCATGATTCCTCTCCCTTTTAATTATAGATTTTCTTTAAGTTACTCTGTTGTTCTAATGTCCTTAGATTAGATTTGGTAGATTTAGTATGTTATCTCTGGTTTTGAAGATTGTTGTTGTGTGTATGCTTTCCTTGTCCATACTTTTGGTCATTTGCTAAAGGTAGATGACTGTGCAAAGTTAGTCTGGACTTTTATTTCATTATTGCTCATTAAACTTCATCTTTATTCACCTCCCCATAGCGAATGAATGATGAATATTTGTAGTCCTTAGAAGATAGCACATATTTCATGACATTGTGAGAATTCCGATTAAGTGAAATTTTGTTTAAGGAAATTGTCCACAACAGGAACCTCCATGATCATTTTTCATCGGTAGTTGCAGGTCCGGGAAACATCCTCCCTCCTCGCCCTTTTAGTTTTCCTTTTTTTTTTAAAAATCACTTGTGTTAAGGTTCGTTGCACATTGTAAAGCCAAATCTGACAAAACAATGGAGTCTAAGACTGCTTCCTGAACCTGCAGTAAAGCATAGTAATTCAAAATCTGTAAAACTCCATTCATTGACCCAATTCTCCTACAGCTTTGACCACGTAAGATCGCCTTGTGATTCCATAAAAATCACATCAAACAACTTATATATTCCAAGCATTGTCAAGACCTGACATCCGAGAGACCTTGGGATAGTGTTCTGCAATTTGATTGTGGAAGATTGTCTTTCAAGAGAGGTAATGCACCTACGTATTACCTATGTTGAGAAGTGCATAAAAACACCATCAACAATAATCAAATTAAATCCATTTGATGAACATTAACCAGGGAATTAGCTTCTTCACAAGCTTGATTATAGTTTCGATTAGGCACAAATACACTTCGCTCAACCTTCTTCACACTCTGCTATGCATTCGGATGTTCTGATATTTATTTGCACATGCACACACCTACAAAGAGCATGTTTGAGAACACACACACACTTACAATGAAGAGAAAATTGCTCTTATATATCCACTACATGAATTTACATCAACTACTCTGTCGGCCACAAATAAAGAATAAATTACAACTATCGGCCTCAATACATAAATAAATCTTAATGCACACCAACATAAGTTGGTCACAACATAGTGAGGACCCAAATAAACACCTTCGAACATGCCAAACAATAAAGTATTAATCCATAGAGATCCACAACGCGCTACCACCATCATGTCAGCTAAGAACATGAAAATGTGAGCACACATCAGAAAAATCTTTGATCATGATCACACAAAACAATGCAAATGTACTGAACTGGTAGAGAATGATCTAGAAACATCCATGAACATCATAGGAATATGCGCAACAACTAAAATTTCCAGAATTTCATCCTCTTCTTCCATGAAAATCTACTACAGTAACAAAATGACTGTAGGAACATAGAACTTCATAACTTTCTCAATTATTGATGCGTAAAACTAAAAATTTTGGACAACATACTAGATAGACTCAACAACAAAACCTTTAATGCGCACCTTCTGATTATCAATTTACAACACTTTCCAACATTCCGACCTTCTCAACTTCACTATTTTCCTGAAATATATTTATTACAATTTTTTCAATCTCCTTGACATATACAGCCTTCAGAATCACCAATGCTAATAGTTTTGACATCAATGACAACCACATATCAGCAATTCAACCACAACATCCAACAAAAATTTATATTCCCATTGGGATGACTCTTTTCCACATGTGGGCATGAGAGCATATTGTAGTGACTCGACTTGATGGCTTGATTCAATGGGATCTTGATGATCCCTTTTCATACAAATATTTAGATTACTTGCACTATATACAACTAGGTAGACTATCATACTAGAAAGCGATCTTTGATGACATTACCAAGTTTATCTGGATACCCTATATAGCATGTGAGGCATGGGTCAATGACCATGAGTAGTTGACATATTATAGGAAGACTCAGTTTCTAATAGGCCGATTTGATATTATATTAGAGAGATACGTTCCAGAGAGGATTTTGAGATAGTTTGGCAAGAGAAAGACTTGACCGACAAATGGTTACCATTTTTTTTTGGACGCACAAACCAAGAGGTCAATATGTGGGGGCCCAAAGCAGATTCGAGTGCAGTTGTGATGAATTTTTAAGCACTGGAACTTATTGGATGGGGATAGGAATTTGGTACCCCAAATCCATGGACTACGAGAGATTACACACAATGGTGGGCTCGCCATCAGCCCTTGATATTTATAGCTCCCACCGGTTTTGGTTTAATTATTGCTAGGTCAAGAGGATGGTAAGTATAGTAGGGAGGAGGGGAGACAGAAAAAGGCTCCACATAACACATGAGCAGTTATAAAGAGTTCAGGATGATAATGATGATGATGGGTGACAGTAGGATGATTAGTAGGCACCACAAGACCAGCACCAACAACAACAATCACCACAGGAACCTACTCCACATGGAGACATGGTTGCATAGGTTTCTTAGCTCACATTTGATAGAGATGCCAGGGTTGTTGAGAGAGGCATTGACATTTATCAGTGATAGGATGCGGATGCACAGGTTGTCATTATTAAAGCAGAGCAAGATAATATTAGAGATGAGAGAGATGCTCTCTGTCAAGAGAGGGACGCATTACAATAGGAGCTAGATACCAAGAGGTAGTAGAGGATAGCCTTAGAGATTTCACACGCTTCATGAATTTATTGAGATCAGTGGCAATAGGAGAGAGAGGCCCTAATAGAGGAGAGGACTTACTACAAGACCCTCTATGAGGCTCAAGTCCTAAGACCATAGAGACATCCTAGATTTGGGGTGCCTAGTAGTGACATAGGTGCGAATTTATTAGGTGGCAATTCAGTGGAAAGACCTTTGAGACAACCCTCTCAACCAATCCTACAACCTCACCCATCTTCCGCACATAGCCACAGAGACTAGCATGGTGAGGATCAACATAGATCCCCACCTTAGAATGGGCAGTAGGGTTGATCTGATATTCATGGTGTTTATATTATATTTCCATAGATTTGATATAAACATGTTTTGTATATACATTCATCGGCCCATCTGAGGCCTCATATATATTTTGTATATTTTTTACATACTTGATGTTGTTTCACACATGATACTAATGATGTACATTAATATCTCATTTTTGATGATATACAAGATACCATTTTTTGTCATGGCATATATACTTTATGTGATGCTTATGGATTCTTATATGTATATTATAGATGATTTATGATTATATGCTCATATTTTTGTACTTTTTGATGTATATATATGATATGGATGTATGGATGATTTATGCATGTATGCAATGGATAACATTATGATGTATGATGTTTTATTATATGATGGACATGATATGCACTAATGAGTTTGTGCATGCAGGATGCATGTTGTACTAATGATATTTTTGATGTAGGATGGAGATGTTAGTAAGAAGAAATTTTAGTAGGATTTTAGAAGAAAAATGATGTTCTTGATCTAATTTTTGAAAATCCATAGATTATGATTACTATGATGATATGCATTGATAAGTGATCGATACTGATGTATGATAATGATTTGATGAGTTTGTTTTTTATTTCATGGAGAACTAAGTAGTTTATGGAAATCCTTATTAATGTATCAAATAGACACGATGCACCAAGGTATTAATGACCTAGGTGGATTTGCATCTATTGCGTGGAATTTGACTTTATAAACAAGGAGTATTCTTGCTCATACTAGACATACAAAAACACTATTAGAGTGTATGGGTGAGGATTTTCATAAAAAATTGGACCAATTACACAAAGAGGTATAGAGTACCTAACATGAAACCACTACACAAATCTGCCCCAAAATGACTTCCACACACAGAACAAAGAAAGTATTTGTCATAGTAGTATTGCAAAAACATCCAACAAATAGAGAAGACAGAAAAGCCATGATCAATGCCCCATTCCTTCCTCTCTAAATCCTTATGGACATCCTCAAGAGATCCTGGGAACGTGACAGTAAAATAAATCAAAAATATAAGATCATGAAAGATAAACAATGTTGTTGTATCGCTTGCCATAGATGTTTCGATGTTTCATGATGTTACTCATCAATGATGTCTATTGTAGGAATGATTTATCCATTAAGACATATGTTAGGATGTTGATGATGATTTTCAAAAGGTAGGGTAGTTAATACTTAGGCATTGTTTTAGTCAGATAGTGATCAAGTCTTTATGAATTCTACTTGGAAGTTTTGGATTTTGATGTTTTCTTTATGTGGTGATTGCATTGTCAAAGTTCAAAGGTGATGATTGTTTATTATGGACAGAGATTTTATTGTGGATAGGATTTTTTGAGTTTTTTTTAATGTTTTTGTGTTTTTTGAGGTTATTTAATGTTGTTTTTGAGAGATTTAAAGAAAAATATGGGGATCTAAGGGATTGACCTAACACCTCAGGGGATCATCGATGATGGTCTTGCCTACGTATGCACAAAGATGACATAGTTCAACTAACCATGATTGACATTATTTTTTAGTTTTCTAATTGTTTTGGATTTTGGTAAGATATTTGAATGTTTTATGGATTTTTGACCAAGTTTAAAGACCAAGAGGGACACCTAAAGGGACTGACCTAGTTCCTTAGGGGCTCATCAATGATGTCCTTTCCTATATTATACATGTAGAGACAATGTAGTTTTATTATTTTGACTCAATGCGGCTTGTCTGGAGACAACCTACAATATTTTTGGGATTTTGTATTTTACTATTTTTTCGAATTTTGATGGTTTTTTGGATGTTTTTTATTTTGTTTTGATTGTTTTCTACGAGTGATGGGATGAAAAATGATGCAATCCACTACCAATTTTTGGAGGTTTCCCCTAGTTTTGAATAGGGTTACATTTATTAGGGATAGGTGGATCAAATGGATGGTGGATAGAGATGGTGCAACAAGGTTCAACACTTGATCAATTATCGAGCCATGGTTGGGTGCATGTTTTATTATGTGATGGATGGAGTGGATGCGATAGTAGATGGATAGTTTTGATAGATGAGTATGGAGGAATTACTCAAGTGTAGTGCCTTTTTATGATGTTTTCACTATGGTATTGATCCTAGAAGCGCCACAAGGTGGTTTTCACTTAAAGGGTGATTTATTTATCTTTACTATTTTCTTGATTTTTTTAATTTTTTGCTTGGGATATTATGATACGCTAGATATAGAACTTCTTGAGATGAATACTATTAAGAGTTTTGGCTAGAGGTTCTCCTTCTGGAGTAGTCAATTGATATACTCCAAAACCGTAGCTTGCTATGATGATATAGGGACCTAGCCAGTTTGGATTAAACTTACCTTTCTCATCCCAATTGAGCTAGATCTTCTAATTTTCCTTCAGGACCAAGTCACCAACTTGAAAGTTCTTATTTTTTATTCTCTTATTTTAGCTTCAGTTGAGCTGATTTTAATAGGCCTGGAGATGGTTCAATACACTCAAGCATCTTTCATCTAGGAGTTCAAGCTCGTTGATTCTGGATACCTAATACTCTTCATTGCTAACAAGATCCTTCAATGATAATCTCAAGGATGGGAGTTCAACCTCTATAGGAAATATTGCTTCATATCCATAGACCAAGGAAAAGGGAGTCACACCTGCAGGTGTGAAAACTTTGGTTCTAGAAGCCCATAAATTTGGGTTTAGTTGTAGGTTCTAGTCATAGCCAGCGTCATTAACAATCTTCTTTAGGATGTTCAAGATGGTCTTATTAGATGCTTTTGTTGCAAGGTGTGACCCTTGGTCTCCTCTTGTTGTGGTAAGCGTAGTCCAGCGCGACGCTTGGGCTTTGTGACATGGTTTAACCACCTCCTATGGATATTGATCTTGTATAAATTCAGTGGTTGTATCGCTATACAAAAATTGGTATTAGAGCTGAGGTCAGAGGTTCAAACCCCGTGCTTGCGCGGGGGGGATTGTTGCAAGGTGTGACCCTTGGTCTCCTCTTCATGTGGTAGGTGTAGTCCAGTGCGGCACTTGGGCTTCATAACATGGTTTAACCACCTCCTCTAGATCTTGATCTTATATAAATCCAACGGTTGTGTCAGGTATTAACAGGTCAATCTTTTGGTGCAACGACAGGCACCTGTGCAACAGCTTCGGCCTAGTCGATTCCTTGGGGATAATATAGGGTTGAAAAATGGTTTTGGATAGAGAATGTTAAGAAAATATCACAAAAATACTGGTTCTTAAATGGAGTTCCATTATTTGCTATGATAGTCTGTGGGATACCATATTGATAGATCAAATAGTTAAGAATAAACTTAGCTATTTGTTTCCTTGTGATATAAGTTAAAGGAATAACATCTATCCACTTCATGGTAGTTATGATGAATTTATGTATGTTGGATGAGGTTGTTGATATATTTCATATTAATTCAAGTCCTCACTGAGAGAAGGGCCATGGGGTAGCGATAGGACACACTCTTGTGCAAGTGCATGCACAAGATCTCCATGTTTATGGCATTGAGGAATAGGATACTTCTTGGAAAAATAAATTGATTCTTGCTCCAATGAAGGCCAATAGTACCCTATTCATATAAAATTATGGACTATGTCAGTCCCACTAGCATGGTACCCACAAACACCTTCATGTACCTCTTTCAAGGCAATTTTCACTTCTTCCGTATTGAGACATCAGAGTAACAAACCTTCAAAACTTCAACAATATAAGGTATCTCCAAGGATGGTAAATCATGAAGTTTGGTGGATAAATGTTTTCTTTTGATTGGTTTTTAGGTAAGGTGGTATGATTATGTGTTGGATATAGGTGAATGTGTCTTCATACCAAAGTGATTCAGGACCAACAACATCACATATGAGTTCAGATTTTAGGATATCAAATTCTACTATAAGCAACTATTCCACTAGGAATTTTTATCTAGGAATGTTCTAGGGTATGCCAAGGAGTGAACCAATAGTGGCCATAGCATTGACAACTTTCTTTTCATCCCTTGGGATCTGTTCAAAGATGATGACCAAAAATTATTTATTTCCACCATTCTCTTGTACGGCATGATATTGTCATCTTTAGTCTGTATCCATCATTGACCTACCTTATGACCAACCAAAAGTCACCATAGACTTGTAGTTCTTTGATTTTCCATCCCACAGTCATTTTCAACTTGGTGATTAGTGCTTTATATTCAGCTACATTGTTTGTACAAGGGAAGGAAATTCAACATGCTTTGGGTATACTATCTCCTTGTGGTGTAAGAAATAGAATACTAGCCCTTGAGTTAAGCTGAGTATGGGATTTGTTGAAGTACAAAGTCCAACAAGTTGACTAAGTTGTTAGCAAGATACTCTCATTTTGAAAATTTTCTATGAGTGGTTGATGATCTTCAATAGGTGCATCTGCTAAGGTCCACTATCACTTGTCCTTTAATGGATTTCCTGTCAATATATTCTATGTCAAATTTGATAAGTATCATGACCCACTTAGTAGTTATTCCTGTAAGAGTTTCTTTTTCCAAGAGATATTTTAAGGGATCTACTTTAGATATCAGATTGATTTTTCTATTTAACATATAATGTCTAAGATTTTGTGTTGCAAAGACAATTGATAGACATGCTTGTTCAATGGGTGTATAATTTAACTCATATCCAACCAGGGTATGATTGATGTAGTAAACTACTCTTTCTTTGTTTTTCTCATCAAGTTGTGCCAATAAATCTCCCAAAGCTGTCATTGTTGTGGATACATATTAAATAATTTCTTCATCCCGAATCAAAGGAATCAATATTGAGGGAGTGAGAAAATATTGGCAGATGGTTAGCACTCCCCTCGAGATTTATGACATGGACTAACTACCTCCCGCAGATCCGTTAACTCTGGCATTTGTATCAGGCATTAATAGGTTGATCTTTTGGTGCAACAAAAACTATGGGCCAACAAGTGGTATCAAAGCCCAAGGTGCTAGGTTTGAATCCTCTCAGGTAATGCTAATGGGGGGAGTTTGTTGGCAGATGGTCAGTGCTCACCTCAGGATTCATGACATGGACTAACCGCCTCCCACGGATCCGTTAACTTTGTAAGTTGTATCAAGCATTAACAGGTCGATATTTTGGTGCAACAGTAACTGTGGGCCAACAAAAAATAGTCTTTAACCTATTGAAAAGATTGATCACACCTTCTATCCCATTTCAATGTTACATATTTATGGAGCAAGTATGTGAATGGATGACATTTATCTGCTAATTGTGCAATAAACCTTTGAATAGACTGAAGCTTTCCTTGTAAACTTTGCAACTATCTCAATGTTCTCTGGGGAGGCATTTCCAAGATAGCATTGACCTTAGCGTGATCCAACTTGATACCTCATGGATACAATGTAGCCCATTATTTTCCTAGATGTTATGCCAAACACACATTTCTTTGGATTTAGATGCAAGTTATAATCCTCTAGCCTGTCAAATATCCTAGCTAAGTTAGCTAGGTGTTCTTGTCTTTTGATTGATTTAGCCAACATATCATCTACATAGTCCTCCATGGTGATGTGCAATATGTCATGGAATATAGTATTCATTTCTCTTTGGTATGTATCTCATGAGTTCTTCAAGTTGAATGGAATTATATTCCAGCAAAAATTTCCCCAAACACAGGTAAAATCCATTTTGCGTTGGTCCTTAGGGGCTATCTTTATCTAGTTGTACCCAAAAAAAATTTCCATTAGTGAAATAATTTCATGACCAGCAGTTAGATCCACTATTATGTCAATGTTAGGAAGGGGGAAGTCATCCTTAGGGCATGCCTTGTTAAGATATCTAAATTTTGTATAGATCAGTATGCCACTGGGGGGTTTCGACACTAGTATGAGGTTGGATACCCACTCAAGATAATATATAGGTCTAATGAATCCAACGTCCAGTAGTTTCTAAAGCTCCACCTTGTCTAACAGTGTTATTTGTGGGTACATCTTGTGAAGCTTTTATTTAACAAATTTCATTGTAGGAAATATCGTTAGATGATGTACTACTAAAGACAGATCTAGCCTAGGCATATCTGCATATTTCTAGGAAAATTTGATCTTACGTTCATGGATTAATGTCGAGAAGTTGAATCTTTCCTTAGGATCTAAGGAAGTTGCATGATATGTTACCTTAAGATCCTTTGTTGTTCCAACATTGATAGGTTCATAACCTTCAACCAAGACTATTGATTGTTCCTGATACTCTATGATGGGGAGATTGAATCATCCATTCTTGGGTGCCTCTGAGAGTTTTTCACCCTCAAATACTTCCTTTTTTTTCTTTTCCACTATTCGATAGAGACACATTGTGGTTTTCCCTAAGGGATCTCATTTTTATTTTTTAGATTTTTCATTTCAATTTTACAACTAGAGGACACAATCTCCCCTCCAAAGTATGCTCCTTGTTCAAGCTCCATGAAAAAACTAGCCTCATGATCTCCTTATGGTATACTGTGTTGAAATCCCATGAACTCAACAATAGATTTGTTGTTCTAGAATAGTTCCACAACAGGTGCATGATGTTGTTGATACCAATCAATCAATTATGGGTAAGGGTAGGTTATCATTGCTATCGACAAAGCTTATGGAGGATGTGGAAAGGGTAAGGATAGTGGATTTATCAAGGTCCCAGAGGGTATCTAGGTCATAGTCACTAGAGGCATAAGAATCACATTCCCATTCGTTGGAGTCCGTTTCAGTATAGTGCCCATACGTTGTCTCAATGATGGTAGAAGGAGATATTTCTTGACAAGAGGTAGTTTCAATGCTTGGGGTAACCATGTCTATCGAACCATAACCTAGTCCCATATTCTTCTTACATTTTTCAATTATTATGGGTTCTCTCATACCTTGTTCATGGAGACCAAGGTCACCTTTTTCAATGAATGCCATATTTCTTTCCAACTGGTAACCTTTATTGTTAGGATCAACATGAATGGGATGTAGTTGTTTCTCTTCCTCTTATTCTTCTTTGTAAATCTAGGAAGATAGAATTTTTTCAAACACTATTTCATCCTTCATGTCTCCCCACTTGGTGAAAATAGTAGGTTTGGCTTCATAGGTGACAACTTGAATATGCTTGATTTTGTTTGGTCTCCCATAGGATTTTGGTAATGGGGGAAGCTCCCCAATGTAGAAATATTATTTAAAATGGTATTCTCCATGGCCCTTGTCAAGTACCTAGATCTTAAGATCAGATTTTAGTGGATCGATTGATGTAGATGGAGTTGAGGATGAAGCAAGTGATGCTCGATCAACATAGGAAAATGAGTGGAAGGATATTTCATTACTTGGTATTTGAAGAAGTATATTTTATTTCTCCTCCAAGTTTGTGCAGTAATGGAAGGGTTCAAGATCAACATTTATTGTGATTTACTTATCATTGTAAGGAAATTTTAAGCATTTATGGAAGGTTGAAGGGACCACTTGCATCACATGGATCCATAGACATCCCAAGAGAAGGTTATAGGGTAACTCAAGATCCAGTACCTGAAAAATTATTTCTAATATTGTTGGCCCTACTTGAATTGGAATTTTGATTATGCCCTCAAATTTTCTCTTCATATCATCATAGACCCTTATGGTAATAATTTTGTTTTTTGTTGATCACATCATCGGAATATCCCAACTTCTTTACCATTTTTATGGTACATATTTTTAAAACCACACCTCCATCTATCAGGACTCTCTTGAAAGTGTGTTTAAGGATCCAAACCTCAAGATATAGAGCTTGATTATGAAAGGATCTTTGGGGAAGGTCTATTTTAGAAAATACCAAGTGATTGGTGGAAGTGATGGTACCTGTATCAATGGGTTATTTTTCAGGTGATAGATTTAAAGGATTAGATTAAATAAAAACCCAAAGAATCTATGGAATACAAAGAAAGCAAATAATAAATGATTATACCAGATATCCATTGAAGCTTCCATGATTCACTTCCATAGAACCTTCTAGCTTGCAACGTATGATTGCAGTCCTCAGATTTGTGTGTGTGAGCTATTTGAATATGACAGTCCTATGCAAGTTTTGAAGGATTTGATGACAAAATACTATGAAAAATAATCAATTAACTAAGCTAAATTCAAAGTAAATTCTAAGCATGAAATGTCTATATTAATGAAGTGGTCCCTAAATTGTGAGAAAAATTGTCATTTTATAGAAAATGCAATTTTGGATGGACGAACGAGATTAAAAGTTGTCAAAGCCTAAAATCAATGGATGAGATTCCATGTGACAATCCCTAATTAGGGTTAGGGCAAGATTGCTAAATGAGTGGTCAAGATGTCATTTGATAAAATCAAATCAACGGTCAAGAATAAATGTGATAATTAGTCAAAAAGATAAATATTTTCAAAAATCAAGAAGATAAAGACTGTTTGATTTGTAAAATTCAAAAAATCAAGAAGATAAGAGTTGAACTGAAAAGCATATTTTTGGAAAATCAAGAATTTTCTCAATTACTTGATTTATGGAAGAAGATTACCATTTTGAATTAAATTAATTCAAAATAATGATTTTATGTGACAATAAATAATCTTTTCTCAGATTATTTACTAAAATGAAGAGATGTTTAATAAAACGAAAACATTTTAAATAATTTCATTTATTTAAAAATGAGAGAAATGTTAAATTAGGTAATTAAATAATTAACATAATTATTTAATTTAGAGGATTATGACCGATAATTAAATAAATCAATAAATTCATTTAATTATGAGAATTAGTGACATATTAAATAAATAAATGAAATTCATTTATTTAATAATGAGGAAGAATAAATGAATAAAGGTAATTAAATAGATTAATAAATTTATTTAATTGTAAGAACACAATAGACAATTAATGACGTATTGAATAAATAAATATAATTTATTTATTTAATAATCATGAAGAATACAATAGACATGAATTAATTGAATAATAATGAATTACTTGATTAATAGTCGAATGTGGATCAAAGACATAATTAAATGTCATAATTATAGAGCTTGCAAGCCTAGGTCATTTTTAAGTGTCTACAGTTTGCCCCTCTTTGTCATAATGTAGCATGTCGCATTGTGACAAAGAAAATAAGTCAAAAATATGCCCCAGTGCAAAATAAGATGAGGAAGAATGATGAGGAGGGTAGCGGTATGCCCCCCGAGAGGACAGGCGGGTTCCAAGAACATGGGTGTGCTCTCAAAATTGATGAGAAGACTAGAATATGAAGAGACAAAGAAATGTTAGTGTAAAAGATATGGATGATAATATGGATGCAATTCCTATATGAGAAGAGCGAGAGAAGATGACAAGACAAAAGGAGATGCATGTTAGTTCCTAGACCAAATCCTTCAACACATTACCATAGGACTTTAATACTTATTGCTCTTAGTCATGATTGGCCAGATTATTGTAATGGCCAACAATCACCATGATATGACATAAATCAAGGTGTGCAAGGTCGTACCATCACATAAGACAAGCAGTCGCAGACAAGGATGATCATGATTCACACTAAGAGCGCAATTGCCCTAGTATTTTTGTCATAACCAATCGCAAGTAGAAAAAGACAAGAAGGACAAGCCATGAAATGTCGTTGCTTCTCTAAATCTTGTTTCCAAGACATCCTCGAGAAACTAGCAACATGATTACCAAAAGAACAAAATAAAGCCATTCTCATGATATGTCGCTATTTTTCTAAATGCCGTTGTCGGGATCTCACTAAAAAACTAGTAACATGAGTGTCAAAAGACAAGACAAAAGTCATGAGACATCGATGTTTCTCTAAATCCTATTGTCGAGATCTCGCTGAAAAACTAGTAACATGAGTGTTAAAAGACAATACAAATGTCATGAGATGTCGATGTTTCTCTAAATCCTGTTGTTGGGATCTCATTGAAAAACTAGTAACATGAGTGTGAAAAGACAAGACCAACGTCATGAGACGTCGGTGTTTCTCTAAATCCTGTTGTCGAGATCTCACTGAAAAACTAGTAACATGAGTGTCAAAAGACAAGACAAATGTCATGATACGTCGTTGTTTCTCTAAATCCTGTTGTCAGGATATCGCTAAAAAACTAGTAACATGATGAAAAAGCCAAAGACAAGTGCCAAGTGTTTGCCAAGTGTGTTGAATGTCAAGATGTTTGGTTTGATGATGTCAAGATGCCAGGGTTTCAAGGTTGCCAAATTTAGGAAGGACACATCCTGAATAATGTTGATGTCAAGACGATTGATCCCTAAATGTCAAAAGGAATCCCTCAAAATTCCAGGTGACAGTGAAAATGCCTAGGAAGTACACATCCTAAGACATAAATGATGGAGGTTGTTCTTTAGAAGGACTCATCTAAAAGAACATTGATATCGAGAGGAATGATCCTTAGATGTCGAGAGGATCCCTCAAAATGTCAGATAACGGTGACAATGCTTAGGAAGGACACATCCTAAAGAATAAATGACAGAGGCTATTCTTTAGAAGGACACATCTAAAAGATAACCAAGAATGGACAGTTTAACTGGTTGTGACATTTGACTTGTTTTGACTAAGTTTGACTGGAGTTGAATTTTGTTGACTACATGTCGATATGGACGTGTTGGTGCGATTTTCATGTTGAATAAGTGACTTCCATGATTCATGTTTAGGAGTTTGCCATGTTTGGAAATGACTTGTCCTTACTTGAAGACTTTTGATGTGTGTGTCAGTGTAATGCTATGAACCCTAATGGACTGACCTAGTGCGGGCTTGGGGGCTCATCAATAGATGGCCTTGCCTACGTCTTGCACTCAGAGACCTTGTAATTTGACACAACCAATGACCTTGTCCAAAGGATAGAAGTTTGAATAATGATTTTATTTTGACAAACCTAGAAAGACTGACCTAAAGTCTCGGGGTTTCAAAGATGAATCTTGCCTATGTAGAAAATGCGTAGAGACAACATAGTACGAACATGGATAAAATATTGATTGACGTGACTGATTGGATTAACAAGACAGACATTGACTTTGACTCTATTTTTGGGATTTTGACATTGATTTGGATGTTTTTGTATTTTCTCAGGACATTTTCAATTTGTAGGTCTTTTTTTCAGGACTTTTTCAAAATTTTAAGACTTTTTGCATGACTTTTTAAAAAATTTAGGAATTTTTTCAAGAATTTTTCTAAATTTTAGGACTTTTTGCAGGAATTTTTACATAGGGAGATGCAGGACAAAAGGAAAGGATATGTAAGGGGTGATGTCAACCAATGCTAACCATCCCCAGAATTGACAGGACTTAGGATGAATGTCATGAATGTGCCAGGTTGTTGTGATTATGGAAAGTGGATTAGGTTCTTAGCCAAGCTCTCTGATGCTAGGTATAGAATTGATAGATGCCAGATCCATGGACTACCTTGACGATGCCTCAATCCTATGTGGATGACCGTTTTGGATGAAAGTACCCGACCAGGATGAGGAGTACAAGTGGAAAATATGGACGGTAGATGTGGTAGATGAAAGAGACTATGGTAGGATCCCTAATGTACACACTACGTGGGCCATCAGGCTTCAACCAAAAGGAGCTTGGGCAACCGATGAGCTAGAATACATAAAGGGGTTATCGTCAAAGGTACATTGAAAGACATCACCAATGGTGTGGTATGATGGATATGTGAGCATGGATGGATTGAACAAAATATATGGTATGAGTGAGAGTGATGTGGATGGAGATCTTGGATCAACAAGCTCATTTTTTGACATTTTTCCTTGATCCATGCCCCTAGTGATTTTTGATGGAGAGGCATACTTGGAGAGTGACATTTGCTCATTTTCACTTTTGACTTTTATTTTTGGTTTGTCTGATAGCTTTTTATTTTGGTTAAGAGACTTTTTGTGATCTTTCTTTCATTGCATGCTTTCTTTTGATTCAAGATCTGCATTTGAAAAGGGCACTTTTACCTCTAATTCTTGAATTGCATCCTTTTTATTTTCTTTGGGTGATACTTGTTGCTCCATGTCTACAAGTTGGATGGATGTGAGTGAGATGGTTGAGGTGGATGGAGTGATAGGAATTTTTAGTGGGCAAATGGGAGTGGTGATGCCATCAACGGAGCCTTTGGGACTATCCTTTTCAGTATTGCTAACGTCAAAGGAAGGTTGCACATCCTTAATGACTTGGCAAGATGTCTTAGTAGATGCAACAAGAGGAGATTCATATCCTAGCCCAGGCTAGTTGGGATGGAAGGATGATGATTGGGTATCCTTGTTAAGGTCATGATCAAAGAGTGGGTTATAGTAGACATCCTAGTTAAACATGGGGTTATCATAAATATGAAAAGATTGAGTGGAAGAAAATATGGTAAATGCAGGTGTATCATCAGGATCCCAAAAGGTTTCAATCCAAGCACAGTCATCTTTTTTTGTTCCTTCTGTAGTTGTCTTGATATCATTATTGGAATTTTGACCCTTCTCGACGACATTAGCAATTTCTTTTGCTGGTAAATTATCCATACGGTATTCTCCACATCGCATATCATGGATTTGGACCTTGGGGTTTGATGGTACAATAAATGAAGTGGATGCTTTTAAGGACTCAAGATCAACATATGCTTGAGAAGGAGGTGTTGCACAATTGCTTGGGATTGTGATTAAGTATTTAGGGCTTAGATTATACCAATACATGAAAGGGTTGGTATCTCCTTGTATTGTGATTTCCACACCATTGTGTGGAATTTTAATACACTGGTGGTATGTAGAATGAATGGCCTTTAGGGCATGAATCCATGGGTGATCAAGTAAGATATTGTAATGTATGTCACGATTCAGGACTTGGCATGTTGTATCTAAAATAACTAGTCCCACACGAATTGGAATTGTGATGATGCCTTTAGAAGCACATTCTTCATCATCATACGCCTTGATGACAATTATCTTGGTAGCATCCACACATGCATCCGAGAATCCAAGAGATTTAACCAATTTTAAAGAGCAGATGTTCAATCCTGCTCTGCCATCTACTAATACTCGTCTAACCTTATGTTTGTAGACAAAAACCTCGATATGAAGGGCATCATTATGAGATGGTTTGGGTGAGTAATAGTCATTGTCTGAAAAGGTAATGTGGTGAGGTGAATTCAGCTATCCGACCATGGTAACTTTAGGCTAACGTGCAAAGGGACCTGGGATGGTGACTGTCACTTTACTTGTTGTGACATTGCATTCTGGGGCCATTTTAATGGTAATATTATTGACACACTTATCTTCATTAGCAGCGCAAAGATGGTTAATGATGGTGCCACCGAAATAATTGTAGGCAAGACAAACTTTATTGTAGGCAGGACGGGCGTGATTGTCTTGGTTATTTTTATTCTTTGTGCTAGATGAGGAAGGATTACCAGAACCATGATCCTGCAATGGATTCTTGTGGATCATATGATCCGAATTAGATGCAAATGGTTGACCTCCTATCTCAATGGTGCGGTTTTCAATAAGGTCTTGCACAAGATTTCGTAACTGATAACAAGAAGGAGTTTTGTGCCCTTTGACACGGTGGTAATCACAAAATGCATTATCATCCCACCATGATGGCTTGAATTGACCGGGGTCATATGGTTTAGGGTCTTCCAAAGTTATGACACCATTTTGGATAAGTTTCTTTAAGAAAATTTTGATAGGCTCACCCAAGGGAGTGGATGTGTGTTTTTTAAATTGTCGTGGTTGATGCGGTTGCCTTTCATTAACTTGAGCAGGATTATTTTGAATAGCATTGGCAGTTGGTTTGGGTGTGGTCATAGGTGTATTGTGATTTTTGAACTCCTTTTATGGTGAGTGCATGACCTGTTGCATTAACGGTTTTGGCATCGACCACATTGTCATTGGTGATGTGTTTGTTCATGACCCAGTACTTATTTTTGTCAATGGGAGGATTTACATTTATGTTTTTAGGACCGTATTTAGCTCTCCCTTTGCAATAAGGTCTTTCTCAATCTGGACACCTTTTTCAACTAGGTTCATGAATTTTGTGCAACAATGCACCTGCACTGCTTATTTTAGTGGACCTAGAAGTGTTTGTATGAACATGTCAACCTTTTCCTTTTCCGGTATGTCAATGTGACAACGACTAGCTAGACTTCTCCATTTTTGGAAGAGTGGGATGAGTGTTTCACCAGTGTCCTCTTGCATGAGATTGCATAAGCTAGTAATAGAGGTGTCCATGTCAATGTTGTACGCATAATTTCTTATGAATTTGCATTTGAGTTCATCTCATGTTTGGATATCCTTTTGAGTGGAGAACCATTCAAGGGCAGGACCTGCGAGACTTTTAGAAAAGAGTCTCATCAAGTATGTTTGTTCATAGGCAATGTCCATACAGTTGGTCACAAATTCTTAGACATGTTCGATAGGGTTTGTCTTTCCTCTATATTTTTTAAAATTAAGTGACACATATCTCGGAGGAAATGGTGGCATGTATAAGTTTATGTCAAAGGGATATACAGATAAATCATATGACACCTCTGATTTATTGTTGGATGCTTTCTATAGTCTTCTCTAGACCCATTACCCTAGCTTGCAAGGAATCGATTGTAGGGTCATTTGTGGCCCCATACATAGAAATGATTGGTACACCTTGGGTCCCCATTTGTTGTGAGTGGATGTTGGTGTGTTACTAAGGGATATGTTGTGACATGTATGATGTGTTTTGGTTTGTGTGTTGGTACTGAAAGTTTGGATTGGGGACATGTTGATGGGTATGAATATGGGATGAATATGTCAGAATGTGTCCCCCAGCCATTTGGGTCGATATTTGGGGAATATGGTGACAAGGAATATTTCAATGTCCGATAGATGCCACAAGTTGTGTGTTTTGATTTCCTTGTCGGGGTTGTTGGAACTGTCCCAGAGGGATATTCGTTTTTTGTCCTTGGGAGGGGTTGGTATTAAACTGTGTTTACATGTTAACATTTGGTTGTGGTCCTTGAATAACGATATGTTGTTTACCTCCACCCAAAGGATTTAGTGAGGTACCAATGAGAGGATATGATGAGGATGCACTCATGGTAATAGATGTAGTCGTCAATAGATGATTTTTATGGCTTGATGTTTCCCCCAAGGCATTTACCAAAGTGGTAAATAGAGGATTGGAATAACTTTCCCACATTGCAGAGGACCCAAAGGTGGCTCCAGCCGATTGTGATGATGTTGTGGATAATGTAGGCAATGTGATGGATTGTGTTCCTCCAATGGATGTAGCATTGATTGAATTGGAATTGTTTGGAATGTTGGAGGTAGCACTCATGGTCGTTGTGACAGTTTGTGAGGTAGCATCAAAAAAGATATTGTTTATGTTGTTTGGAGGTTGACCACTATTGGACATGTTATTCATATTGGTGACATTAGGGTCAAGAGATGGCGGCCTCAAAGTATTAATGTCGAACCCACGAGGTAATTTAGCTCCTTGAATTAAAAGTATGGCTAAATATTTGTCTCTATCATATAAGACCATTTGTTCTACGAAGTAGGCCGCCTCTGGATCTTGTGTTGCTTCCTCTAGGTTTTCCTCAATTAGTTTTCCATATTCATCCTTACGTAAGAATGATTCAAAAGCATTGTTTGATGAGGATGGTATGGTCATAAGTGATTGAGTATTTGTGGTGCTAAATGGGTCGTCAAAATTCCAATTTTGGTCGTAAGTGTGATTGGTGACATTGGAATGAGAATCTTGTCCAAAGTTTTCCATTTTTCTTTTCTTTCTTTGGATTCTAGTTTCCACCATAAAAGGTAATTTCTCAAATGAGAGTGATGAAAATGACAACTAAATGCAAGGAAGACACTAGCCTGTGTTTTTGTATTTTTGGGTAAAGGATGACAATGCAAGACTATGTTTTTGGATTTTCGATAAAGGATGCTAATGCAAGAATTATGTTTTTGGATTTTCAATAAAGGATGCTAATGCAAGACTTATGATGACGTTTGTCTAAGGAAAATATTAATGCAAGATGACAAGTTTTTCAAAGATAAATTAATCAAATGAGGACTAAGATGATAATGTTGACGAAGGACTAAGATTATTAATGCAAAGTCTAGGTTCAAAATCAGGACTAGAGGTGGACAATGCAAAGTCTAAGTTTAAAATGATGACTAAGTTTGGACAATATTTGGATAAAGGTTTGCCTAACCACTCTAAGCTTGAATTATGTCTCAATTTTGGTTATCAAAAAGGGCTTTCTAAAGGGACTAAATGACAAGGTTGAGATGACGAGTGAGCCTGCATAACTAGACTATTGAGTTGGATGTTCTCACAAAAAGGACAATGACCAAAAAGAGGAATAATGACCAAGTCCCAAGATAACCTAGTGTTGAAAACAATAGTTTTTTGAAAGTGTGGAAATTTGGCCTAATCCAAAGTTTGCCAAGATGAAACCTAAGGACAAATTTATGCTAAAAATGATGATTATGACGCCTAGGGAATGCAACTAAAATCTAGAAATTTTAAACCTATGGTTAAAATGCAAGCTAATGAATGTAAATGATGGATGTTTCGAGCAATTTCAATTCTGGTTTCTGACGGAGACTTTTTGAAAAATATGTTTGATAGTAGGCTAAGATGTCTAGGCTTGAATTCTAGTTTGAGACAATGTTTTGTTTTATGTTAGGCAATTGCATTATTTTTCAGGTGATGGATTTAATGGATTAGATTAAATAAAAACCCAAAGAAGCAATGGAATACAAAGAAAGCAAATAATAAACGATTATACTAGATATTCGTCGAAGCTTCCATGATTCACTTCCATAGTACCTCCTAGCTTGCAGTGTATGATTGTAGCCCTCAAATTTGTGTGTGTGAGCTATTTGACTATGACATTGTCCTATGCAAGTTTTGAAAGATTTGATGAAAAAGGACTATGAAAAATAATCAAATTAACGAAGCTAAATGCAAATTAAATTATAAGCATGAAATGTCTATATTAATGAAGTGGTCCTATAATAATGAAGTGGTCCCTAAATTGTGAGAAAAATTGTCATTTTATAGAAAATGCAATTTTGGATGGATGAACAAGATTAAAAGCTGACAAAGCTTAAAATCAGTGGATGAGATTCCATGTGACAATCACTAATTAGGGTTAGGGCAAGATTGTTAAATGAGTGGTCAAGATGTCATTTGATAAAATCAAATCGGCGGTCGAGAATAAATGTGATAATTAATCAAAAAGATAAAGATTTTCAAAAATCAAGAATATAAAGACTGTTTGATTTGTAAAATTCAAAAAATCAAGAAGATAAGAGTTGAACTGAAAAGCAAATTTTCGGAAAATCAAGAATTTGCTCAATTACTTGATTTTTGGAAGAAGATTACCATTTTGAATTAAATTAATTCAAAATAATGATTTTATGTGACAATAAATAATCTTTTCTCAGATTATTTACTAAAATGAAGAGACAGTTAATAAAACGAAATAAAATGAAATTATTTTAAATAATTTCATTTATTTAAAAATGAGAGAAATGTTAAATTAGGTTATTAAATAATTAACTTAATTATTTAATTTAGAAGATTATGACCGATAAGTAAATAAATTATTGCATTCATTTAATTATGAGAATTAGTGACATATTAAATAAATAAATGAAATTCGTCTATTTAATAATGAGGAAGAATAAATGAATAAAGGTAATTAAATAAATTAATAAATTTATTTAATTGTAAGAAGACAATAGATAATAAATGACATATTGAATAAATAAATATAATTTATTTATTTAATAATCATGAAGAATACAATAGGCATGAATTAATTAAATAATAATGAATTACTTAATCAATAGTCGAATGTGGATCAGAGACACAATTAAATGTCATAATTATAGAGCTTGTAGGCCTAGGTCATTTTTAAGTGTCTACAATACCAACCATAGCTTGAAATTGATCATCGTTAATATCGTTAGGCACTGAAGATTCAATGAGAGCTTTCTCTAGGATCTCTTTATCTACGGCTGATAACTTTAGAAGCTCGAGGATAGAGATTAGTGCTAGATTTTTCTTTAATTGGTTGAAGATACTGTAGTCATTTGAAGGCTTCATGATGGCTTTTTCTTGAGGTGGAGCTCCTTGGATTGTGACTTTCCCTCTTCGTGTAGTACATTACACTTAGGGTTTTTTCCTATTATGGCTATGACATTGATATTGTGATCAACTTGACAGATGGTTCCTATGACTTTGTCATAGGTGTAGTTAGCTTTTCAATAATCTTTCCCTTTACCTTTTTAATTTCTTCTAGAATGATCGGGGATTAGATCCTTGTATACTCCCATGTCTCTATTTCCAGAGGGCCCAGGATGATGTTCAATGTTGACCTCTCCTTTTTCTATCAAGACTTGTATTATATTTTTAAACCTCATGCATTTGTTTGTTGTGTGGCTCTTGATTTTGTGGAATTCGCATTGATCACCCTCATTGTACCAAGGGGGTTTAAACTTTGGTTTGTCATAGGTTGTTTTATCAAGAATCTTGATAAGGTTTGTTTGAATGATTTTATGCATAATCACCTCAAGAGGTTCTCTTAATGGAGTGAACTATCTTCTACCTTGATTACTTTTCCTTGGCAACCCTCTTTGATTATCCTAACCTTGATTTGTTTGTTGGTTATTTTGATGATACGTAAGTTGGTTGTCTTGTGCGTTGTTTTGAGGATGGTGTGTTTGAGCTGCTTGGACATTATTTTTTGGATTGTTAGGAGGTTGTATGTTTCACACAAATTTGGCATCAACCACTCCGTCGTTTGTGACATTCTTATTATTTTCCATAGTTTAGGTTTTTCATTAGAACTAGAAGCTTGGTCCTTGTTATTATAGAGTTTAATTATTCCCCTCGCTATGAGAGCTCTTTCGATGACTAAACCTTTTTTGATAATTTCTTCAATATTGTTAGGACATAACATGGTGATTTGATAGCTAATGTCCCCCTAAAGGTTAGAGACAAAGAGTTCCACTAGTTATTTTTGAGGACAAGACACTTACACTTACTCCATCTCTATAGGTATGAAGCAAAGGATTCCCCTTGTTTTTGTTTAATCTTGTATAGGTCAGGGACTGTAAGTCTTACTCTATGTTATAAAATAAATGGTTGACAATTGTTTTTGATAACTCATCAAAGGTTTTGATACCAAGTGGTAGATGAGAGAACCACTCAATAGTTTTACCATTGAGACTTCATGGGAAAAGCCTCATTAAGTAGGATTCATTATTTTGTACATCCATGCAAGCTACCGACTTTATCTCTTCGTGTAGTAATATTACACTTGAGGTTTTTTCCCATTATGGCTACGACATTGCTATTATGATCAGCTTGATAGATGGTTCCTATGACTTTGTCATAGGTGTAGTTAGATTTTTTATAATCTTTCCCTTTACCTTTGTCATTTCCTCTAGAATGATCAAGGATTGGATCCTTGTATATTCCCATGTCTCTATTTTTGGAGGGCCCAAGATGATGTTCAATGTTGATCTCTCCTTTTTTTATCAAGACTTGTATGATATTTTTAAGCCTTGAATGTAGTTGTTTGTCATGTGGTCCTTGATTTTGTGGAACTCACATTGATCATACTCATTGTACCAAGGGGGTTTAAAGTTTGGTTCATGTTACCAAATTTTCACCTACAACTCAATTTGGTAGAGTTGAAGTGATTGATTAATTTTAAAGGTGAAAGGTATTCCAAACATTTTTGTTATGCTTAACCATTGCATATTTTAAGGTGCTTAAAAAAGATAAAACTCAATTTTTTTATTCAGTGTCTTGCAACATAAAGTAAAGTACATGAAAAACACAAGATATTGCTTTCATTCATTTATTTAATGTTTCATTCATTTTGTAATGGAATATACACAAGACTGCATAAGTGTTGCTTTTCTATACATTGAAAAGGAAAGAATAACCAAATGTCCTACACAAGCCATAGGAGTAGCTGAACTAAAGCAACATAGAGATACACTATACATCTGAAGATGAAAGTAATGGAAAGAGAATATAAGAAAAAAAATATCCATCATTTCCTATTGAAGTAAAAACATATCCATCATTGCCTATTGAAGTCTTGTGTTATTGTTCATTGTTGTCTGCTCCTCCTCGCTCCCGATCTTCAAATGAACCTACATCATGATGAAAACTACTGATTAGAGCTCCAGATATGAATCTCATTATATGACCCATAAAAAAAATATAGCATATGTCTATGATGCTTTAAGTTAGTTAAGAAAGTATCAGATGTATGTAGGAGAGCCTGAAAATCAAACATCACAAGAGCATTGAGCTTTATTATTTTTTATCTAACATGTTTGTTCACTGTGCAAGTATACGTGAAATCTTGTTGAAGGAGTATTTCATAAAGTGTCTCCAAGAATAAAAAATCCATTACTCATTCATGACTTTCAATTCAAAAGGAGCAATGTGACTGCCCTTTCACTTTGAAATTAAAGTCACAAATGAGCAAGGAGCTCATTTGATATGCTTAAGTAATATGCAAAACAAAATAAAAGTGTACTCCTCATTAAGAATTTTTGTTTTCATACAAATATTTCATGTTGTCATTACTTGGTTTCATTGAGTGGTGTTGTTATCACATTTCATTGCTACCATACATCAATATTTCATGTTGTTTATGTTGTTTGGAGTGCACACTTTGAGGGTATAGTCACCAAGGGTTGGCAAAAAATGCTCACATAGGTGGGACAACAAGGGGTGTAATGTTCAGTGCTCACAAGAAGCAATCACCAAGCACTCATTGCAAAGAAACATCATATTCATAGTGGGGCAGCCATCAAGACAACATTTGTAAAGTGTGCACTAAAGTCAAAGGTTGCAACTCGAAGTGAAATAATGAAGAGAAATGTATGGGAATGTAGAGCACAAGAGATAAAAGCATTCATAATTTATAAATACAAGGAAATGACCAAATAGCTATGAAGTAAAATTGATAAGGTCATAACACAAAAGAATTTCTTGTTGTATTTGAGCAAGGGCAGTAAGCAGCTACAATAAACTCCTTTCTTACTTGCATTAATTAGAAGAGGTTCAAAGAAGTAAAGTGTAGACCTTTAGTGGAAGAGTTTGAGCACAATTATAAAGAAATGGAAAGCATTCAAGCATTTCAAATGTTCCTATATCTATGTTTGAACCATTAAAAGGCATTGTGCATTGTTTAGAAGATGTCATTTCATAAATACAAGCATATGCATATCAAGTTGTAGTTGCCTACAATAAGAGCTAAAAAATGCATGAAGAGTACACATGGGATTTTAATCTCCATTAGTCATTAAAAGGCAAGATAGTAACCTACATAAAGAGTAAGCATTTCTCTATGTAAAAGTGTCTTAGAAAACACTGATCTATAGTATTAAGGACATCTAAACTTCAAAAGAGTTGTACACAACAAGTAAAGTAAATGTTTTCTCACTAACTAGTTGTTTCTACATAGTGTCGATGAGACCAAAATGGAGCCTTATCAAAAGAGTTAAAACCTTCATCATTTATTGAAAAGATGAAGAAACACCCAGAATATACAATATCTTCAAGAAGGGGTTTCAAAATGAAAATAAGGTGTGAGCTTTCACGACCATGGCCTAGAGGCTCTTTTTGTTTCTTTTGTTTCTAAAAGTAACTAAACCACGAGTGTTTTTATATGGAGAAGTGTTTGCACAACTTTAGGAAAATGAAAGAGCTTAGGGTTTTGATGTATTCTGCCCAGGAATAAAGTGAAGCCCGCGACCATAAGGAGTCTTTGAAGGAAAATGCACAAAAAAATATATTTTTTATTTTTTCCAATCACGGCCTGTAGCTGCAAAACCTTAGGCCGAAAGTAAAGATTAAGCCCTTTTGAGATATACCCAGAAATTGAGAGGCCATGGTCTAAGAGTTTATATACTCTTCTTTGTTTCTGAAAGTGGCTAAACCCACAGGGGTTTTGTATGGAGAAAATGTTTGTATAAGTGTAGAAAGAATGAAAGATAACTCAAGTGATTTTTGAAGCCGCAACTTTGAAGCATAGAAGCTTTCATTTCAATGGAACCCAGAAGGTCTTTCATTCCAAATAAACCCAAAATGTACAAAAAAAAAAGCATTCATTATCTCTGCACTCAATGAGCTCGAATCGAGCATATTTTTGCAAAAATTAAAGAAATAAAGCAAGGTTTGATGGATGAAGGAATTACCCAAGATTTCTATCAATTTCAAATCCCGTAGAAAATATACTTCAAAAAATCTTCAATGGCAGTCTCAAAACAAAGGAGGATTCATCAGAATGTGGGAATGGAAAATACAATAATGGTCGCGGGTAGGAGCTCTAAAAATGAAGAAAATGTGAAGTTTTTGTATTCCCCATGCAAAGAAGCCTCATTTGGTAGTTCCCATGAGAAGGATTTGACACGAAAGCCTCAAATATGGAAGGGCTCGAGCTCTAAACCCTAGCCTCATGGCGGCGCTGCAGAGAAGTCTCCAAAAAACCGAAGTGCAAAATGAATGGATAAAAAGGTGGAGGTTGAAATTTTGTTCTAGGGTTTCCTAATTGCCCTAATTCGGCCTTGCATTTTTCCATATTGAATTAAAATTTCAATGCCTAACTAATACCCTGGCCCCTTCTTTCTTAGATCGAGCCTTTATTTCATGCCTTTATTTATTTTATGATTTTTGAGAAAATCACATAGCTATGTTGTAGTTGATTTTATGATTTTGATAGAAAATCAAATGTCTAAGCCTTGAATAATTTAGTGTGCCTTAATATTTTATGATTTTTGAAGAAAATCAAGTATCAAAGGGAAATATTGTATACATGGAAAAATTCAAATCAAAACCATTTTTTCCTTGTAAAATTTTGCAAAAAATCTTGTCAAACTCAAGTCTCTTTCTTTTGTAAATCAAAACTGCAATATTGTAAAACAATATTAAGGTAATGCTTCTATAAATTTCCTTAGTAATTGTTATTTATGCAGTAAAATCAAAGTGAGTGTTGAGTTCTCTTAGGAACTTTCTCATTTCAGTTTGAGTCTTTTTGGTGTAAAATAGGAAAAACTGAGTGAACTAGGCCTTCTATTCTTGATCCGGTCAGTTATGGTGATTTTTTTAGTCTTTTATAGATCGACCTTCTTGGGATAGAAAGTTTCAATATTTTTCACTCACTTCTGAGGTAGTTTGAGCCCTATTTTGGAGGATTTGTCTTCTTGCTTGAAAATGGCACTGAAGTTTCTATCCCAGAGAGCAATTAACTTAGATTTTTCCTTCTCATTCTTAGAGACACTGTGGAAGTTTACATTGGAGAAAAAACTTAGTTTTTTTCTCGATTCAGATTTGCTTCTTTCTCTCTTGACTAATTGTAGAGAGCTTGGTAAGCCTTTATTTGTACTTGGATTTTCATGTTCTAATACTCCTTTTAGATCAATAAAAGTAGTAGAGCATTCATATCTCAAAAAAATTATCTCATTTTGCAGTAGTGATTTGACATTGTCATTGTGATTTCAAGTATTGAATCCTTTGCTATGTCTCAGTATTGTAAATTTGTATGCAAAAATTTCATATAGCACGAGTTGTATGTTGTGTTTGATTTTCGAACCTTCATACAAATCATTTTTGTGTTGTATGTTTCCTATCAGAGTGTGAGAGTTAATGCTTTGAGAGTCGATTGTGAGTTGAGTTAGTAAGTCAATTTAAAGTTCAGGCATATCACCCTTCATATTTTAGGATTTTCATTTCAATTTTATCCTTCTACCCTTTTCCTCATAAAAGTATTTAGTTCTAGGTGATCTTCTAGGGGAACTAGCCCTCTTTGGAGATTCACTCTCATCATAAGTCAACCACATCTTGAGAGTGTTTCCATGTTTCAATCGAATAGTTGAGTCAAACTTAGATAGGGTGCAATCCTGATTGACAATAGTTCATCATAGGTTGTTTTATTAGGAAGCTCGATAAGGTTTGTTTGAATGATTTTACTCATAATCACCTCAAGAAGTTCTCTTAATGGAGTGAACTTTCTTATACTTTGATTACTTTTCCTTGGTGGACCTCTTTGATTATCCTGAACTTGATTTATTTGTTGGTTATTCTGCTGGTTATTTTGAGGATACATAAGTTGGTTGTTTTGTGTGTTGTTTTCAAGATAGTGTGTTTGATCTTCTTGGACATTATTTTGTGTATTTTTAGGAATTTGTGTGTTTCAAAACAATTTGGCATCAACAACTCCATCATTTGTAACATTATTGTTCTTTGCCCATAGTTTAGGTTTTTCATTAGAACTAGAATCTTGGTCAATGTTATAGAGTTTAATGATTCCCCTTGCTATGAGAGATCTTTCGATGACTAAACCTTTTTTGATGATTTATTTAAAATTGTTAGGACATAACATGGTGAGTTGATTGTTGATGTCCCCCTGAAGGTTAGAGACAAATATTTCCAATAGTTATTTTTTGAGAACGATCCACTTACACTTACTAGTTTTGTCTCTCCATCTCTGTAGGTATGAAGCAAAGGATTCCCCTTGGTTTTTTTTAATCTTCTATAGGTCGAAGACCGTTATGTATTTCTCTATGTTATAGAATAAATGGTTAACAATTTTTTTTGATAACTCATCAAAGGTTTTGATACCGGGCGGTAGATGAGAGAACCACTCAATAATTGCACTGTCTAGAATTTGTGGGAAAAACCTCATTAAGTAGGAGTCATTGTTTTGTACATCCATGCAAGCTATAGAAAATTCTTGTACATGTTCTATTGGATCTCCTCTTCCCTTGTATTTGTCAAATTTGGGTATTTCAAAGTTCTTAGAGAAGGGTATCATGGATATGGAATGATCAAATGCATATGGACATATGTCTTGTAGAGCATAGCTCTTCTTCAATTTTCCAAGTTGAATTTCTAATATCCTTGGGTTTAGATTTTGGATTTGTAAGGTTACGTCATCACTTGGAGCAGTTTTTTGATAAGGAGGGATAGTATAACCTTGTTGCCCCATAATTTTTTGTGCATTTTATTGTGGGGTTTGTATATATGAAGGCCCTTGGGCCATGTTGTGAGTGTAGGATGATGGATTGGGTCCTTGAGGACCAATGTGAGTGTGTTTTGGATTGATGGTATGATGTTGTTATGATTTATAAGTTTGAGGTTGTTGTTGAGGTGAGTAAGTTTGATATTATGATGGAGGTTGTTGTGCACCAATGTTGTGTTGTGGTGGATTGGGTGCTTGATTTTGAATATGTGTGCTTTGTGGTGGTTGAGAATACATTTGATGTTGAGTATTGGTTTTTTGTGGTGTTGGAACATATGTTTGATGTTGAGGATTATGGGTAGATGATGATCCATATTGGTATTGTGTGTTAGGATCATAGTATTATTGTTGTTGTATGCATTGAGTTTGATCTTGGACATTTCCTTGGTACATTATTTGATCTTGTGGGTTATTGGTTTGTTGTGGTTTTTGATATATGGGTGGATTATTTTGTTGATACATATGTTTTCCTTGAGGTGGGTTGTTAGCATGTAGTGGTTGCAAAGGTTTATTACCTTGTTGGTTCACTACATGTTGTTGTGTTCTTCGTGGAAGATTTCCCATGTTTTGCATATTAACACTAGTACCTTGTTGTTGGGTGTTCCAATATGTCTATATATGTTGGGTCCCATTGTATTAGTTTCCACATTATGTGGTGGCATTTTTTTACTTGTCAATAGGTTTGGATTTTCTTGAACATGTTGAGCTACCACCACTTGTTCGACTTGTGAAGGATGTATATACAATGAATTATCCACATGTTGTGGGAAATATTGATCATTGATAGGTAATTTTGAGAACTAAGGTGGTATCTTAGGATCCACCACTGGTTTAGGTATTTGTCTCACCATGGATTGGTCTCCTAAAGGAATGAGAGCAGGATCCTTAAGAGTTTCAACATTAAAATTTGTAGGTAGCTTGGCACCACATTGTGCTAGTTTGAGGAGATATGTGTGGATTTTTCCCAAGAATTTTCTCTATTAGTTTTTGCATTTTAGGATCTTGAGAGTGCTCTAAAATTACTTCATTGTTGATTTCCTTGTCACTATCATACTCCTCTATAATCATATCCATAGGATTACGAGGTTGATTTTGTTGCCTAGCAAATATGTCTTGATGTTTAAGGCATATTTCCACATCACTAGGTGGTGGATTTGGTTGAGCTTTGAACATTGGTTGTGTTGGAGGAGTTGAGACTATATTAGGATCATAACCCCATTGTTGAGATTCCTCATTTGTGATATTGGTGTTTGGTGCACTAGAGTTGCTTTTTGTTGGATGTTGTGGTTGTGTTGTTGATATGTGGTTGTCATTGATACTGGGAAGTTCTAGAAATGTAATTTCTTCAGTTACAAAGACAAGAGGTAAAAGTTTTCACCTGAGTGATGCTAGTGAAAGTTGTTTAATTGATCAAGTTGATGTAAGCTGGTTATGGAATAGGAGGTTGTGTCATGTGAATTTTGATAACATTGTCAAAGTAATCCCTACTCAAGCAGTTAGAGATCTTCCTAAGCTAGTGAAGCCTACTAACACCATATGCAAGGAAATTCATATGGGAAAGTAGACTATAATTTATTTTCGAAGCAAAAAACATCATTCTAATGGAGTGTTGGAGTTGGTGCATACTGATCTATGTGGTCCCTCCAGAATCAGAAGTCTACAAGGAGAAAGATACTTTATGTTGCTTATTGATGATTACTCTAGGATGATATGGGTTTCTTTCTTGAGAGAAAAACATGAAGCATTAGAAAAGTTCAAAATTTTCAAAGCTATGGTTGAGAATGAGGCAGGTTTGAAGATTAAATGCTTAAGGTCAGATAGAGGTGGTGAGTTCACTTCCTGGGAGTTCAATTCTGAATGTGAAGAGCATGGAATCAAAATATAGCTATCTACTCCCCAGACTCCTCAACAGAACGGAGTTATTGAGAGAAAGAATAGAACAATTCTAGATGCTACTAGAACTATGATGTTGGAAGGTAATGTACTATCAACTGAGTAAATTTCAATAGTAATTCTGGTAAGAATCCTTTTGAGTTGTGGTTTGGTTATAAGCCTACTATTAAATATTTCAAAATATTTGGAAGTAGATGTTATATCAAAAGAGATGAAGATATAGGCAATTTTGATGCTACGAGTGATGAAGGAATCTTTCTGGGTTACTCTACTAAGAGAAAGGCCTACTGGTGCTATAATAGAAGATTGAAGAAAATGGTTGAAAGTGCAAATGTCAGAGTTGATGAAGACATTGCTAGATCATCCAGATACTGTGGATATGATTCAGATGACCAACATGATAGTACTGATAATGGAAATAATTCTCAAACACAAAATTAAGTTCAAATTGTTCTGGTGAATCAAGAGAATCAAGAAGGAGAAGCTAGTGGAAGTGCAGAAGAAAGAACAGAAGAACTAGAAGTTTGAGAGAATCCCAAAGTTCTGAGTTATGTAAAGCTAAATCATTCTAAAAATCAGATTATAGGATTGCAGAGCAAAGTGTGGATTTCTATGACTTAGGTTGGCACTCTTATCATGGTTCCTTCTTCTTGGGGAAGAAGTTTGTGTCTTGGTTAAGTAAAAAGAAGAATTATATTTCCTTATCTACTGGTGAGGAAAAATATATTACTACTGCAAACAATTATACTCAAGTAATATGGATGAAGCAGATGCTGAGAGATATCAGAATTAATTATGATGAGCCTATTGCTATATTTTTTGATAATTAAAGTTCCATAAACATTTCCAAGAATCTAGTGTTGCATTCAAAGACAAAACATATATCTATCAAATATCACTTTTTGAGAGACAAAGTGAGTGATAAAGAAGTCAAACTGGAGTATGTTCCTACTAAGGAACAAATTGCAGACATCTTCACTAATTCGTTGCCTAAGGATAATTTTGAGTATCTCCAAGGGAAGTTAGGGGTGATTTCCCCTCCTAATCAAAACTAAGATGCAAGTCTTTGCATCATTCTGTGCATTCATAGTCATATCTTAATCTGGATTGATGTTGTGGTGGTTGTTACTCAGGAGTAGTTAGATGATTCAAATATGTGGTTTAGATCTTGTGTACCTTTTCCATTGATGTCAAAGGGGGACAAGATTAATGTGAAAACTTTGTAAGAACTAAGGGGGAGAAGAGTAATGTGAAAAACTATGGAAGAGCCAAAAGTAAGGGGGAGAAGAACAGTATGAGAAGAGCAATGTGTAAAGAGTTAGTCGTGTTGATGGTATTTTTCACATCATGTGTTACCATCAATGCCAAAGGGGGAGATTTTTGGATGTTATGGTTGTGATGCTGATATGTGGTTGTCATTGATGTCAATACTATTAGCATTGATGACCCAAAGGCTATATATGTTGAGGATATTGAGAAAATTATATTAAATATGTTGAAGACTGCCTATGAAGCTGTGAAGTTCAGTGTGATGAAAATTTCAGTATGTTGGCATTTAGAAGTTGTGGATTAAAGGGTTTGTTGTTGAGCGTATCTATTTCATCTTCCAGAAGTTTCAGAGGTTTGCATCAAGATTGGAGCAAGTTGTGAGTCTTTGTGTTCCTGCAGTTATTTTGTTATTGTAGTTGGTGTTTTTAGAAGAAGAGAATGTAATTCTGGTAATTTGAGTTATTGTGTATGCTCCTCCGATGTTTGTTGATTTTTCTAGATCGTTCTTGATCTTTGTTGCACATCTGCATTGATCGGTCTGATCGTGATCGGAGATTTTTCCTTTGTGTGTTCGGTTTTTTATGTTCTTGGCTGACATGGTCGTTGTAGGGTGTTGTGGATCCTCGTGGATTAACTTTTGAATGTTTGGCACATTCGAGGATGTTTTTTTAGGTCTTCATTATGTTGTGACCGACTTCGGTTGGTGCGCATTGAGATTTATTCATGAATTGGGCCAACAAATTTGTTGATGTAATTCCATGAACCGGATATATAAGAGTGATTGTTTCTTCATTTTGAAGTGTGTGTGAAGTGTGTAATGTGAATTGTGCAAGTGCTATGTGCGAATAGATATCAGATCATTCGATTGCAGAGCAAAGTGTGAAGAAGTTTGAGCAAAGTGTGAAGAAGTATTTTTGTGCCTAATCGGAACTGTCATCAAGCTTTTGAAGAAGCTATTTTCTCAGTTCAATCTCTTCAAATGGATTTAATCTGAAAGTTTTATGTAAAATAGTGTGTCTTCTCTGAGCAGTGAGCTCTAGGCAGTGTGCTTGAATGCATGTGTATTCCTTAATCATTTTCCTTATACTTTTAATAGGGTATAACTTGTGGTTTTTCCCCTAACAAGGTTTCCACGCAAAAAATCTTGGTGTTATGTGTGTTTTTGATGTGTTGTTGATTTATGCTTTCACTTTTATTTATCAGATCTAAGATCAAAGGTTAATAATGTTAAAATGTTTTAATTTATGTGACAACTGATTCACCCCCCCACTCTCACTTGTCTATCCTTGTTTTTCCAATATCTTTTGTTGGCTTCCATTTTACTTTTATGTTGGGATCTTTCTATAGTCATAAATGAGTTCAAAAGACCTTGGTGAGTTTGGAATGACAAGTTAATGGAAATGGGGTGGTGTTTTTGAGTTAAGATTTTTTTGGTAAAATGATGTACAAAGGGGATGTTTGTAAACCTTTTGGACAAATGATTTTTTTTGACATGGATTGATGTTGATGTTGGGATAGTTGAGTGATCAAGTATGATGTTGGATTCTTGGATATTTAAGGATGATAATATTTTTCTACTAAACCATATGATGAGGAGATGAGCTGATTTTGGATGTTGTTTGATAAATGACGCTATGATGTTGGATGCTCAAACCCTAGGATAAGAGTATGAGTAGATGTTTGATATTTTTATTTGATGCTAGTTTAGGAAACAAGATGCACAAGACTTAGATTGATGTTTTTCTATGTATTAAAGGATGGTGATTTCTTTACTTGAACTAGATGTGAGGTTGTAAGTAAAGGTTGCTAAAAATAACAACAAGATGATGGTTTGATTTGTTGTGTTTGATATATGACCAAGACTGGGTTAATGTTTGATTGCTGATGCTGATATGAAGGAGATTGATAAGATATGATGTAAGTCTGATTTTGATGTTGAGTCCAAAAGGTGATATTTACGAACCCTACATAAACCATGTTCGAAGTTTAGGATGGTGATATTGGATTGCGTATAGATGATAATGCAAGTCCAATGATGACAGTGTTTTTCAACAACTGTGTAAGGTATTATGCCAATGTTTTGAAACTAGTTTTTGAAAAATTCTGAGATGTGCCAAAAAGTAGGATGATAGCGAATTTTTTCTAGGACAATAGTGGCAAAAATTATGACAATAATAGTTCTATATAAGAACGGTCACAATAATCCAGGCAATTGCGGTCTCTGTGTAATTCAGTGACTGGTAAAACATAAATGACACTAGTGGTTCTATATACAAAAGTGATCAGAAATTAAGAAAACTACGATAGAATTTTGGAACAAAAGTGATAGAGTACACAATAGTGTCCTAGTTTTGACAATGTTTAGTTTATGACCAGTTTTTGAAAAGTTTGCAAGTTTGAATGTGTTTGATCTTATGTTTTGGTGATCTGTTTGAGAACAAGTGATACATACAACTGACAAAAATATCACAATAATTGACTCAATGGTAAAGGGGGATATTTCATGGTCCATATTCCATTAAGATCCACTAGTATAGCTCAAAGAATATCAGTCAAATTACATCCTAAGGAATAAAGGTACATTCTTTGCCATAGGCTTACCTCACCCTTGAAAGAGTGATGAATCTGAATCTATAGAGGGATCAAATAGGACACATCAAGGAAATGTACCATCTTGATACTCATTACTTTTTCAAAGAGAATAAAATCTTAAGAATTATTCCTCAACTATAAACCGGACATGGTAAGTGACTTTTGGGAATGATGTTATTCTCATGCACAACTTTGAAGAAAATTTCAAAAAGACTTGGATTGGTTTCTAGATACAGGGTGTGTAATCACAATCTTGAACACCAGAGGTATGCATAAAATACATGAGCCACTTAAGTCTCTAGCCTAGCCTATGCAACCCATTACATTTGCATGAGGACTATTGGCACATTATGGTTTTCATGCCCCAAATTCATGTTAATTTCTTTTCATTTCACACACTTTAATATAGCTCGTCGATAAACTTTATTTTAGGGTCACCTATGAGTTCTCCATTGTGGGATGTGTCTCATAAGTAGGCACATATCTAATAAAGGGATGACCCAAAAAATGAAAAGATCCCAAAGTGTTTTTCGTCACCCAAGATTGTCAAAAAGATGCAAGGGGAGAGGATACACACTTGGCTTGCCAATCATGGAAAACACAATGGAAAAATTATCACGCAAGATTTTAAGCCCAAATGAGGTGTTATAGATAAAAATTCATGTTTTAAAAGAACCTAATTCAAATATTAGAGACTTCAAACACTCATACAAATACTTGAAGATAAAATTATCTTTGAAGAAAGTGCTACCAGCCAATTTGTTTTCATTGCAACCAGATTTTTAAGCCCAAATGAAATGTTTGTAGATAGAAATTCATGTTTTTAAAGCACCAAATTCAAATGTTTCAAACATCCATACAAATGCTTAAAAATAAATTAATCTTGAAGAAGGTTCTGCAAGAAAAGGTGTTAGTAGTTTAAGCCTTTGAGAGTCTTGGACTATTCGTCAAACCTATAAGAAAATGATTAGTAGTTCAATGAAAGATATACCATCACCTATAAGAGCTGCACTAGCAAAGTTAGATAATCTCAAAACATAAAAAAAAACAATTACATTAGGGTTAGGAAAAAAATTAAGAATCCAAGGAATCTTGACAAATTGAAATGGAAGTAGGAAACTATATGATAGCGGTTTTGTCACATACAATAGCAGCTCTATAATTGGTATGATAGCGGTTCTATCAGACAATAGCAGCTGAAAATACAAACAATAGTGGTTTTGTCATAGATAATAGCGACTCTGCAACAACGCTCAGTTAAAAACTTGTCAATAGAATTGATAAAAGAAATTAGTTTTGATGATGGTGGTTTTCTTTTAAGATGACCGCAATAGAGAAATAGAGTGATAAAAATCTTCTTCCAAACAATAGATGCTCTATTCTTAAACAAAATATCCAAAAAAAATGAAAGCGACACTATTCCTACAATGGTAGCTAGAAAATATGACAACCATGTTTGTATTTTGGTACTACAGTGACCCAGTTGACAAAAGTGATTCCTGCAAAAGATGACAACAACCTAGAACCTACAACTATTCACAAAACTTCATAAAAACTTTAGATTTAAGGACCTAGGTCCCACCGGGCCTGCTAATTTATGTAAGGGGGAATTATGGATCAAGATTAGTATCAATGAAATCAATAAAATCAAAGCAAAGCAAAAGAATAAAACCCAAACTAATCATAAAATACAATTTCCATAGCTATGAATTCAACAAACGAGGTTAGCACAATCAAATGTAAACACAAATGAATTCAAACTAAAAAATCTTGCCATCCCATATCGAAGTGTATTTGTGTTGATCTTGATATGTTGGATTTCCTTTCAACATAAATCCTCCATGGTTTATAAAATATTGATAATGATGATGATGATGATGATGAGCTAGAATGCGGGAGTGTTTGCTCAATTTTCTCAAGAATCACACTAACATGACCTCTCCACAAATTCTCCAAATTTCTTATGAGAGGGATGAGGGTTGTTTAATAGATTTTCTTATTTCAGATGAATGATTTGGATGCAAAGATGAAAGATCAAGATCAACAGCTGAGGACCATTGAGAGGAAATAGATTGAGTAGTTAACTCACTTGATTAACTCAATCAAGGGAAATGATTGGATAATCAATGAAATTGGATTGAATAATTAGTGAAATTGGATTGATTAATTAGTGGGTGTAAGAGAGGGGGACCAACCACATCAAGGCTCCAATTCATGGAGAGCTGAGAGTGGAGGGCTGCCCTAACTTACCTCACTCTAAAGGGGTGTTTCAAATAGGGGTCAAGAATGATAAGCACTATAAATTACTCTTGTCAGTCCTCAGGCCTGAAATAAAATTTTAGGCTAGGTGAGTTGGCTTTTGGAGTGAATACTGCACCTTAGACAACTCTCTATCCAAGGACAACATCATAGTTTTGGGAAGACAATGCGGCACACTGGCGTCTCTCTAGCATGTTGGCATCCGTACAACCAAAAAATAGGATGTGTACTGTATATACTACCTAAAAATGAACTAACAACCTAGCTAGTTATTCCTAAATGGACAAAATAGAACAATAAGATATGAAAAGTACAAGAGAAGATGATAGAGAAAATAAATAAAAGCTAGGGTGATGAAGATGATCTCACAAATATTCTAGTTCACCAGCTAGCTCCACACATACATTCTCCTACACACAAGAAAGAGGGAAAAAAAATTGGGGCTGTATAGGTGCCTACCTCAGTCAAACCCTCATTTTGGTGTTTTCAACTCCATGGACAACCAAAAAGCAACATAGTAGAAATATGCGATAAAGGAAAGAAGATAAAATTAAAACACTACAAAATAGTATAATTCTACTCAACCAAATCACAAAGGAGAGAAGTGAAACGTTACCACCTCCACCCAAAATCTCACTAGCCAATGGAGGAGAATATGGACCTGGAAAGGTCACCACAACCTAAACTGTCATGAAGGGAGGTCTCAAAAAGACTCCAAGTCCACGCTGCTATGGCTTGCTTCACACTTGCTATGTGGAGTTTATGGAGTGTTGAAGTGTTGCTTGAGAGTGAAGTGAATGTTGGAAATGCTAAGAGATGGCTTGAGAATGTGTGTAGAGATTGAAGAGCCCAGATGAAGTGAGAATGGATCCATTTGAAGAAAGAATGAGGAAGAATAAGGAACTTTTGGGTTGGTTGGTTGAAGAGGGATGATACAATTTGTCCCCAATCAAGAGTGTAACTCTCTACCAACCTCAAACACAGGAATCCATCAAGGATGATAGTGCATCGTGCAGACATCTATGTGCAACATGCACGTCCTCGATAAATATTCTCTCACCGACACATAAGACAGATGCCAAGTGGAAGGAAGGAAATTGGGTGATGTGGAA
This sequence comes from Sequoiadendron giganteum, assembly GCA_007115665.2. NCBI lineage: Eukaryota > Viridiplantae > Streptophyta > Pinopsida > Cupressales > Cupressaceae > Sequoiadendron > Sequoiadendron giganteum. The sequence goes on from CM021104.1 coordinate 21,838,811, forward strand.
TTTCACCTTCGGATTTCATTTTCTATGGTGAGGATGTGTGAAAGGGGAATTTTTGTAAGGGGTGCAAATTATCTCTTATATATTTTTCCCCTACTTTAGCCAGCATGCAGACTTATGAGTTCTTCGATAAAGTAGATCGAAGAGTTAGCAGGGTCAAAAATTTATACCTAAACTTTCAAGGAAGAAAACCACGATCTGGAAAACTCGAAAGCGTAGGATGAGAAAAGGACTCCACAGGTACTCTCCCTGGGGAGTTTCGAACAAAAAGAATCCATAGCCCCACACAACTATGAAGCTACACAAATTACATCGAAGGCCCAATGATGCACAAATCCCACAAGATGAAAGTGTCTCACAGGCCCAAAAACCTACAAGGAGGCAACCCCCAAGATCTCTCACATGAAAGAAGGCCTGAGAAGAAAGCACCTTATAGGCTCACAGAACTACAAGGAGGTGTCCCCCAAGATCTCTCGCATGGAGGAAACTTGATGAAACAAGGGTCTTACAAGCCCATAGACCTGCAAGGAGGTGACCCCCAAGATCTCTCGCATGGAGGAAACTTGATGAAACAAGCATCTTACAAGCCCATAGACCTGCAAGGAGGTGACCCCCAAGATCTCTCACATGGAGGAAACCTAAAAATGTAAAGGGACTCTACAGAGTCAGAAAGTGGCTTTACAAGCACACCTGCAAAGTGACATGTCTATACACAAATAAAAACATGTCAAGAAACACAAAGCAACCACATAGGTCATCAAACAGACAATCAAGTAGACCATCATCAAATTGGAAATTTTTCAAAGGTGTCCCTCAAGAACTCAATGTGAAGGGTCCACTCAGGGGATGCATTGTTTGAAAGTCAAAATAGTATTGATTCATCATCAAGGAATCCTTCTGAAAGGTGTTCACTTCATCAATGAATTTGAAAGGAATAAAATTCCCCCTTGCGAGGGGAAGGTCAAATCTACTCCTACCTCAGAGGGAAGTCTTCAAGTTCTTTCTTTATGAACCCATGATGAAGGAAAGACGTTTTGTTAGGGGTCCAAGTCGAGAATGCAATTTTCTCGAAGAAGTTTGCAAAGGTTTTCAAGAAAATATTTGTGGACAACGAATGCAGTTTTGAAAATCAAAGATTTTTTCACACATAAAAGGGAAAAATCAAGCAAAGAAGAAGGAAAGATAGTAGTGTTAGAATCAAACATGCTCTGATACCATGTTAGAATCAAACATGCTCTGATACCATGTTAGAATCAAACATGTTTTGATACCATGTTAGAATTGGCTATGGATGCCAAGATCTATGGACCAAATAGAAAGCACAAAGAAGAGAGAAAATAATATGACAAGAATAAACTGTATTCAATGTCAATGATAATGCTTCAATGTGTGTACAAATGTAGTAGAGACCCCTTGGTTATATAGCCAAGGTGAGAACATAGGAGTGCATAAGATTATGACAAGTGTCGTAAATGACATGAGACAACAATGAAAAGCTATCACTCCACCTAAAGTGGAAAGGTGATAATGTGATAACCACCACAAATAGTGGATCTACCACAAAAGGTGGAACCCTAATCACATGATATGTCCATGAAAGGTGGAGGTGATAGAGTGATAACATGATAAGTCCACCAAAGGTGGAAATTCTCCAACAAATCCTATGTGGTCCCTAAGTAAACTTAACTAAGGTGTAATTATGACCTAGGACAAGGTACAAAACATTTAATTACACCAACAAATAGAAAAGGTTAAAAGAGACAAAGACTTCACACACAAAGGGCACTGGGGATCTGGTTTCACAAGGTCAAATCTGCTAATGCATTTATAAATAATAGGTAACTGCAGTGCAAGGAAAAATATCATCAATCCCCACCAGATTAGGAAGAATGCACAAAAAACAAAGTGAAAATAAAAAATTGGGCCAACATGGTAGGGAAGCCTAAATGCCCCCAACACTTTGCATCATCCCCAATTTTCCAAAAATCAAAACACAAACATGGAAGAATGATGATACAAATAGAAGAAGGTTTATGACACAAAATCACTCATGTATCCAAGCACCTACAAGGGTCACAAGGGTCATCTAGAACATATAATGCAAGCACAAGGAAATAAAACATAAAAAACAAACATCTAATCTAAATAAAAAGAAGAGGCCTCCCCCTAACACTCATTGACCAAGAGGTCTTCTACTTCCCAATCTAGATCATTGTAAGGGGAAGGAGGACAAACTTGCAGTGGTGGAGTATTAAGGGGAGGCGCTTTTGACCCTCCCGCAACAAGGGCTAAGGAAGAAGGCCTCGCAAGGTCTTCTCTGCTCATCTCTTGTGGAGCTATGGTCAATAATTTTGCAAAGATCGTTGACAAGGCTAAAAATTCATCCAGAGAGTTAAACATGCACTTTATAGGAGTTTCATGTCATACCTCAAAAGACGGAGAGGGCGGTGCCCGAGATTCTCTACTAAGTTCGCCAAGTGACTCGAGGGTAGTGACAAGCTTAGGAGAATTCAGAACTGGCTCCATTACTAGGATGGAACAAGCTAGTGTAGGACCATCTTTTGGAGAAGGTGGGATCCTCCTACACCTTCCATCGTTGGAAGTTCCAATCTCCACCTTTCGATTCATCGGGGAATGCAAACTCCTCATAGAAGAGGTAAGAAGTGTAGAGGACGACGAGAAAACCACGGTAGATAACACAGAAGTATTTAGCATATACACAAGCTTAGGGAACGGTGGGATGTCCGAAAGGGACATCAACAAAGGTGGCTCAACTGAGGGAGCAATGAACACCCCCACCTTCTTGGGGTCAAGCACATTCATACTCACAATGCAATCCGAAAGGGTGACTGAACTAGATTGAACAAAATCAGAGGGGAGGAGAGAAGAGGACACAACACGAGGCCCTGATACAGGGATGGTCAACTCCTCTTCCTTTCTCTACAAAGTGGTCTGCTCAGTTGCTAGAGCCTTTTGACAACACTTGCGCTCACATGCAAGGTGGTTTTTGTGACTCTTTGAGCGAGAGGTCAAGATTTTGTTAAGGGATGGAAGGATCTTGCTCAACCATAGGATTGTCCACTACAATTGTTTCCAGTGGAGGGATAGACTCCTTAATGGGAGCATGACGAGTTGGTTGAGAAATAGTAGTGGAAGTTGGCTCTAGTGCATCGATAGCGGACCTCTTCCCATTTATTACTTTGGGAGAAAAAATGGTAGAAGGCCAAAGAGGCCAATACATAGAGGAATCCCCCTAGGGATCCTTTCTTTTTCCATATCAAACGAGACTAGGCTCCATGGGTAGGATAGGGAGCTCAAATGTGGGATGCTTGGGATTTCGCCAAGCGTGCACCATAGGATTCTCTCATAGATGCGAAACAGAATCCAAGGGTACTGCAACAAGGCAAGAGGGAGCATTAGGTTGAACAGTGGAGGAAGAAGAGGGACCCTGGGAGGGATTTTCTTCTTCTCTTCTACGAGCCTTGGTGACATCATTGTCATATTTTAGGCATGCCCTATGCAAAATAGTATAAGGTGATGGAGGGTACCTTACTTTAGGCATCGCTCCATTTCTTGCATTTTTGATATGTTTCATACAAGAGATCCTTCCTAGGTGGGAAAGGATCGATCGATGCAAGCCAAAAGTGATCTAAGGAATAGCTATCATGTGTGACTAGTGGTTTATGACTATTGTTGTGAATAAAATGCACTGACCCCCCATGAATGAACTTCAGACATTTGTGCACAACCAAGGGAACTATGTTCATAACTATTAGCCAGGGGATACCCAACTTCACTCTGAAGAGCTCAAACCCCAAGATTATGTCAAACAACAGGTTTACAGACTTAGGTCCAACAAGGACTAACAAAATGATACTACCAAGGGGAAGTATAGAAAGTATATTATGTGTACAGATGGTGCTCAGGTGCATTATACCCATATTTGTGTAGGAATTTAATTAACATAATCTCCTTCGTTATGATATTTACTTGAGATTTCAAATCAACAAGAACATGTGCTACAGTGTTCCCATTGATTCACGTAGGGATATAAAGAGGAGATGGTTCTCTATTGAAGCCCATCGGCAGGTCCTGTGAGGTGAAGGTTATACTTGGAACAATACTCACAGGCTACTCATAGGGGATAGGTAAATGTATGAAAGAGGACATCACGCACATTAAATGATATTCTCACAAATCCCCCAAAAGGTTTGAAATTGGATAGTGACCCAACTAAGGCTTCATTCCGCAATGCTTATGAAACCTTCCAACTACACCTACTAGGGGTCGCAAGTTGGGTTGTAAGGTGAAATGACTCACAATACTCACACCTACAACACTCCTAGAACATGAGGAAAGGACCCTTCAACACTGCTAAATAGAACCAAAATTTTTCATGTCGGGTTCACCAAAAATGTAAGAGAGGGGACCAACCACATCAAGGCTCTAGGTCACAGAGAGTCGAGAGTGGAGGGCTGCCCTAACTTACCTCACTCTAAAGGGGTGTTTTGGATAGGGGTCAAGAATTATGAACACTATAAAGTACTTATGTCACTCCTCAGGCCCGAAATCCATGTCTAGGCTAGGTAAGCTGGTTTTCAGAGTCAATATTGAGCCTCAAACAACTCTCTGTCTAAGGACGGCAGTGCAGTTTCAGAATGCCAGTGGAGCATTTTGGCATCTCCCTGGTGCGCTAGTGTCCGTATAACCAGAAAATAGGAAGTACAATATAGACTACCTAAAAATGAACTAACAACCTAGCTAGTTATTCCTAAATGGATAAAAATGAAACAATAAGATATGAAAAGTACAAACAAAGATGATAGAGCATATAAATAAAAGCTAGGGTGATGAAGATGATCTCACAAAAATGCTAATTCTCCAGCTAGATCCACACATACATTCTCCTACACACAAGAAAGAGAGGAAAATTTTTGGTGTTGTATAGGGGCATGCCTCAATCAGACCCTCATTTTGGTGTTTCCACCTCCACGGATAGCCAGAAAGAAACATAGAAGAAATATGGGATAAAGGAAAGAAGAGAGAATAAAAACACTATAAAACAGTATAATGCTACTCAACCAAATCACAAAGGAGAGGATTGAAACGTTACCACCTCCACCTAAAATCTCACTAGCCAATGAAGGATAATATGGACTTGGAAAGGTCACCACAACCTCAACTATGATGAAGGGAGGTCTCACAAGACTCCAAGTCCACCCTTTTATGGCTTGCTTCACACTTTCTATGTGGAGTTGATGGAGTGTTGATGTTGCAATGGAGTGTTAAAGTGATACTTGAGAGTGAAGTGAATGTCGGAAATGCTAAGAGATGGCTTCAAAATGTGTGTAGAGCTTGAAGAGACCAAATGAAGTGAGAATGAATCCATTTGAAGAAAGAATGAGGAAGAATACAATATTTTTGGGTCGGTTGTTCAAAGAGGTACATTACAATTCATCCCTAATTAGGTCTATAATGCTTCTACCAACCTTAGACATAAGAATCTGTCAGGGACTGCAGTGCGTCATGCAAACGTTTATGTATCGTGTGCACGTCCCCGAAAAATATTCTCACCAAAGCACAAGATAGATGCCAAGTGGAAGGAAGGTAGTTGGGTGATAAGGAATTTTTCCTTCAAATTTAATTTTCTAAGGTGAGGGTGTGTGAAAGGGGAATTTGCGTAAGGGGTCCAAATTCGCTCCTATACAATAGGATTGGAATAATCGATAGAATTAGAAAATTAGATTAAGTAATCAATGGATGGGATTTGATCAACCAAAATGTGTGAGGATAATTAATTAATTAATTAATTAATCTTGAGAGGAAAGTGCAAGATGAAACTGATTTAATAAATATAATTTTATTTATTAATAAACCATGGTGAGTGAATTTTGGGAAATCAAATAATTAATTTAACTATTTAATTTGGAAGAGAGAACGTATAATAGTTCAATAATTAATGTTTATTTAATTAATTAGGAGGAATAAGGTTAAACCAGTGATGACATAGTTGAAGAGCACAAAGATTTACTAAGAGGGGGGTGAATAGTAAACCAAAACAAACTTTCTTCTTTTTCAAACTTTAATGAACTTAAAATTTTATCCAACATCAACCTTTTAATATAAATCAATGCAATTGAGTTGACTCCAATTGATTGAAATGTTTAAATGTATTTTACAAAATAAAGTAGGTACCAACCTACTTGAATTATAAATGAAATATTTTAGTAGGATCCAACCTACAAGGAGCACGAACCCCTTAATCTTATTTAGTAGGCACCAACCTACAAGGAGAACCAACCCCTATATGCAAGGCATCAACCTTGACTTAATGATGGATGTAAGATGATTGTCTTCAATCAGATATGCACTTCCTCTATCCTCCAATTTGCTTTGTGATGAATTCTATCACTTTAATCCCACACAAGAAGATAGATCTTTTGACCTGAAAATGCTAACTCTCTACAACCACACCTTCAAGTCTAAAATGAATGTCAAATATATACTTTGTTCCAAGATTGCATCTCTTGATTAAAGATCACAACATTGTCTTTTCAAAATTCATTCACACCTCTTCATTAGTTTTATTTCTATCTTAATAACTTTTATTTTTTTCTTTGTTCATTAAAATTTGTTTGTAGGAATATTTGTTTTAATAAGCAGATCGAATCCTTCAATCATTGCAATGGATGATGGTATCTTTTCAACCGAATGAGCATATATTTTAAGTGAAGCATCATATTATTTGAATGGAAATCGAATCATGAAGAAACACGTCTTAAGAATAATTCTGATCTGGAGATGAACCCGCCTCTTGGATAATGACTAATCGACTTTGTTTATTGAGTTTCAAAAGGATGCCTTAGTTCATAACAAATTTTTGGAGCTGAATACATATTTTTCAAAAGGTGACTTTGATTTGCTAACATGTCCTTTGTGATCAATCACACCTTTTACTCAACAAATGATATTTGTTAGGGACGTGATTACTTTAGAATATTCAATTTTTTCTTTTACAAAGTGTATTTGTTAAAGTCATTCAAACTTTATAAAATAGCAACTTGGTTTAGCAATCTCGATTGTTATCAATCTAAAAATATCTTTAAATCTGAATGTCAATGGTATTCAATCTGATCTGGAACTTTTGATCATGTTCTTCATATCTTTCTTTGTCATATCTACATGATTTGTGGCATCTTAATCTGATCATCTACATACCATTTTCTTTATATCTTGCTTTGGCATATCTGCATGATTTGTGGCATTTGACATCAATGACAATACTTCTAACAATCTCCCCCTTTTTCATTGATGGCAACCTCTTCAATGGAAACTTTGATCCTCTTATTTTTTCTCCCCCTATGTCTGATTTCTCCCCCTTTGACATCAATGGCAAGGGGTCTTCTAACAATATTTTTCTTTTTTGTTCCATGGAGCTACAAGATACTTTGTATAGCTCCCCCTGAATATATGCTTCCACCAATCAATTGATGGATGTGGGAATACTCCCAATTTGTCCCTTATATACTCAAACGCATCCCTTGGTAGTGGTTTGGTGAATATATCAGCAATTTGTTCCTTTGTAGCTATGTATACCAAACATACTTGTCCTTCTTCCACTTGCTCTCTTAAAAAGTGATACTTGATAGGTATATGCTTGGTTCTTAAGTGCATCACCATATTTTTGGAGATGTTGATTGCACTTGTGTTGTCACAATAGATGGTGTAAGGATGATTGTATACCACCTTAATGTCTTTTAGAGTTTGCCTCATCCACAAAATTTGAGTGTAACATGTTTTTGCTGCTATATATTCAGCTTTTGTAGTGGATAAAGAAACTAATTCTCGCTTTATGCTCATCCAAGATACTAAGTTCCCTCCTAGGAAGAAGGCTCCTCCACTTGTGCTTTTTCTATCAATGCTTCAAGAGTGAAGTCTTTGCTGCAAGTTTACCATAGACCATATTCCATAGTACCTTTCAAATACTTGAATATTCGTTTCACTGCATGAACATGTGTTTCTTTTGGTGCTTCTTGAAATCTTTCCACTATTCCAACAACTTGCATTATTTCCGGTCTTGTAACAGGTAGGTACAACAAACTTCCAATCATTGATCTATAAAGTGTTTGATTGGAATCTTTAGATTCATCTTCTTTTATTAGCTTACAACCTATTACCATGAGGGTACTCATAGGATTGCAATCTTCCATCCTAAACTTCGTTACCATTTCCTTCATATATTTGGTTTGAGAGATAAAGATTCCTTTATTAGATTGTGAAATTTGTAGCCCAGGGAAGAAGGATAATTCTCCCAACATTGACATCAACAACTTTTTTGCATTGAAATTGCAAATTCTTCACTCATGTGATTTTTCTTCCCTCCAAAGATGATATCATCTACATACACAATCACTATCAATTGATCTTCTCCAATGGTCTTGATGTATAAGTTACTATTAGCCACCCCCTTTCCGAAGCCTTGTAGTTGAAGATATTTATGTAGCTTGGCATACCAAGCTCTTGGGGCTTGCTTTAAGCCAGAAAGAGCTTTCTTTAAAATGCACACATAATCCTTTTTTTTTATAGTACGAATCCTTCAGGTTGCGCATTATAAACCTCCTCCTCTAGGTATCCATTGAGAAAATAATATTTAACATCCATTTGATATACCTTGAATTTCTTGTGACTTGTAAAGGCTAAAAATATTATAATTGCTTCTATCTTGGCAACTAGTGCAAATATTTCTTCAAAGTCCACTCCTTCAACTGTAGTGTAGCCTTTTCACACTAATCTTGCTTTGTTCATTGTGACCTAACCATCTTCATTTATCTTGTTCCTAAAGATCCATTTTGTGCCAATTATGTTCTTGTCCTTTGGTCATGGGACAACTTCCCAAGTATCATTCTTCTCTATTTTATCCAACTCTTCATTCATTGCACCAACCCAAAATTTGTCTTTGCTTGCTTCTTTGAAATTTTTAGGCTCAATTTCGGATATTACTGTCATGTGAAAATCTTCATTATAATTTATCATTTTCCTTGTAGATCTACATCTATCTTTACAAATCAATTCTTCAAGATGATTCTTTTGCACAAACTTGGAAGGTGTCTTTGGTGTCTTCATAGGAGTATTTTGTGGATATTCTTCTTTTGTCTCCTCCTCTTTTTCATCTTCTTTGGAGTTCTCATCTTCTTCATCTTCATTACTCACATTTTGCACATCAAGATAGCTTTGTGCAATTTCTTTAAATTGTTTTCCTTCATGAAATCTTACATTTGCACTTTCAACTATTGTGTGACTTCTTTTCTTGTGGCATTTATATGTCTTAATCCTTGATGAGTAACCAAGAATGACCCCCTCATTTGCTCTTGCATCAAATTTTCCCAAGCCTTCTTCATCTCTTCTAATGTAGAAAGTGATTCCAAAGATCTTGAAGTACTTACCAGTTGCAGGTCTCCCTTTCCAAAGTTCATAGGGTGTCTTGTCATTTTTCACTCTAATTTATGCACAATTTAAGATGTAGACTGTTGTGTGGATTTCTTCCTTCCAAAAAGAATCTTCTATTTTTTATTCATTAAGCATTACTCTTTCCATTTCTTGAAATTTTCAATTATTTCTTTCTACAACCCCATTTTGTTGAGGGGTTCTAGCTGCAGAAAATTATCTTTTTATCCCATGTTTTATGCAAAAAAAATCAAATTCATTTGATGTAAATTCTCCTCCTTGGTCTAATCTAAGGAACTTTATTTTCTTCATTTTCAACCAAATTTTTAAAAGCTTTAAATTTCTCAAGGGCTTCATATATTTCTTTTAAGAATGTAACCCAAGTCATTCTTGAGTAATCATAAATTATCATAATGAAGTATCTATCCCCATTAATACTCTTGGTTTTGGTTGGTCCACAAATATCAGTTTCCATGAGTTCCAATGGCATTAATGAAGAGTGTTCTTTAGGCTTGAAACGTGATCTTGTTTTCTTTCCAAGTTGACATTCCTTACAAATTATATTAGAAGGCTTTGTTATTCTTGGCATGACTCCCATGTAGAGAAGACATCACACCTCCTCAAACATGTCGAACTACAACTATCTCATCCAGTCACACCCCAAAAGCTAGGGTCTAGAAAATAGTTTAACAACAACTCCACAAACCACAAGTTTTACTTGACCATGCAAAACCACCGTGTTTCCAAAACACACATGCACATCCATATCCACTGCACATCTGGATGACTCAGGATTCTACACACAACCATCACGATTAACTAGAATAGTGAACACACATGAATATGCATGATATAATTTTTAGGAAAATCTACAAAAAACCCTTCAGAACCAAAGACATGAATCTGAAACATGTGAGTACAAGGTATAGTTAAACAGGAACAACATGCCCATTTTGGACCAAATCCAAAACCACAACCATACGAGAGAGATAGGCTATTCAAAAGTTTTAGACCACCCAGATCAACTTCATAGCCTTCATGCAATCAGGGCAATAGAGAAACTGTCTTCAGTGCTAAGTCGAAACACCCAGCACAAGAATAATACTCCATGGAAGAGAAACAACCCAAGAAACTCCATACCACCAGGGAGCCTCTCACACAGACACCCAGTATGAACCACACGCTGCTACAACACAACCATGAGCATAAACTCACACCCCTTGCATCAGGATCGTTTGCTGCCAAACAGGAGCCTCAGACCACATCGCCACAATATGATCAACTCCAAAACATCCTATTTCTTTCATGTTACATGTTGAATCAAAAGTAGGAACTCTTACTCATCAGAAAGATCATGCCTCTAGATTTCCTCAATCATGCCAAGCTCAAAAATCCTGACAAGAGAAATACCCAGAACCAGCATCCAAAAGAAGGATCTGATACCACTTGTTGGTATCATAACAAGCTTTGACCACCTTTAACCAGCTTTGATACCACTTGTTGGGGTTACCATAAGAGAATGTTTCAGATTTAAAGTCTAAAACCAGTAGTGCCTCAGTGACTTTCATTTCTAAATCACTCCAGAAGCACTAACAACTATGCCATAAAGCAAAAATAGGCACAATAGTTCTCCCCCATTGATCCTTCTAAGAAAAGAACATGCAAAATTAAACCATATTCAACACTATGAATAGACAAATAAATGAACACACAGATTTACATGGGGAAAACCCTTTTGGGTAAAAAACCCCACACTCTGTAAGATAGAGCCATTGTATTATTCAACAACTAAATGGTTACAATACAATATCAAGCTCATAGCCATTACAGGAGTTACATCTTGTTCATCTAGAGAAATACAGGCAACAACATAGATCTGCAACCTTGCACTGTTACAATGTCTTCACAAGACATACAGTGAAGGTTCACTTCAGCTCTTTAGCCCAATTGCATAGCCAACCTTTCAGCCAACACAACCTAGTGGCCACCTCAAGTTCACATCTACCTAGGTTCTGAGTGTCTCAGTGTTCGTGGTTACAATGCTCTGCTTATACCACTTGAACACACACTCTCTGATATCTGACCAAGCTCACCAATCATGGATTTTTTGATCCGCCGATAATTCAATCTTTTGATCTGATCTCTATCGGCTTGCTCTACTTTCAAATTCAGCTTCTCATCTTTGGCTTACTATTGATCAACATCCAGCCTTGCCTTTTGGCTCGGCATCAATCGACATTCCATCGGCATCATGCCAACCTCTCAGCTTCCGGTCAAAATCGCATACCCACCAAACGGCCATCAGGGTCTCATAATATCCCACCGACAAGCTTCACCATCTCAAGTTGTGTGCACCACCCTAGCAACTAACATCGAGTCTCTCTGTAATCAATTCACACTCAAATCAAACCCTCGAGACATGCGCACAATATTTCGGTCACTAGTTGTTGATTTTCAACAACGATGCAAAATCAACCAATGAGATTTTGCCACGTATCATACTACCATTTGGTCGTTGCTTGCAAATCAGTCACCCCGAGCTCCATCGCTAACCATTCAGGTGTGGAAATCAATCGCTATAATTAAAACACCGACCACCAACTTTATCGGGTCCCACAAGCCATGTGATCGCCACTTCCACTCTTTGCTTAGAGCACACTCGGGTCCCATCGAGCCATGTGTAAGCCATTGGAGCTCCTTCAGGGAATATCAAGCGGCATCCGCTATATTCCCCAAGGAACTCCCAAGATGCTGACAAGTGTCCATGGCCCACCAACACAACATAAAGGCTCAGGACCCACCATCCTTCCACTATGCACATCGCTTAACTCACCACGTGTCGAATGCACAAGCGATTCCACTCGGCCAAGAAGTTCTTAGCAGTACTTGCATTAGAATGGCATGGAACGTGACAGACACCATTGGATCAAATCCTCCATAGTCGTCGATTAGGTTCTTCGTCCCTTGGTCCAACTTTAGTCACCCAATGCATATCAACATATCAGTGGGACATGAAATGTCACCCGCCAATATGAGATCGCCTCGCCACATTGGCCCATCGGTGGAACAACACAAATACTCCCAACGATAGTGATCGCCAGTCGATAAGAAATTCCGCCAAGCCAAACCCATCGAGTCGTCGCCAGAACACCACTAGGAGTCTTGCCAACCGGACAAAGTCTTGGTGACAAGGAAAAGGTTGAATACATGAAGTCCCCTAGACCAAAGCGGTACAAGCCAACGAGATTGAGGCACATATTTCCAAAAATCTCCCACTTGGCGAAGACTTGTTGGCTTCATGTAGAACCCGAATAGAAATAATCTCTCCAGCATGCTTCCACACTCCAAAAAAGACACCTACAAAAACATTCGAGATGTCCACCAACACAGCCAACAATTCCAACCATCCTTCATAGGAAAAAGGAACAAGCCAAGGAAAAATTGCACCAGTCTCTGGAACATAGGCATCAGATCCTTCAGACGACAAAGCAACCAAACTACCACCACTCCACTGTTCTCACCAGCCATATAGAAGCAACAATGCAACAACTTCAAATTTCTCCAGAACAAGATAAACCACCAGCTAGAATAGAAACCAGAAAACTAATTGCCCCCATCCAACTGATCAAAACCCATGTGATTGAAAATAGCACACACAAATCATGCTAATCCATCCAATCACCCATACCTCCAAGGTATGCACATCAGTAAACTCATGCCATCACATATCCACCCATCAACTATAGAATACAAGCACCATGTTGTAACCAGTCAAGAAGACCAAACACATCTAGAAGCTCCCACTACATGAGCAATGTCCAAATGAACGCAAAGAACTAGAATGAGCATATTCAACGCGTCTCTTCATTAGCATCCTAGCAAACAAGGCACCATCACAAGCTATCCAGGCATACCAAGTCCACCAATCATGACACACAGAAGAGCATAACCATGTAGTATGAAGGAACATCCATAATGATATGCAAACCTACAAACCAAACATGCCCTTCTACACACACTTCTAAATGCTAGTTGTGTCCAGTATGACCTCCTTCACATCCCAAATGGAATCCTCTCAAAGAAGATCAAACAAGCCCATATTCTTATCTCCTACCAATTCTCAAAACTACCAAGAGATAAACTATGCTATCCACCTTTCACTATGGATCCTCTAGAAACTTAAACAACAAATCAAGATCCATATCATGAAAGCAAGCATAAAAAACACATATGAAAGATATAAAGGGAAAATACCTCTCAGAAGAAATTCACTGCCGAGAAGACCAAAGGGAAAAAGATGCTCCTCCAAGATATAGCAACCACCATGACTTATCCAAGAACAATCTCCTTATCGGTCTCTGTTGAACTCACATTCAACCAAGGTGCAGGCTACTCAGACTTTCAACTATAAACAGTAACAACAACCTCACCTATTTCTCCATGTATCCATGAGCACCAGCAATCAATCATCACATGCTAAATTGCAATTTGCATTACTGCAGCAAACATGAAGTTCTCAAGCACATGACCAATGCACTCAAAACATAGAGAAACACTAGACCACTGGAAAAGCTTCAAACCTAAGAATCAAGAAATTGTCATGACATCATGATCTTACCATCCGCCTTAGGATATCCCATGCTCCAGGTGAACATACCAAGGTGTCAAGAGCAATGCATCATTCCAAAACTCTAATGCGCAAACAAGAGTATACCATGACATAAAGAAAACAAACTCTAAACCAACATGACCTATCAAGCACCACCAGCACCTCAACCAAAGACTCGCAAGAGTCCTCCATGGCTCCAGGATGTTGCACATCCTCAAATAGTGCCCATGCAAATTCAAAATATCTCTTCTATAGCAACAGGGTCTAAGAGCTCTACCAAAAACATCTGCAACACCAAAGAAGATCATTCACCACCAAGTGACAAATACATAGTCACTGCTAAAGCTCCCACTGAATGTGGCACAGAGATTTCCAAGCACCATGACCAACCATCTGCTGATCTGAAAACCTCTAGGTACAAATGACAACATGTCCATCTGACAACAACACCGAGTAGTACCAAGGGCTCTGAACCATGCAGACCGCATTATCACTGTCAAAATCTTACACTAACTAGTGTATCAAGGTTTTCATGACATTGTGATACACATGCTACAAGTCCCCATAACTAACTATCCAAGTACCCAAATTCCATTACTCCTCACATCTCAAAATAGCTACACCAATGCACAAGTGGCCATAGACAAGACCAGCTAATAGATCTGCACCACCACTTAAGCAACCTCATGGATATTGAAATTCCACTTCCGAGCTGACTCACAGTAAACATGTAGGTAAAGATAGCCCACAACATTGCATAATTCGTCGATGCAACAAGTGAAAAACCTTGTAAATCTATCATCGCACTGGAAACTGCACAACTGAGATCTCAAAGAGAAAACCCATGTAGACAACATGAATCAAACACCAGATCAAGCTTAGATCTGATTTGCCAATCACGTCCACAACCCAAGCACCATAGTCTAGGAAACCAGCAAGAAAACAAAACAAAAATGCTGAATGAAAAACACATAACAACACTCCCATGCAAAGAAGACATCGCACCTCCTCAAACATGTCGAACTGCAACTATCTCATCCAGTCACGCCCCAAAAGCTAGGGTCTAGAAAATAGTTTAACAGCAGCTCCACAAACCACAAGTTTTACATGACAGTGCAAAATTGCAAAACCACCGTGTTTCCAAAACACACATTCACATCCATATCCATTGCACATCTAGACGACTCAGGAGTCTGTACACAACCATCACGATTAACCAGAATAGTGAAAGCACATGAATATGCATCATAGACTTTTTAGGTAAATCTACAGAAAGCCCTTCAAAACCAAAGACATGAATATGAAACATGTGAGTACAAGGTACAAGTAAATAGGAATAACAGGCCCATTCTAGACCAAATCCAAAACCACAACCATACGAGAGAGTCGGGCTATTCAGAAGTTTCAGACCACCCAGATCAACTTCATAGCCTTCATGCAATCAAGGCAATAGAGAAATTGTCTTGAGTGCTAAGTCCAAACACCTAGCACAAGCACAATACTCCATGGCTGAGAAACAACCCAAGCAAATCCATACCGCTAGGGAGCCTCTCACACAAACACCAGTATGAACCATGCTCTACTGCAACACAACCATAAGCATAAACTCACACCCTTTGCATCAAGATCATTTGCTACCAAACAGAGGCCTCATACCACATTGCCATGATATGATAAACTCCAAAACCTCCTATGTCTTTCATGTTGTGTGTTGAATCAAAAGAGAAGGAACTCTTACTCATTGGAAAGATCAAGCATTAGTTGATTCCTCCATATTTCCTCAAGCTTGCTAGGCTCAGAAATACCCAGAACCAGCATCTAGAAGAAGGCGCTGATACATCTTGTTGGTATCATGAACAAGCCTTGACCATCTTTAACCAAATCTGATGCCACTTGTCAGGGTTACCGTATGAGAACGTTTCAGATTTAAATTCTAAAACCAATAGTGCCTTGGTTACTTACATTTCTAAATCACTCCAAAAGCACTAACAACTATGCCATAAAGCGAAAACAGGCACAATAGTTCTCCCCCATTGATCCTTCTGAGAAAAGCACATACAAAATTAAACCAGTTTCAACACCATGAAAAAATAAATAAATGAACACATAGATTTACGTGGGGAAAACTCTTTTGGGTAACCAAACTCCAAAAGATAGAGCCATTGTATTATTCAACAAGTAAATGGTTACAATACAATATCAGGCTCATAGCCATTATAGGAGTTAAATCTTGTTCATCTAGAGAAATACAAGAAACAACATAGATCTTCAACCTTGCACTATTACAATGTCTTCACAAAACATACAGTGAAGGTTCCCTTAAGCTCTTCAACCCATTTGCACAACCAACCTTTCAATAGGCACAACCTAGTGGCCACCTCAACTTCACATCTTCCTAGGTTTCGAGTGTCTCAGTGTTTGTGGTTATAATGGTTTGTGAATATAGCTTGAACACACACTCTTCAATCTCTGACCAATATCATTGATCATGGAACTTTCAATCCGTCGATCATTCGATCTTTCGATCTGATCTCTATCGGCTTGCTCTGCTTTCAGCTTCAGCTTCTCAGCTTTGGCCTACTATCAATCAACATCCGGCCTTGCCTTCTGGCTCAACATCAATTAGAATTCCATCAGCCTCAGGCCAACCTCTCAACTTTCGATCAAAATTGCATACCCACCAAATGGCCACTAGGGTCTCATAATACCCCACCGACAAGCTTCACCATCTTGGGTTGCATGCACCACCCTAGCAGCTGACATTGAGCCACCCTACAATAAATTCACACTTAGATCAAACCCTTGAGACATGCATAATATTTTGTCACTAGCCGTTGATTTGCAATAACGATGCAAAATCAACCAATGAGATTTTTCCATGTGTCGCACTGCCATTCGTCTGCCGCTTGCAGATCAGTCACCCTAAGCTCCATCACTAACAATTTATGGGTGGAAATTCACCACTATCATTAAAACACCAACCGCCAACTTTATCAGGTCCCACAATCCATGTGATTGATGCTTTCGCTCTCCATTTAGAGCACACTCGGGTCCCATCGAGCCATGTGTAAGCCACTAGAGCTCCTACGGGGAATCCCAAGCGACATCTGCTATATTCCCCAAGGAACTCCTAAGATGCTAACAAGTTTCCATGACCCGCTAACATAGCATAAACACTCAAGACCCACCATCCTTCCACTTCGCACATCGCTTAACTCACTGCCATGCGCCAAATGCACAAGAAATTTCGCTCAGCCAAAAATTTCTCAGCGGTACTTGCATCAGGATGGCACAAAATGTGACAAACTTCATTGGATCAAACCATCAACAACCGTCGATCAGGTTCTTCACCGCTTGGTCCAACTTCAATCGCTCAGCGCATATCATCATATCAATGGGACATGAAATGTCACCCATCGATATGAGATCGCCTTGTCACATCGGCCCATCGGTGGAACAACAAAAAGACTCTCGTCGATAGCGATCACCAGCTGATAAGAAATGCCACCAAGCCAGACCCGTCAGGCCATTGTCAAAACACCACCAGGAGTCTTGCTGACCAGACAGAGTCTCGGTGACAAGGAAAAGGTTGAACACATTAAGTCCCTCGGTTCAAAGTGGTACAAGCCAGCGAGATTGAGGCACATATTTCCAACAACCTATCATGTGCTTTGAGCATCTACTATCAATGTACCATCTATCCTTTTTTATTTTTGCATGTAAGGTTGTTTGAATGAACGTGGATTTCTCCTTTTTCTTCCACACTTTGGATGGAATTTCTTTATTTTTAATGGGCTTGTCCTCTTTCTCATTTTGCTTTGGAGGATAATTAAAAACTGTCCTACAAACTTGTACCCTGTGTCCAAAGTTATTAGAATTGTAGCATACACTACTAAAGTCCATTAATGGTGTGAAAGGGTTATAGTTTCTCCTGATGAAACTAGGGATATTTTTTTCTATTTTTACAATTTAAGGCCTTGTGGCCAAACTTGTTACATAGAAAGGAATAACCATTAAAAGCATAAAAGTGCCTAGTATCGAGTTTTCTTATAGGATGAGCACTTTTCCAATCTCCTTCGGTTTGATTTGAGAAGGTCTTGGTCTCTTCTTTGGAACTTGTGACCTTCTTGGATTATCTTTCAAAACCACCCCCTTTTTTATCAAGAAAAGGTTTTTGAGCATTTATGAGCTCATTTAACTTGGTGGAGCTTTCATCAAACTTTGTGTGTTGTTCCTTTGTCTTCTCCAACTCCATCTTTAGCATAGCAAGTTCTTGCTACAACTTGTCACGTTCCATCTCTTTTGTGTTAAGCTTGTTCTTAATTTCACCTTCACTTCTTTCAAATTCCATAAGTAGAGCCCTCAATTCTTCAATAGTTTTCTTGATTCCTCCAAGATTTTTGTCATCTCCTTGATTTTTATTTTGTGCTTAGTAACCTTCTTCTTTAATTTTTAATTTTTCTTGTATGCATAATGAAGTTGTTCCTCAAGATTTGTTTCCCCTTCTTCATTGCAATTATGTTCACTTTCTTCTTCTTCATGCTTTCTATTTGTGTCTTCTTCTACCATGAATAAAATTTCTTCCTCATCATTGCTTGGGAAAGCATCGCTTTGTTCTTCAGAAGTGTTGTTATCTTTCTTTGAGTAAAAACTCTTTTTGTGTTTTGGGGATTTCTTCTTTGAGGTATATTTGGAGTTCTTTCCGTTTTTCTTCGTGTATATTTTTTTTCATCTTCACTTGATTCACTATCATTTTGAAGAAATTTTGAAGCATAATGTCCAACCTTCCCATAATTGAAGCATTTAAAGGGGATTTTTCCTTTATATTTTCCTCTTCCTTTCTTGAGCTTTCCCATGAAGTAGGCTTTTTATTCATCGCTTGATTTTTCACTTGGTTCTTCATGTTTGGATTTTTCCTTTTTGGATGCTTTGAATGAAACTTCATTTTTTGGTGCTCTCCCTTCAATCCTCATTTCATAAGCAGCAATAATCCCATGTATTTCATCTTTTGTTAGTTGGTATAGGTTTTTCAATTCTTCCAATGCTGCTACCTTGGCCTCAAATTTTGTGGATAGAGATCTTAGTATTTTATCAACAATAAAAGAATAATTGACATCTTCACCAAGTCCTCTCATAATGTTCACAATTTCATCAACGCGAAGAAATTATGATGCTATGTCTTCATCTTCATTCATTTTGAGGGTCTCAAACTTCCTTCAATGAGTTTGCAGCTTTTCTTTCTTCACTTTTGCATCTCCTTCATAAATATTTTGTAGTTTGACCCATATTTCTTTTGCTGATTTTCAACGCATGACATTTGTAAATTTAGAATATGTTAAGCTACAAAGAAGATCATGCTTAGCTTTGGCATTTTTTTCACTTTTCTTCTTTTTGGCCTTATACATTGGAGGGGTTGATGTATGCGTGTACCCATCAACAGCAAATTTAGACACATCAAACCCAAGGGCATTCAAATAAGCTTTCATCTTAATACTCCAAAATGCATAATTAGTCCCATAAAAGATGGGTGCTTTGACTATATTGTTATTATCTGCCATAAGTGCTCTTAAGGATCTCCTTCAAGAGGTTAGCCTTTCAAGAGGACCTTGATCTAATACCAATTGAAGAGCACAAAGATTTATTGAGAGGGGAGTGAATCAGTAAATCAACACAAACTTTTTATTTTTCAAACTTTAATCATATTTTGAGAGAGGGAAATATGTTAGCTTATTTTTTCGCTAACTTTGGTGTTAGAGAAAAAAATGAATGGGATTTAAATGATCCTATTCCTTTTGATGCAACAGCTATTAAATTATTAATGAATTCTAATCATATGTCGATCTTTGCTGGCTTTAGGGGATGCATGTCCTTAGTAACGTGGCCAAATGGTTTGAATGAGGATGAATGATGACTTTCACAAGGATCAGAGTTATATTTCATTATTGCATATTTGTCCTTTGGTTGACTTGCATGGATTCTAGGGGATATTTGCATTAGCTTCTAGAGTCTTCTATTGATTATTCTCACTCTAGGTGGTGTTTGTATTAATCTTAATTGGTTTTGGTTGTATACTTCGCTTTAGCCTACGATGGGTGGGGATAGGAATCATTTCGAGCCTAATTCTTGTGTTTGTTCTAAGCAGAGGAAGGAGGTGTGGGATATTTTAGAGGTAGCTTAACTGTGTACATGGATAAATTGCATGGTTAAAATTCTCAAGTCACCGATATGGTTGCTCATGGGTGGAATGAGAGAACCCTAAATTTGGGAGGTAGGGAAGTTGTGGTGGACGAAGAATTCATAACCCAAATTACTGGTTTGTCTATGCAGGGTATCAAGGTGTTTAGAGACAAGAAAGATTCGTAGGATGCGATGTCTGGGTAAGTGCACCAAGATGGTTCCCAAAAAGGGGACTTAAGTGGATAGCTTTATTCTGAAATCAGGAAATATTGACCTTGGACATGAAATTGAGGATACTTAGACTCAAAATTTTGAGATGGAACAAAAATAAGGATTCAAGTGCTCTGAGTCTACTTTCTAAACTACTAATTTATTTTGAAAATTATTGAGATTAAGGGGTTCAAACGAGGGATGTACACAAATTGGTGTTGTTTTTGTCAGAAAAACATAACATAGCAACTCTTGTATGACCCTCGTACAGTGAAATTTTTTTTAGTATTTTTAAAATTGCAATAGTCAGAAGTTAGCTAACAGTATGTAGTTGATGCACGATTTTTCTGATAATTTTTTAATGAATATTTGATTTTTTACTAATTTATGAAGTGGACATATCCTGAAAATAGAATTTTGGTCGTGCTACCCCTACAAATTTTGGAAACTAATTGATTTTTATTTTATTTTTTATTTATTTTGTAGAATGGAGTCTAGTTTCTAAAAATGTAATTTATTTGAAAAATTGATGAACAGTTAATTTATAAGGAAAAAAATACCAAAAAATGCTTTTTGGCAAAAAAAAGACATACAGATAAAATAAATTATGGATGAAAGACTTAACATTTTCAGAAACTGAAAAAAATTACATCGTTGGATAGCTAAGAAATAACCAAACATTACCCATGTGCTTGATTTTTTCAGTATTGAACCACGTGCAATCCTGATGGTGAGCACGAACTCGATTATGAGAAATATGGTGGATTTTTTAAAAACACATCTTTGGTCATTGGGAATGCCCTCCAAGCCTTTGGGTTGGTATTCCAAGTCAAATACCAAGCTTAAATTTTGGTTATTCCCAAAGCAAGATATAACGTGAGCGCGTTATAACGCGCTCGCGTTATATCTCACTTTTGACATGGTTTTTGCTTTTGTGGGCAACATGTCTACTAGCACATAATGTGAGCGCATTATAACACACTCGTGTTATGTCTTACTTTATGTTAAATGCTAATATATTAATGTATGCTGATATATTTGTATGTACATGTATGTATATATGCTTTTATGGATGTAAGATTATATCTACATATGTATTATGCTTGTATGTATGCATTTGTGTATGCCTTTAGATGAAGGGAGAATTTAGAGAGAGTCTAGAGAGATGGAGAGGGGGTCGAAGTGATATTTTAAGAGAGAAGGAGTGGGAGAGAAGGGGTTGGATTGAGGGGGACTTAGCTAGGTAGGGTGGGAGGGATAGAGGGAGGGAGAGAGAGAGAGGGGGGTGGGAGAGAGAGAATTGAGAGAGAGGGAGAGAGAGAGACAAAGAGAAAGAGAGGGCTATGTAGGTAGGGTGTGAAAGGAAGAGACTTAAGAGTGTGAGAGGGAGAGACTTGAGAGTGTGAGGGCATGAGAGGGAGAGATTTGACGGATAGGTAGTGAGAGGGAGTGTGAGAGAGAGGGTTTGTGAGAGAGAGATGTAGTGTGAGAGAGGTAGTAGGAGAGAGAGGGAGTGTGAGTGAGAGACCTAAGAGAGGGAGAGGGTGTGAGAGGGAGCGACCTGATAGAGGTAGAGAAAGAGGTGGGTGGAGTGAGAGGGACTTATCTAGGTAGGGTTGGAGGGATAGATAGAGAGAGGGGAGAGAGACAAAGAGAGAGTTACCTAGGTAGGTTACCAGAGGGAGAGACCTTACAG
Organism: Sequoiadendron giganteum; assembly: GCA_007115665.2. Classification (NCBI taxonomy): domain Eukaryota; kingdom Viridiplantae; phylum Streptophyta; class Pinopsida; order Cupressales; family Cupressaceae; genus Sequoiadendron; species Sequoiadendron giganteum. The sequence goes on from CM021104.1 coordinate 21,860,944, forward strand.
AGAGAGGGGTGGGAGGAAGAGACATGAGAGATAGGGAGATAGAGGTAGTGGGAGAGAGTGGGATGGAGTGGGAGGGACATAAAGAGAGATGGATAGAGGGAGTGAGATAGGGTGGTAGGGATTTATTGAATGAGAGGTACGGAGAAAGAGGGAGATGGTAGATAGAGACAATTAGAGAGGGTGGGAGGAAGGGAAGGAGGGAGAGGTGAGATGTAAAGATAGAGAGAAATTGATAGGGGTTGAGGGTATAGGGTTGAGGGATTAGGGTGGAGGACCTATAGGGTTTATGGTTTCTAGGGTATTAGGGTTTAAGGTTTGAGGGTTTATGGAATAGGTTTGATGGTAGAGGGTATTTGGTTGAGGGTATAGGGTAGAAGGTTTAAGGTTTAAGCATTTAGGGTTGAAGGGTTTGGGTCAAGGGTTTAGGGTTAAGGGTTTACTAGGTTGAGGGTTGAGGGTTTAGGGTATAGTTTTGAGGGTATATGGTTGCAGGATTAGGTTCAGGGTCCAATGTAAGGGGTAGAGGGTTTAGGGTTTAAGGATTGAGGGTTGAGGGATTAAGGGTTGAGGGTTGAGAATTGAGGGTTGAGTATTTAATGTATAGGGTAAAGGGTAGAGGGTTTAAGGGTTGAGGATTGAAGAAATAGGGTTTAAGGTATAGGGTAGAGGGATTAGGGTTAAGGGTCCAATATATAGGGTTGAGGTTATAGGGGTTGAGAGATTAAGGGTTGATGGATTAGGGTTTAGGGTAGAGAGTATTGGGTTGATGGTAGAGGTTAGAGGGTAGAGGGTAGAGGGTAAAGGGTTTAACAGTTTAGGGTTTAAGGGGTTAGGGTTGAGGTTCGAGGGTTTAGGGTTGAGTGTTTAAGGGTTTAAGGGTTGAGGGTTTAAGGGTCAAGAGGGTTAAGGGATCAAGGTAGAGAGTTTACTAAGTGGGTTTAAGGGTTGGGGGATTAGGGTAGAGGGTAGAGGGTAGAGGGTTTATGGGTTAGGGTTTAAGGGTCTAGGGTTTAGGGATGAGGGATTAATAGGTTATAGGGTAGAGGTTATAGGAGTTGAGGTATTAGGGTTTAAGGTTTGAGCGTTGAGGGATTCAGAGGTTATAGGGGTTAAGGGTTGAGGGATTAGGCTTTACTGTCTAAGGGTTGAGGGTTCAAGGATTAAGAGGGTATATGGGTTGAGGGATTAGGGTTTAAGGTTTGAGGGTTGAGGGTTGAGGGATTAAGAAGGTATAGGGGTTGAGGGATTAGGGTTTAAGGGTTGAG
>CM021104.1:21864096-22154634 GCA_007115665.2 Sequoiadendron giganteum
GGATTAGGGTTTAAGGGTTGAGGGTTGTGGGTTGTGGGATTAAGAGGGTATAGGGCTAGAGGGATTAGGGTTTAAGGGTTGAGGGTTGAGATTTGAGGGATTAAGAGGGTATAGGGGTTGAGGGATTGTGGTTTAAGGGTTGAGGGTTGAGGGTTCATGGATTAAGAGGGTATAGGGGTTGAGGGATTAGGGTTTAAGGGTTGAGGGTTGAGGGATTAAGAGGGTATAGGGGTTGAGGGATTAGGGTTTAAGGGTTGAGGGTTGAGGGATTCAAGGATTAAGAGGGTATAGGGGTAGAGGGATTAAGGTTGAAGGGTTGAGGATTAAGAGGCATAGGATCTGGGGATTAGGCTTATTGAGGGTTGAGGGATTAAGAGGGTATAGGGGTTGAGGGATTAGGGTTTAAGGGTTGAGGGATTAAGAGGGTATAGGGGTTGAGGGATTAGGGTTCAAGGGTTGAGAGATTAAGAGGATATAGGGGTTGAGAGATTAGGATTTAAGGGTTAAGGGATTAGGGTTTAAGGGTTGAGGGATTAAGAGGGTATAGGGGTTGAGGGATTAGGGTTTAAGGATTGAGGGTTGACGGATTATGAGGGTATAGGGGTTGAAGAATTATGGTTTAAGGGTTGAGGGTTGAGGGTTGAGGGTTGATGGACTATCTTTCTCCCACTCTCACCATCTCTCCCTCCCTCTTTATCTCCCACTCTCTCCCACTCTCTCAGTCTCCCACTCTTCGCTTCTCCCCTTCTCCCACTCTCTCTTTCTCCCACTCTCCCCCTCTCTCCCTCCCTCTCTATCTCCCACTCTCCCCCTCTCTCCCTCCCACTCTATCTTCTCCCACTCTCACCCTCTCTTCCTCCCTCTCTATCTCCCACTCTCCACTTCTCCCCTTCTCCCACTCTCTCTTTCTCCCACTCTCCCCCTCTCTCCCTCCCACTCTCTCTTTCTCCCACTTTCCCCCACTCTCTCCCACTCTATCTTTCTCCCACTCTCAACATCTCTCCCTCCCTCTCTATCTCCCGCTCTTTGGTTCTCCCTTTCTCCCACTCTAACCATCTCTCCCTCCCTCTCTATCTTTCACTCTCCGCTTCTCCCCTTCTCCCCCTCTCCCCCTCTCTCCCTCCCTCTCTATCTCCCACTCTCCCCCTCTCTCCCTCCCACTCTCTCAAAAAATCCTATAGTCTCAAAAATACACTAAGAAAACCAAATTTCACATAACGTGCTCGTGTTATAACACAAGCACACTTTTTACTCCACTAAAACGGTAAAAAATTATATATACCCATGATTTGAAGGCCCACAGTGTGCATATTCCCCTGGTTTTGCGTGTGTTCCGACAAAAAATAGCTTTTTGATGAAGTTGTGAAGTGTGCAAGCATATTTTTCACATTCCATCACCTTTTCCATGATCTTTTTACCACCTTTGCATGAAATAGCAGAGTTTCCATGTTGAAAGACATATGATATCAATTGAAGTTTGAATTCCATTAAAGACTGATATACAATTGAAGTGTGGAAGGGAACAAGCTTTTGAACAAGTCAAATTATTGTGGAGTTTGAAGAAAGAAGAAGCTTAGGCTACATAATTGGGTTGAACTCCTCCATTTGAAAGTCTGGTTTTTAAGGTATGTGATGTCTTTACAAATTTTCTTTCATTCTATTATGGCTTGCTTTCAATTTTGTTTGTCATTATAACCTTAGGTTTTCAATGCACATTTTAAATTACCAAATTATATACACAATTATATACACTTGTCAATTACCATTTTACACTTGCCAATTATAGAAATTCATAACTATTCACCAAAATTCATCCTTTAAGACAACTCCAAGCCTCTCCCATTCCTCTAAAGGTTCCAAACACCTTCTAATACCTCTACACAAACTGATGCAGTACAAAGGAAGAAATCAACACTTTTTTTGACACACTTATTCAACTATATTTCCCTTCAGAAAACATTTGATTTGTATACTCAAATTAGAATTAAGAGTTCCCAATTCCTTAAGGACCTTCAAAACACCTTGAATATCTTGAAAATAACTAATTACAATCAACTAGGTTCCTCAAAACATCAACCAATGATTATGTCATTCACAAGTTTTCTTAAATCTTCCATAATGGCACCATTGTTTATAAACACAAACTATAATTCTTAAGGCACAACCAAACCATTATTTTCTTAATAAATATTTGTTTGAGATAGTACAACAAAAATGAAACATTTCAAAAGTCTTCCCTTACACAAAAACTTAGTTCCTTTGTTCATTGTCCACATTACTAGTAGCCAAGCATCTACAAACTGTCACATGTATCTCCCAAACCATGCACACACTTCAAACAGTGATACTCATTTTTGATGCAGAGTTAGAGGACCCAAAACCATTAAGATGTAAACTTGCCTTCAAGAGCTATCTAAGAAGATTAAAAAGGCGTAATGGACCAATCCCAACACTCCTCCAAGTTGGACAACAAACAAAAACATTATTTCCCAAATTTCACCCTTGGAATCTAGTTACTGTGCAAAACTAGTTTTGGGCCCTTAACTCCAAAACTTTCGAAAACACCAGGAAAATAAAAGAATTATTGTAGCACCAATTTCAGAGTTGCAAGACATACCTTAAACCATCACATGACTCCTTTGGGACAAATTTGAGAAAACTGGCCTTTTTCACTATTTTAGGCCTCCAAGTAGGCCAATTTTACAAAGGAACTACCCTTAGATCTTTACACCAGACTTCCAAACCCAAAAAAAGTCTTAAATTAGGTCTCAAAACAAGATAATTTCTAGGTCTTAGGACCTTACCTATTCAACTAGGCTTCCAATACAAAAATCCTCATTTTTCAATGTAAAGAGGGAGGGTTTATAGAAACTCCTATACTCGAGCCTTCCCAGACCATTCCAAAGCATCAAACATCATCAAAATACCCTGCACAAGGTCAAAATTTCATTACATAGACCAATCCTTCAACACTTTTTTAGGAACTAATATTCGTCTCATTACCATGGTATAGATAAAATTATCCGCCATGTCGAAGAAAAAGACAAAGAGGAAACTAACAGACGAAGAGAACGAAACCTTGAAAGAAAAGGAGAGAGTTTGGGTGGTGGCATATCGTGAAAAGAAGAAATTGGAAATGATTGATGAAAAAAACCAATTGTAGAGGAACCTAAACCGTCAAAAAGAGAACAGGAATTGGTAGCACAACAAGCACGACTGCAAAAGCATCGTCGTAATACAGATTCAGATACCGTAGTTGGAGACACACCCTCTACGACAAGTGAATATGAAGGGACACCATTAAGCACAAGCAAATATGTAGGGACACCATCTAGCACAAGTGAATATGGATGGACACCATCTACTACAAGTGAATATGGAGGGACACCATTTACCACAAGTGAATATTGTTGGACACCATCCAACACATCTCAAGTTGAGAGTACATCATCACTCAAAATTGACGAAGAAGGTATGCCATCATTCCCATGTGAACCTCAAGATATGTCTTCTTCTCCACCCTCAATCGAAGGTATGCAATATAGCCCACCTCGATTAAATATTGATGAAATTCCTAATGTTGAGATGTATGTACCTAGGAGAACACCATCAAGAATTTTGTGTAGAAAGCCAATGTATTTGATTAATATTGATGATGATATTTTGCACCACATGGAAGGTAAGATTTCAACACGCACTTGTAGAGGATATGCTGATAAGATTTGGGAATGATTCTTTGAAAGGCTAAATGAGACTGCAAGATGTCAACTATTTGTTGAAATGATGCGGGGTGTAAATTATAGGAACATCATGAAGACTCTTGGGTTGAGAACATCGAATGCATCGAGTGAAGACACTATTGTGAACAATCTAACGGATGCATATGAGAGTGTGGGTAAGACCTCACGCTCAAAGGATAGTAATGTCACCCAACGTGTCATTACATTGACTTCGGTAAGTTTTCAAACAAAGAGAACTTGCCTAATTAAAAAGACTAGTGAAAAATGGGAATTAGTAGAAAAACTTTATCAAGAGCCATTCAAAGGCGGCAAAGAATTGAGGGCAATGATACAAATGAATTATGGGCATTCTCGGGGAGACTGTCACGAAAAGATAAAGAAGTTGTCGAAGCCTTGAGAACACTAATTGAAGAGTATTGGAAGAATAACACAAGGTCATCTCCAAATCAAAGGGATGTGGTAAGAAGGAGAATCAGTAGTCGGAATCGTGAGCCACATCCAAAGAATTTTTTGGATGACTTAAACCTAATTTTTTTGGAAATTTGAAAATGATTATCCTCAAATTAGTATTTCTCAAAGTTTTTTTGAACTGCTTAAACCTTTTTATGTCAAGATAAATCACACAAGCACTACTTGTTGTTGTAGACTACATATTGAATTTTCTAACCATTATGATGTTTATCGTTCTATATGTTTAGATTTGCATACTAACGATGTTTTGCAGGATTGTGGCATAGAAGTCCCACCAAAATCTTTAAGAGAGTTCTTATCAAAAAAATTATGTGAAATAGAGGATGGCCATATATTCTATAGAACAACATGCTTGGATGGTTCATGCGAGCGTTGTGGTGGCTTCCAATGTATCCCAGTATGTCAACATATGGAAAGCACAAATGAGGTAGGACAAAAACTAGTAGAGTTCGGGAAGTATAAAACAATGGCATATGCTACAAAAGATGGATCTCAAGAAAAAAGGTGTGATTTGATTATTGAGAAGATTCCAGTGTACAAATTTATGACCACACTTCATGACAGTATATTGTCTGAGTATGCAATGCATACCCATAGAGCCCGATGGTTGGACACGCAGTTCAATCTATGCAAGGACACCTTTCCAGTTGGAAGCATAGTATTTGTGGTTGAATTTGCAGAGAACTACACTCTACAGCCACAACATGAGCTACAGTCACAGTATTACAACTCCACATAAGTTTCGATATTTGTGCACATAGAATTCATTCATGCATCTGATAGTATAGATGAGCAAAGGAAGGTATTGAGGGAGTACCACTTTTACATTAGTGATGATCGCACACATTCTCTAGAGTTCATGCAAGGTTGCTTCCAGATGTTCTATAGTGGTTTGGCTCAGAGGGGCATAGAATATAATCAACATATAATATGGTCTGATAACTATGCAGCACAATTCAAGAACTCGCACATCTTCTACTGGTTGTACAGGATGCATTTCACTACATGTGTCCAACATAAGTGGAACTTTTGTGAGGCTGGACATGGAAAGGAGGAGCATTATGGTGTAACAATGGGAATTTTCTAGGTTTAGCAATGTAATATGCATAAATATAAAAACCCAAAGTAGGTAATGGAGTGCAAAGGAATAGATGAACAATCTCATAGATTGTCTTCATCCTCCATGACTAACCTCCATTACACCTTCTTAATTTGCTGAAAATAAATTGTTTGCCCTCAGATTTAAGAAGAGCAAGCCAATAGAAATGACAAGCCCTAAGCAAATTTTGAAGGATTTGGCAACTAAATGCAATACTATGCCCTACTGCAACTAGTAAGCATCTACAATGTCTAAGATATGCCAAATAAAATCCTAAATAAGCTATGATAAATGAGAATAACAATGCTAAAGATATTAAAAATGGAAGATGATAAGAGATAATAATGGATAGCCAGTGATCTCAAAATGAAGACAAAATTGAGATTTTATAGAAAATGCAATTTTGTATGGATGGATGAGATTAAAGATTGACAAGTGCCCTAGAATCTATGGACAAGATTCAATATAACAACCCACAATTAAGGTTAGGGCAACATTAGGTCAAATTTGAAATGAATGGACAAGATTGATTTTTAGAAAAATCAAATCAAGGGTTGACAATGCATGTGACAAGGCACACAAAACGAAGTTGCTGGAGAATCAAATAATAATTTAAAATTATTTAATTCAAGAGGGGATGTTGACTTTTCGAATTAAAAACTATTTTAATTCAAAAAGTGTGGGGTCATGTGACAGTAAATAATTTAAATTAAATTATTTACTAAAAGAGGGAATTTAGAAAGGGAGACTTATTTTAAATAAATAAGTTTATTTAAAATGAGCACAATAAAAGAGGGGGAATTAAATAATAAGATTATTTAATTTAGGTGCTGGGACTATTTTAAATAAATGATTTTATTTAAAATGAGGAGAGTGTGAAGGTGGCAATAATTAAATAAATTAAAGAATTTATTTAATTATAAGAGGACTTTTTAATTAGTGACATATTAAATAAATAAATAAAATTATTTATTTAATAATCAAGAAGACATAATGGACAAAGATAATTAAATAAATTAAGAAATTTATTTAATTATAGGAAGACTTTAGACAATTAGTGACGCATTAAATAAATAAATAAAATTTATTTATTTAATAATCATGAAGAATAAAAAAGGGACATGAATTAATTAAATAATCAAGAATTATCTAATTAATAATTGGAAGTGAGTTAGGGACATAATTAAAATGTCCTAATTAGGGTTAGAAGAAGAGCCTGTGGGTCTAGGTCATTTTTATGTGTCTACATTTGCCCCTCTTTGTCATAATGTAGCCTGTCGCATTGTGGCAAAGAAAATAAGTCAAACATATGCCCCAGTGCAAAATAGGATGAGGAAGAATGACCAGGAGGGTTGCGGTATGCCCCCTCAGGAGGACAGACGAGTTCCAAGAACATGGGTGTGCTCTCGAAATGGATGAGAAGATTAGAAGACAACGGAACAAGAAAGTGTTAGTAAAAGATATAGATGATGATATGAATGTAATGCCTATATGAGATGCATGTTAGTTCCTAGATCAAATCCTTCAACGTTTACCATAGGACTTTAATATTTATTGCTCTTTTAATCATCATTGGGCAGATTATTGTAATGGCCAACAAACACCATGATATGACATAGATCAAGGTGTGCAAGATTGCACCATCACGTAAGACAAGCAGTCACATACAAGAATGATCATGATTCATACTAAGAGCGCAATTGCCCCAGTCCTTTTGTCATAACCAACCACAAGCATAAAAAGACAAGGACAAACCATGAAACGTTGTTGCTTCTCTAAATCTTGTTTTCAGGACATCCTCGAGAAAATAGCAACATGATTGCCAAAAGAAAAAAAATAACGCCACCATCATGATACATCGCTATTTTTCTAAATCTTGTAGTCAGGACATTGCTGAGAAACTAGTAACATGAGTGTCAAAAGACAAGACAAATGTCATGAGACATAATTGTTTCTCTAAATCCTGTTGTCGGGATCTCGTTGAAAAACTAGTAACATGATGAAAAGGCCAAAGACAAGTGCCAAGTATTTGCCAAGTGTTTTGAGATCAAGGTTGCCAACTATCGAGCGATATCAAATTCAGGAAGGGCACATCCTGAATGACGTTGATATTTAGGAGATCAATTCTCAGAGTTAGGAGAATCCATCAAAATGTCAGATGATGATGACAATGCTTAGGAAGGACACATCCAAAAGCACAAAGGACTGATGAAAGTTGCTCTTCAGAAGGACACATCTAAAGAAGAACCCAAAATTTTTGCTAGGTTCAATTGTCTTGATAGAATTTGATTACATGTCACTATTGATATGTTGAATTGACCGAGATTGTTGATGAAACAAATTTTTGATAGATTGCTTGCTCTGGATTGATGGAAGATTTGCATGATTTGAAGGCAGTTGGATGTGTGTGAAAACGTTGTGCCATGAACCCTAATGGACTGACCTAGTGCGGCCTCGGGGGCTCATCGATTGATGGCCTTGCCTACGTCTTGCACTCAGAGACCTCGTAGTTCGACACGACCAATGACATTGTCCAAAGGACAAGAGTTTGAATCATGATTATATTTTGACAAACCTAGAAGGACTAACCTAATGTCTCGGGGATTCAAAGATGAATCTTGCCTACGTAGCAAATGCGCAGAGACAACGTAGTTCAGACAAAGATTAAATATTGATTGACGTGACTGACTAGACTAATGGGACAAGCATTGACTCTGTTTTTGGGATTTTGACATTGATTTGGATGTTTTTTAATTTTCTCAAGACATTTTTCAATTTTTAGGTCTTTTTTCAGGACTTTATACGATTTTTAAGATTTTATTCAGGACTTTTTTGAATTTTCATGACTTTTGATGTTTGACGAAAGTTGTGACAAATGCATGTGAATGATGCTGACGGACATGAATCCAATGACAAACATGATTTTGCTTCTATTCAAGTTGAATATCGATTGACAGGTGACGATGACAATGACAACGTTGTTTAACGTGGGAAGGACATATCCCGAAACAACGTGAGGATGACAATGATATGACAAGAGGATAAAAGTTTGCAGCAAGGCCAAGGACAAATTCAAGGAATGTTTTGGATGATGGGCTAGGTTTTCCATATTTTTGCATTTGGAATGACTTAAGTAGGACTAGATGGGATGACGAGGGATCTTTAGACCATTGACAAGGGAAACCAAGATTGGCGATAGGTATAAAAGGACAATGGATGGCTTCTGTAAAAGATAGGAGACATGAGGACTATTATCATATAGTTATCAAGGACAATGTCACATGAGGCTATGATGGTAATGACATGATATGGAATAGGGTATGGTCAAAGGATAGACATGTCAAATTTTTTCCCAAAGCATGATTTGTGTTTTTTCCCCAATCTTTGTCAAGATCAAAATAGGTGGGACAATGGATGGACACGATAAGGTTTAGATGGGTAGATGGAAATGTCATAATAAATTTCATGTGAAGGGTGTGGGAGATGAGACAACTTGCCCCCAAGTGTAATGGTCCACATAGATGATTTATTCTACACACGACGCCTGTTTGCCAGGTTTTCATCATGGTACTTATCCAAAGCGCCTATTTGCCAGGTTTTCACCGTTGGACGAAATTTTTCTCTTTACTATTTTCTGCATTTTTTTATTTTTTTGGTGTCACCATGACGCCTGTATGCCAAGTTTTCATCAAGGTGATGATTTTTCTGATTTTTCAATTTTTTTGTAATTTTGCATTTTTGTCGGATAGCCTTGATGCTTTAGATGACCGCCGACTGTGCTAAAGCCTTTGACGATGCTGATGTAGAGACTGGTGCCATGACATGCCAGTAATGACCTTTCTGAAGTAGTTGCCTTGTCAGGATGATAACACTTGCATACAACTGATTGATGTCATTGTGATCCTTTTTTATACTAGAGTTGGCCTTATCAGAATATGCACATCGTGATAGAGTGCCATGAGAGTCCTTATGATAGAGAGTTGTTGCCAAGATTTTATGGATTTGTGACATGGGATTTTTGGACTTTAAGGAGCATGTAGCATTATGACGGATGATGGTGGACATGGACGGGTTGGTTGGATGTTTGGATGTATTGGTTTTTATTTTCCAAACTTTGGGTGTCAGATTAGGATAGTGTTTGGAACCAACACTTTGATATGTCTTTCTTGATGACCATTTTGACGGAGGTGGACATGTATTATATGTGGGAGTTCTCTTGTGCTATGGCTCCATATTTTGATTGAATTTTGAATTTGGCATATTTTCTTTACCTAATTCATTATTTTCTTGACTTGATCCATTTTGTTTTGGGATCCATTTTAGCTTCATTTTTCCACTTGAATTTTTGTCTGATTCCATGGCCTTTGACATGTTATTTTGAACTTTGGATTTGTAATAATTTTGTTGGTTCCAAATGGAAGGTTTATTCATGTTGGAATGATAATGTATGGTGTGGATGGAAGGAGTGTTGGCAACAATCTTATGACAAGGAATACTCATGACACCCATTTTGACGTTTGTATTAGATAAAGTTGCCCCCAATATCAAGGAGGGACCACTAACATCATTAGATTTTCCAACTGATGAATAGCCAAGACCTTGATGTCTGTAATTTTTCTGAACTTGAACAGGTTCCAAAATTCCTTGCTCGCGTAGGCCTAATCCTTTTCCCTGATAATGCATGTTTTGACAAATTTTGTTGGCGATGGGATACTTGTTACTTTGGAAGCAAGATGCTAACCCATCCTTATTGTGTTGAAAACCTTTACTCTAAATTTTCTCATCTATAAGAAATCCTGCTCTGACAAAGATAGATGACCCTAGTTGATAGGGTTTTGTAGCTTCACTGACATGTTGGATAGATTTTTGATTGTCATCTTTGGTTTGATTTTCAGACATATCAAATTCTGATGATTTTGTTGGTGCTTCGAAGTTGATATCAAAACCGTCTTCATGGTCATTGTCATAGAGCCCACTGAATTCAGTTATAGCTTGATCATTTGCAAATATTTCCATGCTAGGAGACTCTTGTTCAAGAGGTAGATCATCTATGTGTCCTATGGAGGCAAGTGTCTCATTGTTGGTAGTGTCAATGTTGGAAGCTTGGAGAGGGTCATCTTCAAGTGTTTCATCATGCAGGGCATAAAGGTCAAGGAGTGGATCATTTTGGACTTCTTCATCAAAGATAGTGTCTTGATCAAAGGTGGGTTCGTTTTGAATGTCATGATTGGAAATAAGATCTTGACCAAGGATAGGGTCATCTTGAATGACATGGTTGTGGATGGACTCTTGAGCAAGGATAGGTGTATTTGGTATGCCATGATTTTCTAGGAGGAATTCTTGGATAGATTTAAAGATAGGGTCATGGGATGGACTACTTTGATCTTGACAAGATGGTGATGTTATGATGTCATGCTTTGGACTTTTTGTTTGACATGTATCCTCAAGTTTATGAAATGGGATGGGACTTTGGAGACCATGACTAGATGTGTTTTCATGAAAATATGGAGTTTCTTGGAATGGATTGGGGTGTAATGGACTAGGATATGACATGCAGGTTTGGATAGGATCAGTGGACGAAGGAATAGGATGAGGTGAAGGATTAGAATAGGACATGGATGCATGACAAGGATATGACATGGATGGAGGATTAGATTATGACGTGGATGGAGGATTAGGATATGATGTGAATGAAGGACTAGGATATGATGCAAAAGAAGGAATAAGATATGATTTGGATAGTTGGTTTGGATTGATGGATGGTTGATTTCCCTTGTCAAAGTTAGGGTGGGTATGACTAATGGAAGTTTGTTATGACTTAGTGTCATGGATGGTGCTAGGGGACCCTTGTTAGTAGATGGAAAGAGGACTAGGACTCATGGATTGTTGGCAAGATGGATAGATGGATGGAGGGCTAGGGGTTATAAATTTGGACTTCGATTGGAGGTAAAGTGTTTTGAAGTCCCTAGAAAGTTGTGTTTGACCATTACTAATGAATTGACATTCAATTTGACTAGCAAGCATATCAAAGTGGCTTGAAGACATGATGGTGGATGGCATGAGACTAAGACTATGCAAAGTGATAATGAGGACAAAAGGGAATGTCAAATGTAAAGTGGTAATGAGTGCCTTATGTCAAATGATCTTTAGGAAAGGTTTTCTAACCACAAAGTTTGGCCAATGTCTCGATTTGGATTGTCAAAGGACTGGTTTGAAGGATAAGATGAAAAAATGACAAGGTGGGATTTCCACACTAGACTTATGAGTTGGAAGTAGCTCACCAAAAGATAATGACTTAGAATTGATTTGTTTTGACTTGGTCCAATGAAAATTTACTTTTTGAGACAATGGTTTGACAAAGAAAGGAAAGTTTTCCTATCCCAAAGTGTGCAAAATTGAGGACTTGATTTGATAACTGCGGTTCATGATGGAAAATGTGTTGCAGGAAGTGATTTGACAAAATTTTAGGCCAATCGCAAAGATTTGTTTCAGTTGGAAAATTTGTTTCAGATTTTGGCATGTTTGATGTTTGTTTGTTGGAATTGTCTAAAAACAGATGGCAAACACATGGTGTTAAAAATCAACCACATAGAAGTCATTTACAAAATCTTATGGCTGCAAGGACAGTATTCTTTTGGATCCCACTAACCGCATATCCTTAGCGGATGAATTCAGAAGCTTGGCCCCATAGGCTCCCCCTTACAGTGCACTCACTTCTCAGGGCAACCAAGCTTCCAACCTCCATGAAACTCCCATGGCAGATTGATCATCTCTACTAAGAACTGCGCAGGTGCGGGTGTCATCACAACGACCGTTGTTGTACCAAAGAATAGAAGGTTTTTGGCTTGCTAAAACAAAGGTTTTAATTCGGGAACCCATTCAAAAGGCCACGCGAGAGGCATTATCATCCCAGTTTGCAAAGGTTATATTCTGCAAGTTTCGACGCACCACAAGGGTACTAGGGAATCATATGCTTGTCCGCAGGAACTTTCGTAATGCTAAGCTTTCCTTAACATTAAAATTTATATACCGGTTGGGCATCGCTTGGCTTTAGCGCATTCCCGGTTTGAGTCACTTTGGGGTGAGTACTTTTTCCCACCAAAGTAGGCCCAATGTTCTAAGGTTCAACAAAAGCAAATTAGAATATTCATAGTTCAATCGATCTTTGTTTAAAAACAAGAAGTGAAAACATGAATATCCTAACTCACACTCGCATGGTGTTCATTTTAAGCCCAAATTGAAATGTGTTGACAAACATACAAAAAAAACATGGAGTTCATTTTAACCGTTTGTAGTATTTTTCAAAACATGGGGTTCATTTTAACTGTTTGTAGTGTGAGCTAACTAAAAGTTCATTTTAACCCAATGCTATGAAGATGCAGATTCATTTTAAGCCAATGAGTTGTAATGCAAGTTGTGTTCTTTTTAGCCCAATGAGTATGCATGCATGTTTATTTTAACCCATGAATGTAAAATGCAAGTTTGTCTAAGATTTATAAAATGAACAAGTAAAAATCGTTAGACTCCTTGCCACAAGTTGCAAACAAAAAATTAGTAACCCAAAATATTTAAGCTACTAAACAGAGAAAGAGTGTTGCCCTAACCTTATTTGATCTAGTGCAAGACCAATTCCTAGAGTCAATAACAGTTTCTCTTACACCCAGGATCGCACAAGTGTGCAAGGGGAGATGATACTTCTATTATTGATCACCAATATTAGAGGGTTAGCTAGTCAAAATAAATCTGATTTTTGGAACTAATTTTTTCATCAAAAGTAAAAACACAAAAAATAGACCCTTAGTGAAATTTAGATAACTTTCCAGAAATGTAAAGAAATCCAAAAAAATCGTTGTTTTGCATCTAGGATTAATTTTTTTATGAAAAATCATTAAAAAATTATTAAAATTTCAAAACAGGTCCTAAAAATCTGATTTTTTAATTGAAGGTTCTTGACATCATTCCAAACCTGCAAAAAAACATTTGTGAACCAATCTGCAAAATTTTGTGAGATATAAGTCAATCTTTCTAAAACCCTAATTTTTAAAGATCTATTTTTTGTCAAACTATTCTGCAAAAAAATTAAAAACATAAAAAATAGACCCCTATTGAAATTAAGAGAGCTTTCGGAAACTATAAATAAATCCGAAAAATTCGTTAATGTGCTCTCACAATTGATTTTTCATGAAAACAACTAAATAAATTATAAAAATTTGAAAACAGCTCCAAAAAATCTGGTTTTTGGAGGGAAGCTCTTGACATTGTCTGCAACCTGCCAAAAATGTTTTATCTGAAAATATGCAGCTGCTTGAAAGATATGGTTGAATATTTGAAAACGAGGGTTTTATTTCCAAAATGGTGCAAAACCTGCAACAAAAAACCAACAAAACTTGCAACAAAAAAAGATTCAACTCCAAGTTTGTCAAACAATGTCAGGTTCACCAATGTAACAATGGGAATTTTCCTAGGTTTAGCAATGTAATATGCATAAATATAAAAACCCAAAGTAGGTAATGGAGTGCAAAGGAATAGATGAACAATCTCATAGATTGTTTTCATCCTCCATGACTAACCTCCATTACACCTTCTTAATTTGCTGAAAATAAATTGTTTGCCCTCAGATTTAAGAAGAGCAAGCCAATAGAAATGACAAGCCCTGAGCAAATTTTGAAGGATTTGACAACTAAATGCAATACTATGCCCTACTGCAACTAGTAAGCATCTACAATGTCTAAGATATGCCAAATGAAATCCTAATATGCTATGATAAATGAGAATAACAATGCTAAAGATATTAAAAATGGAAGATGATAAGAGATAATAATAGATAGCCAGTGATCTCAAAATGAAGACAAAATTGAGATTTTATAGAAAATGCAATTTTGTATGGATGGATGAGATTAAAGATTGACAAGTGCCCTAGAATCTATGGACAAGATTCAATATAACAACCCACAATTAAGGTTAGGGCAACATTAGGTCAAATTTGAAATGAATGGACAAGATTGATTTTTAGAAAAATCAAATCAAGGGTTGACAATGCATGTGACAAGGCACACAAAACGAAGTTGCTGGAGAATCAAATAATAATTTAAAATTATTTAATTCAAGAGGGGATGTTGACTTCTCGAATTAAAAACTATTTTAATTCAAAAAGTGTGGGGTCATGTAACGTAAATAATTTAAATTAAATTATTTACTAAAAGAGGGAATTTAGAAAGGGAGACTTATTTTAAATAAATAAGTTTATTTAAAATGAGCACAATAAAAGAGGGGGAATTAAATAATAAGATTATTTAATTTAGGTGCTGGGACTATTTTAAATAAATGATTTTATTTAAAATGAGGAGAGTGTGAAGGTGGCAATAATTAAATAAATTAAAGAATTTATTTAATTATAAGAGGACTTTTTAATTAGTGACATATTAAATAAATAAATAAAATTATTTATTTAATAATTAAGAAAACATAATGGACAAAGATAATTAAATAAATTAAGAAATTTATTTAATTATAGGAAGACTTTAGACAATTAGTGATGCATTAAATAAATAAATAAATTTATTTATTTAATAATCATGAAGAATAAAAAAGGGACATGAATTAATTAAATAATTAAGAATTATCTAATTAATAATTGGAAGTGAGTTAGGGACATAATTAAAATGTCCTAATTAGGGTTAGAAGAAGAGTTTGTGGGTCTAGGTCATTTTTATGTGTCTACATATGGTGCAGGAGCATGCGTGAAAAAAGCATTAGTGGGAGAATAGTTAAAGTATAAAGATAATGCAAAGTTGGCAGATGCAAAATCAATCGTCGAGTGGTGTAATGCTTTGATGGGTCCAGGTAATGAAGGTACGTCTTCAGTTCGTAGATTTTTTTGGTTGATGGATGATACTAACATTGCACCATATGAAGACCGTTGTATACTAATAGGATTGAGTGAGATACACTCTTTCCTTAGCTCAAATGCAGGTTCATGGAGTATCGATACACGAAAGATGGCATGCTTTTGTTCTTCATGTACAATGCAAGACTAGAATGATTGTGAGTCACGAGAGTGGGTTGAAAAATGGTTCACAAGTTATCTTAGCCCACTTCACACATATCGCCCTCTGACAGCATTGGAACTGACACAGATAGAATCATCGGTCGACTTTGACCACATATCAGATCTAGTTCAACGAGGTGATATATCTACTTTCTTAGTTGTTGAAATTCCATATTGTTAGATCTTACTTTGTATTGTATTCGTAATGTTGACAAATTTCAAGAGATTTTTTGCACATATCAATGCAGGGCATGTTTATGCAGTTATTGCAAATGACAATGAAGAGGGAACAGACTATTACTTGTGGCATTGTGTTGAGACCAAAAATAAATTGGAGGCCTCAATTATAGATGGACAAAACAATCGAATACCCCACAGGCTCAGTTGTGGTTACTGGAACATGGCTTAGAAGGTACCCACATTCAAGTGTTAAACATTGGCTATTTCAGGACTTTGACATGCATCGTAAGATTCTTCATTACTCGAACCTTGTCGTGGAATCCAATGTTCAGTTGACCAAATATGGGGGTAGACCTTTGAACAAGACGTTATGGAAGGTCTGTGAGTCTGACCATGAGGCAATACTTGACATAATAAAGAGTAGAGAAGACCCAGATGGTTCATTGGATTAATTTGTAAGTATATGCACATTGGTTCTTATTAATTTATACTTGTATGCACATTAATTTGTTTGATGCCAATGCTATCATCTTCTTTTACAGTGATTGGTGTCCCCTTGCAAAAAATGCAGATATATGATCCATCCAAGAGAATGTCAACTAGAAAAGCAATGCAACATCCTTATTTTGATGTCTACATGCAACATTTGTAAGTGCCTTCCATCTATTTTTATTTCATTTCTATTTTGGATGTTCTATCTTTTTCTCTTTTACTTTGTGTATTTGTAAGTAAACTACTAAGGGTTGATTGATCTTTCGTTGCAAAAAATGTTGATTTAAAAGCCATCAAA
Organism: Sequoiadendron giganteum; assembly: GCA_007115665.2. Taxonomy (NCBI): domain Eukaryota; kingdom Viridiplantae; phylum Streptophyta; class Pinopsida; order Cupressales; family Cupressaceae; genus Sequoiadendron; species Sequoiadendron giganteum. Next base: position 21,880,425 of record CM021104.1, read on the forward strand.
GAGAATCTCAACCAAAAAAGCAATGCAACATACTTATTTTGATGATTTTGACAAATCTCAATTTTGATTTCAAGCCATTATAAGAGAGCATGTGAAGCTTAGTGAGGGAATCTCAAGTTACTCATTTGAAGTTAACCTCATAATAAGCACCTATGATGTAGACATTTAAAGCGAATCTTGAATGTATGAGTGACATTGTAAAACAACCGAGAGAATGAAGTGCCAGAGGCATTGTAATAAGATTGAATTACATAATGAGATATACTCCAATATTGTAAGGTTGGAGTTCATGTTTGGTGTAGAAGCACCTTGTTCTGTAAATGCCTTGAGTAGGAAAATTTGCAAACTTTGAATTTTGAAATATAAACAATGTGAAAAAGGTCATATAAAGGTCATGTAAACAATTTGTACACATTTTTCTACAACTCGTGTGACCAAGTGGACTATTCCAACAAGTCAGAATAGATATGTTTATGCTAGGCATGGTCCTCTTTTGCACCGAAACACCTAGAATCGCTCTGAGCTATGTTCCGTCGGATCGATCCCTTAAGGGTCCAAAGTGCAAAATGACTGTAAACTTCAACATGCTAGTACTCGGATACCCTGACAGTAAGAAACTTCTCGTCTGATCCTATAGAAAGGCATTGGGACTCTCTCGGTTTTGGCTATCTTGGAGTGATTTTCTCATGGCGGCAGATTTTCACTTGATGGAAAAAGTGTCAAATTCAAGCAATGCAAAGTTGCAAAGTGGTGCAACTTTCGCTCTGCAACTCATGCGACCAAGCAGACTGTTCCAACACGTTCGAATAGGTATTTTTAAGCTAGGAATGGTACTTTTTTGCATCGAAACATGTAGAATCGCTTCGAGCTATGTTCCACCGGATCGATCCCTTAAGGGTCCAAAGTGCAAAATGGCTACAAACTTCAGCATGCTAGTACTCGGATATCGTGACACTTAGAAACTTTTCATCTAATTCTATAGAAAGGCGTTGGGCCCCTCTAGAAAAACCTCTCTCGGTTTTGGCTATCTTGGAGTGGTTTCTCGTGGCGGCGGATTTTCACTTGATGGAAAAAGTGTCAAATTCAAGTAGTGCAAAGTTGCAAAGTGGTGCAACTTTCGCTTTGCAACTCGTGTGACCAAACTAACTACTCCAATGTATCCGAATAGGTTTTTTTATGCTAGGAATGGTATTTTTTTGCACTGAAACACGTGGAATCACTCCGAGCTACATTCAACTGGAATGATCCCTTAAGGGTCCAAAGTGCAAAATGGCTGCAAACTTCAACATGTTATTACTCGGATACCGTGACACTTAGAAACTTCTTGTCTGATCCTACAGAAAGGCGTTGGGCCCCTCTGGAAAAACCTCTCTCGGTTTTGGCTATCTTCGAGTGGTTTTCTTGTGGTGACGGATTTTCACTTGATGGAAAAGGTGTCAAACTCAAACTGTGCAAAGTTGCAAACTGGTGCAACTTTTGCTCTGCAACTCGTGTGACGAAGCAGACTATTCCAACACGTCTGAATAGGTATTTTTACACTAGGCATGGTCTTTTTTTGCACTGTAACACATGGAATCACTCCGAGCTATGTTCCACCAGATCGATCCCTTAAGGGTCCAAAGTGCAAAATAGCTACAAACTTCAGCATGTTATTACTTGGATACGGTGACACTTAGAAACTTCTCGTCTGATCCTACAGAAAGGTGTTGGACCCCTCTAAAAAAAACTCTCTCGATTTTGGCTATCTTGGAGTGGTCTTCTTGTGGCGGTGGATTTTCACATAATGGAAAAGGTGTCAAATTCAAGTTGTGCAAAGTTGCAAAGTGGTGCAACTTTCGCTTTGCAACTCGTGTGACCAAACGGACTGTTCCAACACATCTGAATAGGTATTTTTATGCTAGGCATGGTCCTCTTTCACACCAAAACACGTGGAATCACTTTGAGCTATGTTCCACCGGATCGATCCCTTAAGGGTCCAAAGTGTAAAATAGTTGCAAAACTTTAGCATGCTATTACTTGGATATAGTGGCACTTAGAAATTTCTCATCTGATCTTAAAAAAAGGCGTTGGACCCATATAGAAAAACCTCTCTCGGTTTTGGCTATCTTGTAGTGGTTTTCTCGTGGCGGCGGATTTTCACTTGATGGAAAAGGTGTCAAATTCAAGTTGTGCAAAGTTGCAAAGTGGGGCAACTTTCGCTCTGCAACTCATGTGATCAAGTGGGTTGTTCCAACACATTTGAATAGGTATTTTTATGCTAGGCATGGTCCTCTTTTGCACCAAAACAAGTGGAATTGCTCTAAGCTATGTTCCACCAGATCGGTCCCTTAAGGGTCCAAAGTGCAAAATGGCTACAAACTTTAGCATGCTATTACTCAGATGTCGTGATGCTTAGAAAATTATCTTCTAATCCTATAGGATCGCTTTGAGCTTCTCTACAAAAACCTCTCTCGGTTTTGGCTATCTCGGAGTGATTTTCCAGTGGTGGTGGATTTTCACTTGATGGAAAAAGCATCAAATGCAAGCAGTACAAAGTTGCAAAGTGGTGCAACTTTTGTTCTGCAACTTGTGTGACCAAGCGGACTGTTCCAACACATCCAAATAGGTATGTTTACACTAGGCATGGTCCTCTTTTGCACCAAAACACATGGAATCGCTTTGAGCTATGTTCCACCGGATCGATCCCTTAGCTTGGAGGAGTCTTAAATTGCAAATTTGTAAGTTGCTTAAAGCAACAAATTTGAAATGATATTGAATAGCCCACTTAGCACTCATTGCATCTAAGTGATGCTCATAGAGGTGAGGCACTAGGCCTTCCTGGGAGGTCACCCATTCTAGTATACTCTAGCTCAAGTGCTTAACCACAAAGTTTTTCCCCAAGATTAAGCCCACTTAGCTTGCAACCCCATTTGCAAAACCTTCAGCAAGTGTTGTGCCTCATGAAAATTAATTATAGAGCCCCTTTAGCTCATCAATTGATAAGTAGGAGGTATTTTCTACAGTCATTTGTAGTATTAGATATAACTCTAGCTTCTACAGTATTGCACATGATTGTAGATAGTTTCAAATATCTAGATAAAATCAATAGTTCACATTACTCAAGAACAATGAACATCTTAAAGACATTTGTGGAAATCAGGACAAGTAACTTTCTTGTGGACCTAGGGTTGCAATATTTGATCTACAACATGTTCCACCATTTCTTCAGTAGGATCAAGAACACACATAATGAAGGTGTGTTTGTAGCCATGAAAGATTATGGTTTGAACTATCCAGGAGAGTGATGTTTTATCTCGACCAACCAGATCTATACCATGGTTTGTTTGGAAACAAGGATGGGTTCTCTCTTCATTGGCATATACATTATTCCTCGATGTGTTCACACTAGTGTTACAAGACTAGGACTCACCTTAGACTTGACAAGCCATTTTTTGACTTGGACTCGGGCTCGGAGCCCAGACTCGACAAATAGAAAAACCTAAGAAATTCAAAGATTTATAAGGATTTAAAACTTGTTTCATGCACCCTTTAATAAATAAACCTTAAAGACACAATAGCGTCATCAAATAGAAATTACTATGATCCCATACACAAACATATATCAATCACATAAGTATAAGCACAAATTTTATCTGAAGGAAATAACACATCTAGATATATAAATATTGTGATATTGCTATCAATATTCAATCATGAGTTTTACAATTCAAACTCATTGACCCATGATTCATCAGTAGTGGTTCACAAGAACCCATCTCTCATGATAATGAATGGTTCATAAGGAGGAAGATAAATCTTCATACATTTCTTCTATCACAAATGAGATAAGTGCTTAGTTTCATGAAGGTCATGAGACAACCATTAATGGGGAGTGGATACATGAAGAACTGATGGAGAATGATAATGGCTTCAGAACTGCTATAAAGGAAAAAAAAAATTGTTTCGATGATGCAAGAGGTTTTTGGTTTCAATACCAAAATGAGCCTACGAAGAATGCAAGTGAAACTCCTTTTGACCTTGAGGGTGTACTTACTCCATCTCAAGGATCATGCATTGAGGATGACATAGATCAATGCTAGGGATAACCAATTAATAATTATACACGTGAAAAAGTCAAACATGTACATGTCAATAAGGGAAGTACAAGTACTCAAAAACATGTAATCCTCAAAAAGTATACACACGAATACATAGTATACACAAATTAAAACAAAGTATATGCACGAATACAAGGTATATGCATGAAAAAAATGTAAGATACAAAGTATACACTCGAATGCACGTAAGTCACAAAGTATACACATAAGTTGTAAATTATACACTTGAATATATGTAACTCATATCTATTGAACCATCAATTTAGAATGCAAATATGGACAGGCATTGATAAAAGATATTTGTATTAACCAAATAGCCATGTAGGCATACATAAATATATGTCAATATAAGTATGAAATATATGTAGAAAATAGCCATATAGCCTTACGAGAATGCCATCTAGGCATACAATGTCAAATATGTCCAATAAAAAATATGTACAAAACTACCATGCAGGCATACAATAAAGGACTCTGGAATCAAAAGTCATTTCTCTCCATGCATAGGAAATAAAATATTTCCCTTTCCTTTTTTCTCAGATGGAGATAGGTCTGTCACTCATTTTTGCTACACTCGTGAAGTGCTCCTGCTACTCCTCCTAGGGTTTAGTTCATGGTGAAGTTTTAACTATTACAATAAGAAGTAAAGACATGAAAATATAGAAATTACATTATAAAAAATGATATATTTGACAAAATAATCACTTACAGCCATCTCACAATCTGTCTCCATGAGGGAAATATCCTCACGCCCATGCTCAGGTGTGCTCAAGACCTGTATAAACCATACAAATAGAAAAAAACTACATGAATCAATAATGGTTTGATTTTTCACTAACTAACATCTATAACAACAAATGTAAATTAAAATTTACTAATTTTCCTCATACCTCTTTTGTCAGAGCCATCGAGGATTGTATAGCAGATTTCACACCAATATCCATTGCCCTCATCACATTTGGAGGTGTATCGTCTCGCAACAAGTGAAAATAAAACAACAAATTATTCAATGTAATCAACGATGTGCATGTATAAACTACACAAATCTATTAAGTACTTGATTCATTAGTTAAACTCTTTATTCTATTACCTGCGTGAAGGTTTGAGTAAATCCATCTCCATTGGGAAGTGTTCCATCAAAACCTCCAATATTAGTCTGTTCAACATCCAAAATTGCATATTAAATTACCATTCATAAAACAATGTCATTAATATGCAATAAACTTATAATTGTTTACTAGTTGCATACCCTAGCAATAGGTGTATTGCAAAAATAGGTTGGTGGGGGGTCGTTGTATCCAGTCTCAACACTGTGACCCTGCAATTTTATTAAAATCATAAAACATTTTTAGTTAATCTTGCATTTCGAAATCGAAATTTAATAAATTAAATTCAATGAACACATGTACTAACTTTTACCTGACTATCAATGCCATATGCCTCATGAAAAATGTTAGCTGCCCTCTCCATCTCCATATTTGTAGATGGATCTTGCGTACCAGTCTCTTGAGGGTTGGCAGGGTCATGTGAACAAGTAGCCCCACAAGATTGACACACATGTGTTCAAAGGCCACCACTAGAATACTCCCCTGGATGGCGTTGTAGAATAGGGCTAGTATGATGGATGACACTCTGGGTCAAATTGTTGATTTCCTGCAATGTCTCTACATCAACAATTTCCTTCATGACGGAAGGCATAACAACGTGCTCATGAGGTGGCCTAGTGAGAGCTCGTCTACCTTGCCACGTAGGATCCATTTGTGCACCAGGTCTATCCTGAGCTGACCCCCCACATCTCCCCTGGAAATCCCTCATATCAAAATAATTTGGGATTTTGTTCAATATGAACTCACTATATAGTTTCCTAAGGAAATATTGCGGGACCTCGCAATTGTTGCACGGTGAGTAATTGAAGACCATGTACCACCTATCATAAAACCGCTCCTTCATCTGTTGGTGGTGGCACCAATGGATAGGAAATCTCTTCGCATTGAGGGTAATATTTTGATTTGTGCGTGGGTCGGTGAATAATGAGCACAAATCACCTTTTGTAATTTTTAAATCTTTCACAACCTTGTATGATAGTTTATTTTCATAATAGTCCCTAGCCACCTACCTCCTATCTTCCCATCCAGATATTTGTTTTCTAATTGAATCTACATTTGTTAACATATCTTTCAATGAATTTGCTAGGGTAATTCTTTCTATGGTTGAACCATTTGGATCACTCAAGGTACTGATCAAATCCTCAATTTGTTTTTTTTGTTCTCAATTTCACTCATTAAATTTTGTTGAGTGTCAGGAGGGGGTTGAGTGATTGGTGGTGGAGATTGATGTTGTGGTTGATTTTGATCTTGAGGATTTGGTTGGTCCTCCTGTTGAGGATTTTGAGGGTTTGCAGGTTGATTTGCATCTCCTAAAAATTCAAACAAATAGATATCAAATTCAACCTAAAACTAAAAAATTCAAAACAAAAACCATAGAATCCTTACCTCTTACAGCTCCTCGTCATCATGGCACCATCGTTGTGAAGAAATACGGATTCTTGGTGAAGAAATTCTCCTCCTAGAATGAGAGTGTGATATTTTGGGGTTTTTGGCCTTGGGTGCAACAAAAAACCCAGTTGAAATGCAAATGAGAGATTTGCATTTGTTTTTTTGCTTTTAACAGTTGATAACGCGAGCGTGTTATAACACGCTCGTGTTATGTCTTTTTAGTTGTAGTCGTCGAGACCTTTCCTAGGTTTAATGGAAGACATAACGCGAGCGCGTTATAACACGCTCGCGTTATGGTTTTCAACTTTTTTTTTTTTAGGGTGTCCACGGAATTGCTACCCATTTCCATGCACCCGCACATCTATATTCTTCAAAGGGAATGAGGCTGCTGCTTTGAGAAAGGTGAAAAGTGGTGGTTATCACAAGATCTCTTTGAAAGTATTTTGGTGTGATGTGGCAGAAGATATTATGAGGTATGTTACCTTGGAAGGAAGGTATATGATGATTAACAATTACCATTTTCTTTTGCTAAACCATTTTCCGCATAAGAAATGGGTTTCCTTTCCTTACTATTTGTTGATGTCACTTGACATGAGGATTAAGGAACATATGAAAAACACCATGAGCCTTGTCTTGCATATGGGGTTAATTCTCCTGATCTATGAACATGTCAAAGTGCATGAGGTCCACAAATCTCTTGCAGTTCTCCAAAGGAAAATGTTACTAAACCCCAAGAGGGTTATGAGACGGATTCAGGGGAGGAAAGGATCAGTAAAAAAGCTAAGAGGAGGAGGCTTATTTTGAGAAAATATTTTGAGTCTGATTGGGATGATGATGTTGACTATGTCTCAGACTCCTATGCCTCTTTCGAGGAGGGACACTCTTCTGGCCCTGTTCCAGGTAAAACTGGGAATAGGAAGTCAGATGATAAAGAGGGTTATACTACTTACAGTGATGATGTGGTTGTGAAGGATCATCCTAAGGGGGCTAAGGACAAAAATTAACTTTATGGGGAAGCCTCTTCTCCTCCCCCAATGACCAGACATGTGCAAGATACTGTGGAGGGGAGCCGAAAGAGAAGGGAGCTGAGAACTGCTAGCCAAATATTGGAGAAGGGTTTCCCTCTTTCCCTGGCTGGTGGTATCTATGGTGAGGCCTCTCCAAGTGTGGACATTGGGATGAAGAAGGGTAAGGAAAGGGTTGTGGAAGGTGGACATGTGGGAAATAAAAAAGCGGATGGGGATAGGTTGTTGAAAAGGAAGATTATTGCGGAGGAAATCATGTGCTCCATTCGAAAGATGAAGTATCATGTCTCTATTGGCAAAGGTAAGTATATTTATGATAATAAGGTTTAGATTAGTTCCTCTGATGAGGATGTTGTTGTGGGGAATCAATTTGAGAACTTTGATAGGGAGGAACTGTCTAATGTTTTGGGCTCGACCCGAAAGAGTGTTGATGTGCAGTTCAAACTTTTTAAATGGTTATTTCATGAAATTAATAGGATTAATGTTAGAATTAGAGGTGTTGCTAGTAAGGCTGAGGACCCTACTGTCCAAATCCAAATTGATAATCTGATGGAGTCTCTTAATATTGTGGCTAATATTGTGGCGGAGGAAATCATTAATTTGAAACAAAATTTGGAAGGTAGAATCTTATCCCTTGGGGATAAATTTGATAAAATGTGGAAAGTTGTGATGAAAAGTGGAGATGCTTCTAAGATTTTGGGCATTTCAGATTTTGCCAAGGTGATCTCCCTTGTGATTACTACAAAGAAGAGAAAAGAGACTATGTTTGTTGATGATAATGTTGCTGGGGGTAAGTTGTTGGATGTGGGTTGTGTTGATGAGAAGGATGTTGTGAAAGGTAGTGTTTTAAATGATGAGGTAAAAACTGGTGGGTCAAGGGTCAGAACTAGAAATAGAATGAAAGCTCAGGTCGGGGCCTCTAGTATAGAGGTGTTTGATACTATGGACAATATGCAGAATATGGTCACTACTGATATGGAAGTTGTAGAGATTCTGAAGAATATGTAGTGTTGTTGGTTGGCTTCCTTCTTTTTGGCTATTTTTTAGCTGATGATTTTTTGTCGTTGGTTTGATTACTGTGTAATGTTGTTTTCTTTTGTTATCAGTTGCTTTATTTTGTAAAGGGTTCTGGGGCCCTTCAAAACCCATTTTTTACCTCTAATCAAAACATCGACCTTTTAATATGAATCAATGCAATTGAGTTGACTCCAATTGATTGAAATGTTTAAATGGATTTTACAAAATAAATTAGGTACCAAACTACTTGAATTATAAATGAAATAGTTTAGTAGGATCCAACCTACAAAGAGCACCAACCCCTTAATCTTATTTAGTAGGCACCAACCTACAATGAGCACCAACCTTGACTTAATGATGGATGTAAGATGGCTACCTTCAATCAAATATGCACTTCCTCTATCCTCCAATCTTCTTTGTGATGAATGCTATCACTTTAAGCCCACACAAGATATATCTTCTGACTTGAAAATGCTAACTCTCTACAACCATACCATCAAGTCTAAAATGAATGTCAAATATATACTTTATTCCAAGATTGCATCTCTTGATGAAAGAGCACAACTTTGTCTTTTCAAAATTCATTCACACCTCTTCATTAGTTTTATTTCTATCTTAATAACTTTGATTTTCTTCTTTGTTCATTAAATCTATTTGTAGGAATATATTTGATTTAATAAGAAAATTGAATCCTTCAATCATTGCAATGGATGATGGCATCTTTTTAACCGAATGAGCATATCTTTTAAGTGAAGCATCATACTATTTGAATGGAAGTTGAATCATGAATAAACAAATCTTAAAAAGACGTCTGATCTGGAGATGAACCCACCTCTTGGATAATGACTAATCAACTTTTTTTATTGAGTTTCAAAAGGATGCCTTAGTTCATAACAAAATTTTGGAGCTGAATACGTCTTTTTCAAAAGGCGAATTTGATTTGCTAGAACACGTCCTTTGTGATCAATCGCACCTTCTACTCAACAAACGATATTTGTTAGGGATGTGATTACTTCAAAATAGTCTTTTTTTTTAACAATGTGTATATGTTAAAGTCATTCAAACTTGATAAAATAGCAACTTGGTTTAACAATCTCGATTGTGTATCAATCTGAAAATATCTTTAAATCTGAATTTCAATGATCTTCAATCTGATCTGGAAGTTTTGATCATGTTCTTCATATCTTTCTTTGGTATATCTACACAATTTTTGGCATGTTAATTTGATCATCTACATACCATGTTCTTTATATCTTGCTTTGGCATATCTACACGATTTATGGCATTTGACATCAATGACAATACTTCTAACAATAGTGAATTAATTAAATAATTCAAGATTATTTATTAACAGAGGAAAATAGGGTTAAATGATGGAAATGATGTTAATGCAACCAACAACAAAGATACATCTAGTTTTTCATGTTTCTTATTTGAATAAGGCAATTGGGGATAATATCCCTACTCAAACAATATTACCCAAGCTTGATGAAGGAAGAATCATATTGGAATTGTTGTTTATTCTTTAGAAACACACAAGAAAGTTAAGGACTATAACACTCACTCAATATCTCATGCAATAGAAGAATTTACCAATTGAAGATGCCACGTGGGATGATAAGGAGTGAGTTCAAAATCATCCAAACTTGACTAGCATTGAGGACAATGCTTCTCTAAAAATGGGGGGCATGTTATGCCCTTAATATTAGAGTACATAGGGTTATGAATAGTCGGCTTGCGACTATCTTAACTCTTAATTAAGTCATATTATCATTATTATATTATTATTTAGTTAATTAGGTCGACCTAAGGGTTATATAGGGTTATCTAAGTTGGCTTGGGTGATATCCTAGGCATAAATAAGGTATATACAAGAGGTAGAATCTTATTTCATCATTGTATTATGAATTATGTTCTCATTGGAGATATTTGGATGTTTTTCATCAAAGTGGCTTGTTATTCTCAGTTGTTATCAAGTATTTACAAAATATTTTCTATCATATTCTTCTATTGTGCAAGTTATTTCACTAGAACATGTTATGTTAACACCTATGTACATGATATATGAATTGGATTATACACAAATATTGAAGACACCTCTAATATAACTAAAATTCACTTTTAAGTATTTTAATCACCATTGTTGATAGTAAATCAAGTGGTGTTGTATTCTTGCTATATTTTCCCTGAAAGGGTTGGCCAAGTTAAATCTAGTATTTTTATGTGTGCATGGTTTAATTCTTATTTTTTACTTTAGATTTGAATCAATCTAGTAGAAATCCCCTTGTTTACATTATCAACAATCCATTTTTCTCAATCAAAAAATAATTGGGTTAAAATAGGACTAGACATTCACACATCTATATCTAACATTTTGTAGGTTCAACATATTAACCATTATTTCTACATCAAGATACAACACCATTATTATAGTATGTTTTATTATTGCTAACTCAATCTCAAAGTCTAACTAAGGTGCAAGGAAGTATAGAAAATTAATAATTAAATAGAAAATCCTTATCCAATCATTCTTAGCAACACCTTTTATTTAACTTTTGATACACATTGAGTGAATGATTTCTACATGTATTGAATGTCAATTTTGGTTAGGATGGAATGACACTGTATTTATGAAATCACGCCGCCTAGATATGATTATAGGCAAGATTATGTCTTAGACTCTCAAACTCACAAATATTAGGTCTATTAGCTCACGAACCTCAAAAATAGTATATAAATTTCAATGTTTATCTCTCTATCACATCAACACACTAATCAAAGTTCACATTGTATCAAAATTGAATGTGTGCATGGTTGATACATACTATTTTCTTTCAATTAATTTTTTACTTTATGCATTAATGTGCAGATAGAATAAGCCTATTCAAATAGGTATCTACTTGGGTAGGTTTCACTTGTATCATGTGACTTGTACTTTCCTTATTTGGTGCAATACATACTACAAGTCATTATATTACCTATTATTATATATTGGTTGTACACTCACATTTCTCAGTGGTTTTATATACCCAACTCTTACTCTCATGTGATCATCTCATTGTATTGCACCATCTATTTTGGAATAGAAAATAGATTGCATTCTATAGCCTTTAGTTGTGTATTTTCTTGTGTGGCTTGATCTTGGCAATCAAATTTAGGGAGGTTTGCTCCATCAACAAATGTCAAAAGCACCTAATTCCATATTAATTCTATATATACCTAGTTAAATCATAGTTATTTTATTTTATTTTATTTGTCATACTCAATTCTTTAATTTATTGCAATAGTTACTTTTTATTTAGATATATTTGTAGGTGTGTTTTTATTCAAATAATTGTATATATAATTTATAAATAAGAATATATAAGAATATATTAAAAGTGTTTATTACACTTCTCACAATTCAAATGACTCTCAAATTTCTATGCTTTATTTATTGTTCAAGGCCCAAGTCATTAAAATACAACCACAAAACCACATCTTTATTAGGTTTCCAATATATATATATATATATATATATTCAAAACATATATTGAAATTATATATTTTTATACATATTATGTACCATTACATGATTATTTATTTTTAATTAGTAAATAAATAATATTTTCTCTATTATAGAATAAAAATAATTATTAATTATTTACCTCATAAATAATAACTATAAGTTAATCAAATAATGATCTTGGACTGTACACAATTTAAACGGATGGCTTTTAAGGTTGGTGGAGAAATTTTGAGAGCTACTACTTACAACATAAAATGATGTCCCTTATTGTTTTAGCTCTTTCTTGTCATACAAGGTTTCAAGGTCCTTTTAAAGCTTTCTTTTAATTTATAACTCCAATAAAAAACTTTTATCTCATCAACAACATAAAATGATATCCAATAACTACTCTGAGATAAGTATATCTCTATTTATTGAATCGTCTCACAAATAATGAGATATTGAAGTTTGTGAACATGGGTGGTTCCCAAAGCTTTGGAGGTTTGAGAACAAGAAAAATATTTAGATTGTCTCTATAACCACAATCTAGCTAGGTACTTTTATTTATACAATCTGAAGCAGGATATACAATTTAAATGGACGGCCTCTAAGGCTGACAACAGAAATTCCAACAATTACTACTTACAACATAAAATGGTGTTCCATGTTGTTTTAGCTCTTTCTTGTTTTACAAGAATTTAGTGTCCTTTCAAAACCCTCTTTCACATCATAACTTTGATCAAAAACATTTATCTAATTAAAAACATAAAATGATGTTCAATAACTACTTTTACAAATATTATAAAATAACCATGTATCTCTAAATTGAATCATCTCACAAATAATGAGATATTGAAGTTTGTGATATGAGTGGTCCCAAAGTTTTGGGGTCAAGAATAATAATAATATCTATATTGCCTCTACAGCCACAATCTAGCTAGGTACTTTTATGTATACAGTCCGAAGCAGGTTACATGAAACAACGGCAATGCTGTCAAATTATTGAACCTACAACTGAAATATTGAAGTTTGTGATATGAATGGTCCCAAAGTTTTGTGATCAAAGATAATAAAAATATTTAGATTGCCTCTACAGCCACAATCTAACTAGGTACTTTTATTTATACAGTCTGGAATAGTTTACATGGAACAGCAATGCTGTCAAATTATTGGGCCTACAACTGAGAGTATGTGTAAGGTCTAGCCTGTAATAAAAAATTACAGTTGCAGGGCATGAACAAACGACAGAAGTTGTACAATTTCATTTCACATTTATTAAGAGGTAAGCTTATCTGTAAACCATCAACCGTTTATAAAAATGTTTCAATTTTCACAGTCCTTTCTGATTAGCTCTCTAAATTTAAACTTTTTGGATTTATTGATTAATAAGTTGTGCTTTAGAGCATTCGTCTAACTACAGCTGAGTGGAGCCCAAAATTTGAAGAAACTTCTCTTAACCATTCTACTTAGAAGTCCCCAGTGTGTCTATAAAGCAGACCTGGTAACTAATTAAGCCACTAACCTTGAACAGCTACTTCTTTGAATTATAGATAAACTCTCAAACTCAATAAAATCTCAAAAGAGTCAAGTGCAGTAAATAACAACCCACCCTCTGCTGTATGTGGGGCACTCAAATACAGAAAACTCTGTATATAAGAATGCATAGGCTCTCTTTGTTGTTATTCATTATTGTCTTAAATTGTAGGATTGAAAAAGGTGGTGTTATTATGTGCTGTCCTCTGGGCCATCTCTCTGGGTATATGGTGTTTGATGCAACCTTACTGACTACAGACAAGGATATAAGAAAAAAAAGGCTGGCTTTATTTCCTCCAGATCCTCTGCTATCTTAGTAATCTGTTTTAACAAATCTGTAAAATTGTTTTTAATTGAAAGAATTTTTAACATCTATGAGATCAAATATAGATAAAATAAGGTTTTAGGAAAATTCACTATCAGTAATTCACCGTCAACAATGTCATATACAATTCACTGCCAGCAATTCATTGCTGTGGTATATTCATCATATATATATTTTTCAATATTTAAGTGGTCAAGAGCACCAAAAAAGAAAAAGTACAGAGATTCTGCTAAACACATAAAAAAAGTATATGTGATGAATATACACGACGATGAATTGCTGGCAGTGAATTGTGTACGCGATGAATATGTCACAACAGTGAATTGGTGGAGGTGAATTTTCTTGAACCCGATAGAATAGAATAGAAGACTTGTAACATCAATAAGATTAAAGATAAATAGATTAGAATAAAAGACTTATAACATCCATAAGATCAAAGATAACCTAAGAAACAATAGAAACTGATATTATATTACACAAATCGAAATAACTGTTATGTCTACCTTTTAGTGAAATGATGACGAGCTTAATTATTCCTACCAGTCTTTTTAACTTACAATTACTCACAGTCCATTGCACCTATTACTGGCAATATAACAAGCAGGGCCTTAATATCTCTATAAAACAAAGGGTACTACAAGACAAGAATGATGATAGATATCAATTTGGGTCCATAGAATGACTTGAAGATTCACAAAATCACATAGCATGTAGGAAATACTGACTCTTATCACTGTCTAATGTGCTTTAAATGGGTCCTGCCTGTTAAAGTAAAATCTACTAACATCAATGATGTTTATCATTGTAAATGTACTGCACTGTAATCAAAAGCTTATGAACATTTCTCCCTAGTCATGCACATATTATTATAAAGGAGAGAAGACGCGTTTTCAGAATGAGCAGTAATTCCAAGCATAAAATTCTTATGATTAATTCAAATAAAAAACTAAGTTGATGAAGACAGAATCGTTTAAAGATAAGGTGACTGTATACCTTTTTCTTTCTCCCCTTCTTTATCTTTTTCTGTAGATTTGACAACTTAAAATGCAATCTAAGTTTCACTCTTGGGGGAAGATTTACGTGGCATTTGAGGAGGCTGCTCAATCTAGCATATATTCATTTCCTCTTTTATAAAAGTGATGGAAATCATTGTTTTTTCTTATTTTCAATAGTTTGAAAGAGAATATTTTTAATGGAGCTTCAATGATTGTTTACAAACTGAATCTATTTGGTCAAAACCTTTTGATTGTTTTCATAAGTGGAGTTTTATTGATTGTAACTTGATGGTTGCGTAATTAGAATAATCATAACTTTGTACACTGGTTATAGACGTTAAAGTTGTAAACACTAACATTGAGCGGTTATACATATAATCAGGCAGTACTATTTTTTAACAATTTCAGTGGTTATAAACATTTTATTATTATGTCAAGCAGTTTAATTATAGGGATAATAAGAGGTGGAGTATAATGGTATGAACATGTTAATTAAAATTAAAACACGGCATATATATATATATATATATATGTGTGTGTGTGTGTGTGTGTGTGTGTGTGTGTGTGTGTGTGTGTGTGTGTGTATTATCATTTATACAATAGTGCTATTATATTCACACAAAATAATGGGAAGAAATATTCACATCTCTAGAATCTAAATGGCACAACAATCTGAAGCATCAAAATATAAAACGAAGCTGTTAAGCGATGAGAGAAGTAGTAGTGAGGGGAGAAGAAGGCTCTTAGTCATCCGATTTACCTCATATATCAGCGAGGTTCAGAGTGTCCACAAGAGAGTCCCACCCATCAATATCCTTTTCCTTATTATTATCTTCTTCATTTGCACGAATAGGCAGGATAACAAAGCCACTTAAGGGAATTTTCTAAAACAAAATCAACCAGTAGCCCCTGTTTCTAGCCATCTAGAAGTTCCTCCCATAGGTGGTGGAGAGGTGCAGTGTTGAAAAGTAGGCCATGACCAACCTTGTTGACCACAATCCCTCCTCACAAGGGGAGAAGCATGCAAGTGATTCTCTTAGCTACCTCAAGCAAGAGGCTATGTCCATGATGGCACCCATGAGTTGGGGAGTGACTCTTGGAGGAAGAGGGAGACAAAGGAACTTTAACAATCACACAAGAGGCATTACCTCAATAATCAAACTTAATGTCTGAAAGTGAGTCACCTCAAGTGCAACTTTATTGGATTGCATCATAAAACATTAGAACAAATCATAGCTTTAGCATAAAAAACTCTTATGTAAATAAAGCAAAAACAAAAAAAACCTCTTGTTTAAACATTCATACAAAGTAAATAAATTAAAATAGTAAAAAAAATTAAATAGTAAATAAAACAACTCTTTGAATAAAAATAAAGTAAACAATGTAAATAAATTAAATTGATTTTTAAATAGTTCTTAAATAAGACAAACTAACTCTTAAATAAATATAATAACTCACCGCCACCCAACCATTTGTATGTAGGTCAGGTAGTGCTCCCTATCTATAAGATTGGGGCAATAATGCAATTGGGTAATGAGAGATTGTAAGATCATTGTCCTTAGTTGCAATTTAATGAGAGTATAGTGAGGCAGGTGGGACTCTTCATTTTCACCACTGGTCAGACCTATCATAGATGATATGCTTAGTCAGTTGGTGAGTCATGTTGTGGAACTCTTTGCAATTTTTAGATAGATGTATCTAAGATATCTATACTAGTATAATGCTAATTTTTATAATTTTAATTATGTTGAGAGGCATAATTATTGTGGCAATAAAGAGTAGAGTGTTTAAAATCTCTCTAACTCAACAAAACTAGCATACAAGATGTCCAATCGAGATTCCTATTTCACTCAATCACAAATCTAATTAATAATAGTCACTTCAAAAAGATATCTCTCAACAACTTTTACATAGATTTTTCCAAAGATAGATAAGCTAGTATAGATAACTTAGTATTTTTATCTAAATATCATCAACAAATAGCAAATTTATTTTATAAAAGTATTAAAATTAAAGTTTTCATTTTGTTAGGCATTAGATTTTCTAGCATGTATTGAATTTTCTAATTGAAATTTTTACTTAAAGGGATTGCTACAAAAGATGAGGAAAGTGATAAAGAATTATTTTATTTTATTTAAAACCTTTTAATAATTATTATATTTTATTTCATTCCCTTAGTTATTTTATTTGAAACTATTTAAGAACTATTTAGTTGTATTTAAAATTATTTAAGAGTTATTTTATTTTGCTTTAAAATTACTTTAAAAAGATTTTATTTCTATTTTTGAAAAAATTACCATTGGTCTAATAATTGTGAGACATATGAAAATTATTTTACTTGAGTTATTTTATTTTAAAATTATTTTACATTATTTACTTAAGAGTAATTTTATAGTGATATTATTTATTTAAGAGTTATTTTATTTTACTTTAGAATCATTTAATATTTTTTGAGTTAAGAGTTCTTTTATTTACTCAAGAACCTTATTTTTTTAAAAAAAATTGTTAACATGCTTATTGTAGTTGTACTCCACATTTTTCTACTATTGTAGTTGTGCCTCTTTCATTGTTACTTAAGTAAATTTAAGTTGTGTAAATATTATACTAATAAATGTTAACTTATGAAAGTAAATGCAAATGATGAACTTAGCTCTTAGAAGAAAGACATGGATAGTGAAGGTTAATGACATGTAAGTTGGATCATCAAAAATAAAATTAGTGACCTTCAATTACAAATAGTCCTCAAACTCTAGGCAGGCCTAGAGTTCTCTTAAGGCCAGACTTATGTCTATAGATCAATGCTACATGGCATATGTCTTATTTGTAACACACGTGTCGAATATGGTGAGTTGTAAACTTTAGCTATCTAGTTCACTCCAACCAAGTTGTTGGCCATTTTTTCTTAAGGGATAATAATATTTACAGATATCATAGAGATTGTTGAAATGTGAAGGTTTGTGCTCTCCTAAGGAAACCCCATTGAATGATTAGATTTTTGGCCTTGGAAAATGATGGTAGACAACAAGCAAGTATGTAAGTGATCTAGGATATCAATTTTGATGCAACTTGTGTTTTTAATGCACCAAGTCAAAAAATTCCTATTGAATTTTCCTTTAATTATGCTCTAGGATATCGAATGATAACTATATAGGAATTAATGTTCAAATAAATGCATTTAAATACCAAAATATTATGAATTTCCACACAAATGTGCATCAAGTCAACTCCCAATAGCTATATCAAAAGGGTGTGAGTCTATAGTTTGATTTATTTTAATTAAATTTTGGCCTAAACCTCCATCATGTGGGATCACTCTCATGCATCACAAAAATGAACCAAGATAAGGAAATTTATATTTCCATGTAAGGATTAAGCATACATGGATCAAGACTAATAGTTATGTGAATGTGTGGGGATTGACATAGATAAGGTCAAATGTGTGAAAGTGGTTGAAACTAAGAGTGGACAAAGATTAAGGGATGATTTGAACTTAAAATTAGTGTGTCACATGTTGTTATGTAATAATATTAATAAATTATCTCAAATTGAGCCAGAAATTAAATGGGAATTGGATTGGTATATGAATTTAGCTATTATATTTTGTCCCCAAGTTTTGAGGTGCATGTGAACCCTATATATATATATATATATCAATGTAGATAAGAAATCATATATATGAATGCAAAGTAAAAAATTAGATATTAAAGGAAATGGGGTCCATGTAAAGTAATGGACCCAAGTGGATACCTTCCTATGTTCATTCTTCATGCCATGTTTGCTCCAAAGGAAATTTTATAACAAAAGAATATATTTAATGATTAGCTTCTATCTTAGAAGTGTAATAAATATAAAATCTTATAAAGTTTCTTTAATTTGCTATAAAATTTGAAAAGTAGTGGGGTTAAAAATTCCACCTATACTAAAAAATATGTTGAAATATTATATCCCATGTGGAAATAGTAGGATAATATATAAAATATTAGGTAGTTTCATGTCATAGAACACATCAATGTATAACTTAAGTTAGAAATTGAAATATTAGCACATGAATGATAGGTGATGAAACAACACCTCTCTAATTGGTTGCACACTTTCATCCCACCTTAATATTCAATCAATAAAAGCTCCCTATGGAACCTAGAAGCCTCCCCACTTTCTTCCATTTTGTGCATTTTGATGTTGCAATTTAGTTTTGATTAAATTTTAAGCCCCAATGAATGTAGCATATCATCTAGTTCTCTAGTTAGATTTAATTTGATGACTTGTAGGAAATATTCAAAAGAGGCGTAACATGTTTTCAAAATGAACCTTGGTGTTTTGACATGTAGTGGTGTAGGCAATATTATAAAGGTAAAAGGTGTATAATTATTTATAGTCCCAACTTATTTTGTTGGTTTAAGTTAAGTAATAACTTAATTGAAGCATTAAGGCATGCTCCTAGGGATTACCAAAAAAGTGTTGTATTGTGGAGCACAATCAGACTCAAAGGCTTAGTTTCACCCACTTTTGTCGGCATGTTTTCCCCCCAATATATTCAGCAAGGGAATGCAAGGGGGTGGAGTCCCTCTTGTGGGGTCTGGGGGTATTATCCCCTCGATGGGAGCTTGGGGGAAACACCCACGGTGGAGGTATGAGGACAACGCCCCTAGTGGGGGTTGTTGAAGGCAACACCCCCAAAGCAAAAATCAACTTATTTTATTAAAGGGAATTTCTTATCCATTTCTATACGAATTCAGTTAAAGACAGTTAAAAAATAGCCTAAAATACAAATAGTTATTTGTTTCTTGTGAAATTCCAACAATCGCGTGTTGAAGTTGAAGTTTGGGTTGCTATTTCTATAGGTCATGTAAGCAACAATGAGAAGAAGGTCACGGATGAGAGATAGGTTTGTGCTTTAAGCACACGAAGCAAAGCATGGGTAAAACAAAATAGTGTTGTCATAAGTTGCTGCAAGTTAATTATAATTCATGTGTTGAACATTAAATAATAAAGAGATGCTTTTATTGGTGGACATAACCCAAATTGGGTGAGCCACGTTAACATTGGTGTTGTTCTTTCACTGCTATTTATCTCTTTGTATTTAAATTCCTTTGTTTTAATTCTACAATCTACATTAAATTGGAATAATTCTGCCTGCAATTCCTAACAAAACGGTGAAGGAAAAATATATCATAAAGGAGCATGAACCATGTGATCGTCTAGTGATAGATTCATTTGATGACCTGTTAGATGTGTCCTTACTATAGAATAAAAAATACCCCCCTTGCATCCCAACAACATAGCTTTGGAATATTTGGCTTCCTTGCATCACCCTAAGTGAGTTTAGAGAACTAGATTAATAGAAGAGAGCTTTATCAATTCTATAATTTAAATTTCCTAGAGCAATAGGTTTGAGCACTCATGGACAACTATTGCACAGTGCTAAGATAGGAAGTACTAACTAGCAACATCATGATAATGTTGTATTGGGAAGTGGACTTCATTAACCCATTACCAAGGACCCCATAGTCATGTCTAACCACCAACACAAATAATTATGGCACTAGAATCACAAAAATTTATTCCAAGTCTATAAAATTTCAAATTTCAAAAGTAATTTAGAGGGGAAACAATTGTGGCCAAGGAAGTAGTCTATAAGTACTAGCATACAAGTTGATTTAGTGATAGATGTAACCATATACAAGTAGGCTAGATAGCCTAATTTGTTAGTTGATTGTTAGATGAAACTCATTCAACAATTTTTTTGAGCCCAATGTATTATTCAATTCATGCTTCTCTCTTTTTCTATATAGGGAAGCCTCTATGTATGTCTTTTTAAAGTATGCATGTAACATTGTAATAATCAATGAACTTAATAAGAAGCAAGTGTTTTCCAGAGTGACTCTCAACTTACCTTTATCCACCCTTATGTGTAATGTGTGTGTGTGTTTCATCATGAGCTATTAATCCTTTGCTTTGACAATTAAGATAGTATCTATTTGACATGATATTTTTATTTACTTTATTTGGTTTTAGCAATTTCTATTCCTTTTCACTACCCAACACAAAAACTTTAGGCTTAGCATGGGGATCTAAACCTCCAATCCTAGAGGTTGTGTCATAGGGACCACCCTCATTGCAAACCTACAAGGATTTATATGTTCTTAGTCCTATGTTGTACACTAGCCCTTGAAAATCGCCTTTAGACTAGATGCTAGGACTAAATGGAGTTCACATATATTATTTTATTTCTCAAAAGATAGAAATAGAGTTGTGTTTCAATCATAATATTAGAGATGTCTCTTTAGTGTGGATAATAAGACATCATCTCTAGGAATCATCATATACATTACAATAATATATAGTTCACCTTTTTATGTTATGGTTCATACAAGTTTTTTAAAAAAATCAAGTAAAGCTTGAGAACAAGCAAAACCTTGATTGAATACCATTGCAATTCCTTCTCGCCCATCTATTATGTGCTTCTGAACTTACCATAAATTTAATGTATGTGTTCAAGCCTTTGTTGAGAGTGGACATCAATATCATTAATAGAATTGATTAGGTTTTCCCTACCTTCTCAATAACCTTTGCTTCCTTATGGTTCTCTTAAATCGACCCCTCCTAAGAATCGAAACACATTTTTACATTTAGTTCTAGCCATTTCAATAACTCACACAAGGGGTAGTAAGAATTAAAAAAAAAAATAGTAAACAAATAGTTTGAAAGCCCATACATCACATTGATGGTCCTTCTAATAGTGATGATTTTCGAAGTAAACCAAACGAACCAACCCCACCTTTTCTACCTTTGCTACCTCCACGGTTTATCATGCACCCTATGCCTACTTTTTACATCTTCTCATCCTAACACATGGGATGTCAAATAACATGGTAAGTGAAAGAGTCATGCATTTAAAGGGGAGGTGACTTGAAAGGAGTGGAACAGTTTCTTACCACCTCTCTCCAAAAGGATTGATTCTCCCTCTTTAACACATCTACATTTGTATAAAATAAAAGAAAAGCATCGCTCTCCAACCACTCTCCCTGTATCCCACTGAATTTGAACTTATGGGGCCTGTGATATAAAGTTTATAAACACAAACAGCCAAAAATGAGAACAGATCACCAAAGAACCATGACCTAGTCGACTGGTCCACTGTTCTGTTTGTTCAGGCGAGATTCAACACTATATGTCTGAAAAACTATGCATAAGAAAATAAATAAAGTTGCCCCTTAGTTGTTATTTGTTAGTATCTGAACTATATATGCAGTTGAGATTAAAGAGGAGTAAAATCGGGTACTGTAGAAAAGGCTTTATTATATGTGTAGTACTATGGATTATGGGCCCTTTTGCTTCACGTCCTCTTCAGTCTATTGAAATTAAGCTAAGGCAGAGTGTTTGATTGATGCAGCCTTACTGACTGCAGACCACCATTATTATCAGAAACAATGATACATGCCAGTTTTAATGAATGGCCAATTTTGATTTAGACAAAAGTTCAAGTCCTTGATGTCTGAAAGGACGATGATTTTACTAAAGGAGTTCATATCAACCATATAAAATGCGACTGTGAGAGTTGGATGAGTGTTTCTCCTTTCATTTCCTACTGCAAAAAGTCTACAGTCTCTTCTAAAACGCGTACGAGGAGACAAGTATCTTGACATGGATCAATTTAGGTCGAAGGGAAGGAATGATTCAAGATATGTGAAAATACAAAAGTAGATATTTATAATCCCCCGATATCACTTGTCTATCTTGAGATATAAAGATGTCCAAACATAAATGCTCCAGATCGAAATGAAAGGAGTCTTGTTGTTTCATTTCTATATCAATAATCACATCACCTACAATATTGCATTTGAATTCTTATCATTAGTTTGAATTCTTATCATTAGATGATTCTTATCTGGATTTTTAAAGTAGGAGCATTTATGATATAGGATATATATATAAGAATTAATAATGTAGGATTCACAAAATGAAAATATTCATGATGGAGGACTTAATTATTGAAAATAATTTTGTAAGAGGAAGTGTATATATGCATGCAACACGTGGTATCTTTGTTTGATTCATAAGATGGATTGCTTACTTCTCCATTGTCATCATCCAATTGTTTTGGAACATCATGAGTTCTGAGAACCTTTATTTCATCTAGTGATAACCTCTGATATGACCTCTTTCTCACATCATGATCATCATCACAATTGTACCAGAAATCCTCCAAATGATAAACATGGGTAGACTTCCTACCTATATTCTTGGCAAGACTATCCATCGGATCATAATTTTCCTTCGGAAGTGTAAAGAACTCTACCCATAGAGTTTTAACTCATCCTCGCACAACAACATTTTTGGTCGCAATGCATTTACAATTCCCAATAGTGATAGGGAATCTCACAGATCCTTTCTTGTGTACTTGTGAAAAAATAGCATGAGACAACAACACTTGTCTCGCAAGTTCAAGTAACAATATCTTGTATGTTGGGTATTTGGGTAGCATGAAGGGATAATTTGTAAACCCTTCCACTTTGATATAGGTGAAAGTAGAAAACTAAATAAACCAACATCCAACAGCTTGGATAACATCCTGTGCTTCAAGAATAAATCTCGTGGCTTTGTCCCCTTCCATCAACCTCACCAGCTTCATAGCAAACACATCAGTTACCCTCTGGTAGTGCTCCCGGTACTGGTGAATTGTAATCTGGGGAAAATTGTGATAAATCAAATCATTCCCCAAATCTCTCCCTAGGGTACCTACTCTATTTAAACCTTGTATATTTTCCCTTAGGGCACAAGAATAGATAACATATGAAGACATGGTAAACCACTAGGTGTTTGGGAATTTCTACATTTGTTCATGTAATATATCACTAATAAAACTTCCCCAATTAATCTGCACATGGCTATCCATCATTTTCCTCATAATTCTAAACATCTAGGGTTCGAATTTGATGGCATCTTTGCATCCATCTATTCTACTTAATAGAGCTGCCATGTCCTGAATCTCCTAAACAAATGATGCCATCAGGATTTGTTTTGTCATCTTTTTCATCTTCTCCCAAAACCATGTTGAGAATATGAACCTCTTGTTTTTCTCTTTTGAGGTCGTATATGTTGTGGTAACGACTTTCATATCTAATGTAAATTCATCTATTTGAACACAAGGAGCCCAAATATATTAACAATTCCCTTTGTTGAGAGGTCTACATAGACTCTCCATCCTTTTACAACGATCCTCTTGTCTGGGTCATGTACCATTTCATACATTCTAGTACCAACTCAGGGGCATCCATCACCAACTAGAACCCTCCTGCCAAATGCATTCCACTAGCGACCATATTCTTGGTGTATTGTGTGGTTCCTTCTTGTTGAATCCTTGTGGCGAATTCATACTCATTGAAGCCTCCCGGGTGAGTATTTGTAATCATTCCATAGGTTGGTATAGCTCGCGAGACGAGGAATTCAAATTCCTCATTAGTTTTCTTCTTTCTTGAAGTGCTCATATATTTCTTAATTCCCTACATTATTAGAAGATATGTGCTCTACGTACAAGTTAGGGTTAATTTTAATCATACATTTTCAATAATTAATAAAAATTCCTTGCATATGATCATTTATTGATTGTAATTAGGTTAAACTCTTTAGGAATAATCAATACTTTTTAATGACCTAACCAGAGGTAATGCTATTTAACCAGAGCCATGCATGCATAAAGATTAATAGAATTTAGTTACAAGAAAAGTACCTGGTTTCACTGATAATGTGATTGGATAAACATGAGCTCAAACCTTGATAGACGTGTTCTTCAGTGTTCTAAAACTTTTTTTTCTCTGTGTTCCACAACTTGTTTTAATTTATTGATGTACTTAAAAATGGATGGTCTTGCACAAGGTAATTTGTTATGGAAGTAACTACATACTTGAGGTGGTGCCAAGTACGTGTATTGTTCGCCACCTTTATTAATTTCTCTTATTGTGCACTAATTACCCTAAACAAAGGTGCAATCATGACGGATTAGGGTTCATATTACAAACTCCTTGATTTTTCTGCCAGGGCCCACCTTTGAGAGGAAAGCGGCACAAGTGGGCAACATGGCACACTTGTCTATCACTTTATTTCCTATGGGGTAATGGCATCAAAGGAAATGTCCAACTTGGATGCTAAATGGTTAAATAACAATAAGATTTGAATCATCCGACACCTGACTTCAAAGAATTATCAAGGGTCGGGACTTTTGCTTACAAGGTTTATGAGAACTAGGTGCAAAGGATACCCGAGATCGAGTAAAAGTAAGACCAGTTTGGTTTGAAATGAACTCAGTTACCAAAACTTCCGATTCTCAGTTTCGAAGAAAAGAAAAACCATGACCAGGCTTAACCAAATGAAAAATCCGACACACGAACACTCAAAACAATTTCTCCTGAGTGAAAACTCACTGGATACAACAACTAGTCGGGAACAATGTGAAATTCGCAGAAGATGTATTATATTATGATATTGCTATCAGGATTCAACCGTGTAGTTTTCGATTCAAACTCATTGACCCATGATTCATGAGTAGTGGTTCACAAGAACCCATCTCTCATGATAATGAATGGTCCACTTAGCACTCATTGCATCTAGATGATGCTCACAGAGGTGAAGCAATGAGTGCTAAGTGGACCATTCATTATCATGAGAGATGGGTTCTTGTGAACCACTACTCATGAATCATGGGTCAATGAGTTTGACTTGAAAACTACACGGTTGAATCCTGATAGCAATATCATAATTTGACACGTTGTGGAAGAAACCTCCTACTTATCAAATGTATTATACTTAGAGCAACAACACCTGACACCCAAAAACTCGAGAACCCGAATACTCAATAAAGCCGGCAAAAAGGATTTGTAAACTCTCCAAGTCTAAGGAGACATCAACTCGAGCGGGAGTCAGGCATATTGGAGCAAGACTTTTATTTTACCATTTCCTCCAAAGAAACACACCAAAGCCAACAAAAAACAAAGAAAAGGGGAAAGTAGAATAAAAGAGGGGCTCGCATTCTGCCAAGGGGCAAAATAGGGCATGTTATGAGACCACACAACAGTCTGCCACAGACCTAATGTGTAGAATTGATGACTATCAGTGGGTTGAAGCCATAAAGTCAGTCATATTCCAATTATTTTAATCAGGAAGTGTAGCTTCCTACGGTATAACCCTAAAAATTTAATCAAGGAGTTGTAACTTCCTTGGGTTGTAGCCCTAAATCAAAGTTGTACCTATTGTTCATTTGTGATGTTGGATTTGGACAGTAGATCCAAGTAGCTTTTCTCAACATGGTTTTTCCCTTGTGGGGTTTTCCACTTATATTTGGTGTCAACTATGTTCTTGTGTGGATGCTTATCTTTTTTCCAGTTTTTATTAAGTAGATGAATGCATTAATGGTATAACTTAGCTTCAGTAGTTAAGGATTGAAATTGGAATTAAAGTATAACGATTCACCCCACTCTTAGTATTCTATGTTCCCGAAAATTGGTATCAAAGCAGAGGTTCCTTGATAACCTAACAGCTGAGGTAGATCCTACCTTTGGAACACAGGGGAATGAAGCAGTACCCAAGAAGAAGTGCTTTCAGGAAGAAGAAGAAGAAGACATACTCCATAAGGAGGAGGATGGATTTTATTTTAATAAAGAAGATTGTCTAGTAGATTATGAAGGAGAACTCATGTTTGCTCTTAAATATCTAGATTCAAAGAAATAGTAAAAAATAAGAACTCGAGTTCACACTTGAAAAATCAGAAAAAGTAATTGTCAAGTTGAATGTTCAAATTGAAGAAAATAAAAGAATTGCAGATTTCTTGAATGCCAAGCTCAATGACAAATCTGTTGAATGCTCCAAGCTTGAAGAAGATATTGTCTCCCTGAGGAAACAATTGGATAAATCAAAGGAACAAATTGACAAGGGTGTAAAGTTAAAGGGATGTTTTGACATTCTTGATGAGATAATCAACTCTCAAAAACCATCAAAAGAAAAATTGATGAGGGTGCAACCCGAGACACATAAAATCACACACACAACCAGAGAATAATATTATCATTCTGAATATGAAAATCTTACATGCAGAGGATTTCAAATCCTCAAGTTCTGCAATACATGCAAATTACAGAAAAAAACTACAGAAATTACCCCTTTTCGCAACATGAGATCTTCTTTCCCCAAAAACTCCCCATAAAAATCAGAAATTACCCCATAAATAGCCCAATTCTCCGTTTGGAGCCAAAAACAACATTCTAATTATGCACAAACTTCTGGAAGCCCTAACTCAAGATCTAACCGTTGGATCTTCAATGATAATATCTTTTCAGAAAGGTCTTGCGAAAATGAAATCCAATAAATAAGATGTCAAGGCTAACCGCTATTGTTTTTCGCCAATTTTTGGGCCCATCCGGAGCCTCTAAGTCCCCCAAAATTAGCTTTGAAGATTTTATAAGGCAAAAAGCAAAAACTGGAACTTGAATAACTTTTGAATCGAGAATGATTTTCGTCTGATTCTTTCACCAAAGTGTTTATTATTCTATCCCGAAGCTTCCCTTAAATTTTTGTCTCCTCACGCCTTCAAATTCATACCTGCTAAAAATAATAGTTGAGCAGAAAAACAATAAAACAGTTCTGAAAGTTGGGAATTCTTTTTCAACGAAAAGGGTATCTAAAAATGCAAAAACATTTACAAAAATCTAAATGAAAGTAAATATATTTTTAGGTGATGTAGGATTGCCCTTACACCACTGATGCTCCTACATCAAAAATCTAGTCTTAATTTTGAGGAAGGTAAATGTCTAACAACTAATTAACCATCAAGGTTTATCATGCACTCTATGCCTACTTTTTACAGCTCATCCCAACACATGCAATATCAAATAACCCTATGCCTACTTTTTACATCTCATCCCAACACATGCGATATCAAATAACATGGTGAGTGAAAGAGTGATGCATTTAAAGGGGAGGTGACTTGAAAGGAGTGGAACAGTTTCTTACCACCTCTCTCCAAAAGAATTGCTTCTCCCTCTTTAACACATCTACATTTGTATAAGATAAAAGAAAAGCATCGCTCTCGAACCACTCTCCCTGTATCCCACTGAATCTGAGCTTATGGGGCCTATGATATAAAGTTTATAAACACAAACAGCCAAAAATGAGAACAGATCACCAAAGAACCATAACCTAGTCGACCGGTCCACTGTTCTGTTTGTTCAGACGAGATTTAACACTATATGTCTGAAAAACTATGCATAAGACAATAAATATAGTTGCCCCTTAGTTGTTATTTGTTATTATCTGAACTATATATGCAGTTGAGATTAAAGAGGAGTAAAATCTGGTACTGTAGAAAAGGCTTTATTAAATGTGTAGTACTATGGGTTATGGGCCCTTTTGCTTCACGTCCTCTTCAGTCCATTGAAATTAAGCCAAGGCAGAGTGTTTGATTGATGCAGCCTTACTGACTGCAGACCACCATTATTATCAGAAACAATGATATATGCCAGTTTTAATGAATGGCCAATTTTGATTTAGACAAAAGTTCAAGTCCATGATGTCTGAAAGGACGATGATTTTACTAAAGGAGTCCATACCAACCATATAAAATGCGACTGTGAGAGTTGGATGAGTGTTTGTCTAATGCAAAAAGTCTACAGTCTCTTCTAAAACGCGTACGAGGAGACAAGTATCTTTGCATGGATCAATTTAGGTTGAAGGAATGACTCAAGATTTGTGAATAAATAAAAGTAGATAGGTACTATTGATAATCCACCGATATCACTTGTCTATCTTGTCCAAACATAAATGCTCCACACTGAAATGAAAGGAGTCTTTGTTGTTTCATTTCTATACCAATAATCACATCACCTACAGTATTGCATTTGAATTCTTCTCATTAGATGATTCTTGTCTGGATTTTTATAGTAGGGGCATTTATGATATAGGATATATATA
This sequence comes from Sequoiadendron giganteum, assembly GCA_007115665.2. Taxonomy (NCBI): domain Eukaryota; kingdom Viridiplantae; phylum Streptophyta; class Pinopsida; order Cupressales; family Cupressaceae; genus Sequoiadendron; species Sequoiadendron giganteum. The sequence continues at coordinate 21,909,358 of CM021104.1, forward strand.
GCAAAAGCATTTATGATGTACTAGTTGCAATGTAAAAGAATTTAGAATGTAGGGTTCACATGATGTAGGACTTAGCTTGGTATCTTTGTCTCTTATTTAATTATTGGAAAATAATCTTGTAAGAGGAATTGTATATATGTATGTGACACGTGGATTTACGAGGATGGAATTTTTAAATGGGGCATTAGAATTTGGTGAGTCCATTCGCATTTTATAGATGGAGCATATGGGTTTGCATAGGTGAATTTCTGTTTATGAATTTTTACTCATTGTTTTGTATTAACATTTTATGGTGTTGAGCAAGGATTGTGTCTATAAATGCAAACACTCAATAATTGTCGTATTAGTGAGTTGCCATACTTGAGGTTGAGGGCTCAAACATGTAAAGGTGCTTAAAACAAGTTCAAGAAATAGTTACAACTATAGCATATCATGAAAAAATATGATCATCTCTTGAGAAATCTTGTTATATCATAAACTCTATAATATTAGTATATTGAGTGGTGTTGTGCTTCTTATTGATCTTTCCCAAAAGGGTTTTACAAAGGTACATTTTGTGTTAGTTGTGTGTGCCATTATTTAATTTTGTTGTGCATTGGATTATAATAATATAACTCTTTTTCTTAATTTTTATCATTATTCTTTTATCTCCATTCACTTACTTGTAAACTACATCTATAAACAGTAATTGATTTTTTTATCAAATAATAAGAGCCTTGTTGATTTTTTTATCACTATAGAGGAGAAAAGAACATCTTTTCATTTTCATCAATTAATTTTGCATCCACATTGGCATTGATTTTAGATGGAAGAAAATTCAAAGTTGTATCACATTTCAAGCAACTTATCAACATAAATAAATTTTAATATTTCTAACTAAAAGTCAAATTTGGTCAAATATATCATCTAGTTGAATTCATTCTAAACTAAATTAAATATGAGTCGCAACTTTTTCAAATGGAAGTGTCCACTGAATGCATATATAACATTACTTTGAAGCCATATTACCAAGAAAATAAAATTGTTTGAAAATCTTGATGTTTTCACAATTATTACACATATAAATAATATTGTTTTTAAATTTAAAATACCTTTTTTTAGATCTATAAGTGTTATTTTCAAAAAAACTTTTTTTTAATAGTCTAATTATTGCTTACATTTATTTTTATTTTTGTTAAAAATAGGTCATCAACACCAAGATATAAGGTTAATTGTCTTGTTAAGAAAATAAATAAATTTAAATATAAATAAATAAAAATTATGATGCACTATAGAAGAGATTCCATGTTGAGATGATATAATTATTTTTCTATTTTGCAAAAAAACACTTAAGACAAAAAGTGACGTCCCATCAAAATAATTATAAGTTTAGCATCATCCATTTTAAGATTTTTATTTTTTTTAATAAATATTTATTGAAATAAAGAAAAAATTAATTTATGTACTAAAGTTTCAAGTTATACATACAAAAAAAATGGAGGAAAAAATATACTATATAAAGAGTGGCATCCTACATAACCTCATTTTTTAATATTTTATGAACTAAATTATAGTGTGTCAAATTTATAAAAAAATATATTTAATGTTTTTAAATTTTTTTAAATATATTTAAATATAAAATACACTAAAAATCTATATTTATTAGTTTATATCATTTCAAAATTTAAAACATATATGTCACTTTCTAGTAATTTGAATTAAAAAAAATTATTAGTGTTGGCCATAGTCTCTTCTAAAACAAGTATAATGAAACAAATATCTTAACATGGATTAATTTAGGTTGAACGAATGGATCGATATTTATGGAAAAAAACGGTATCTATTGATTATCCTTTGATATTATTGTCTCTCTTCATATATATAGATGCACAAACATAAATGTTCCACATGGAAATGATCGAAGCCTTTTTGTTTCATTTATATACCAATAGTTACACCACCTACAATAAGAGCATTTGATATAGGAGCATCCTAGTACAACTTACCACTTTTTAATAGATAATATTATTTTAGCTTGTGGAAGAGAACCAGAGAGTTTTATAGCATCTCACGCACATTATATCCATATTTTAAGATATTTGAATTAGTTTTGATGTAGAGGGAAAGGAATTTTCAATAAAAGTACAATGATCAATGACTTGTTTGACAAATTATCTCTTCCTAGTAGCCTTGTTTTCGGATAAATCTACTAATATAACAATGTTTATGGAGGTTATTGGGAATTATAAACACATTTTCAAATACCCTTATGGAGATACAACTCTTCCTACAATGGAAGCCTCCAAAGTGAAACAAAACCCCTTCAAAAGGGACTATTCCCAGACCTAATTAACCCTCTAAGTTGCTAAATTGATATTTTTTAAATAATGCCTCACACAAACAAAAATGGTACAAAAATTATTTTTAAAATTTGAATAATATTGTCATAGACATACAAACCAAATTTTATCAATTAGGTAGGCATATTTCTCTCAAACTCAAATTTCTTCCTTCAAACCCTAAGTAGAGTTTTGACAAGGCAACAAGTGAAAAAAAAAAATGATTTAATATTCACTTTCAATACGTCTAACCACATGCATTAGGTCTTTATATATGCTTAACAACTCCAACAATAAGAAAAATTAACAAATAACTGCAAAATATACATATTTTGCAGAAATGGAGGTCTAGAACACTAGTAACACCTTACCAGCATACCTGCAAACAAAAACTTCATTCATTTTCTCTCTAGAATGACATAAAAATATATTTTCATTTTTCATAATGCAACATCATCCCTAACTACCTAACTCATCCCATGCAAAACCAAATTTACAAATTAAGCATTCAAACCCCTAATTAGGTAACTTGGGGTTGAGTAAAAACACCAAAATTTGAAATTTATGAATACTTATTTGTCCAAACTTAAATAAAAACCTCCTAAAATGTGATTAAAGTGCCTAACACTACATTCTTATGTAAATCTAGAACAAGATAAAATGGTGCTCCTACATCATACTCCCAAGGAGCGAAAAGTTGGCTCATGAGGTCTACAAGGTTACTACCATGCTTATTGATGTTTGATTCAATCATCCAAGTAGCATTCTCTATTGAATGAAATTTTCACTTCACTAAGTATCGGCAGTACTCTTTACCTCTTGTCTATTTAACAACTTTCTTGTCAAAAATAGCTTCTAGTTCTTCCTTGTTGGCTTTTCAAAACTAGGTTGTCCATTTCCTAACTGATATTTCCTTGGTCTCAACTATGTCACCTTCATCATCATTTTCTTTGTATGGATACAATTCTGAAACATTAAATATAGGAGAGATTCTAACACCACTTGCCAATTCTATCTCATAAGCACTATTAGAAAAAATTCTTAAAATCTTACAACCTGGGCCAATTTTCTTCATCTTCAGCTTTTTATACTCGCCTTTTAGAAGCATTTGCTTCCTAGAATGAGCTAATACCATGTCTCCAATCTAAAGATTAACCTCTCTCCTCTTGATGTCTACATGTTTCTTATATTTACTCACATTTTCCTCTAATTGTTTCTTGACTTGTTCATGTACTTCTTGCATAGCAATATAAAAATCATCTCTCTCAACACTTCTTTTCTCCATTTTTCCTAAATCTGTCAACTCAAAAACACCTTTGGGATGTGAACCATAGACTATTTGAAAAGGACTCATACCTATACTCCTATTAGGTGAATCATTGTAAGAAAATTGTGCCTATGGCAAGATGAGATCCCATTATTTGGGATAGTCCTTTGTTAAGAATCCTAGTAGATTACCCAAAGTCCTATTGACCACCTCTATTTTTTCATCACTTTCACGGTGGTATGCTAAGATAAAATTCAAATTAGTGCCCAAATTCTTCTATAAAGTCCACTAAAAGTGTCTCACAAATTTAGTATCTCTATCTTATATAATTCTTAGTGGAATTCCATGTAATCTAACCACCTCTTTGAAGAATAAATCAGCAATATGAGTATCATCACTTGTGGTTTTGTATACTATAAAATGAGTCATTTTAGAAAACCTATCCACCACAACAAATATTGAATCATGACATCATTGGGTTCTAGGTAGACCCAAAACAAAATCCATAGTAATGGAGTCTCAAGGTCGTTTGGGATTAATAAAGGATGATAAAGACCTACATTTGTACTCCTTCCTTTGGCATGTTGTCACACTTTACACCTTTTTATAAATTTTCTCACATATGATTGCATTTTAGTCCAAAATTAATGAGCACTTAGCTGAGCTAAAGTCTTATCTAGGCCAAAATGACCAACAAGAGTATTATAATTATTTTTTGTTGGAAATTAGGATCCTAGGATACTAATCATTATAAATAAAACATGAAATAAACAAAATTAGAATCATACAAGCATATATTGTACACATTACACAAGGTATACATGGGGAAAACCCTTTTAGGTAAAAAAGCCCCATAAAGCATCATTTTATTAAAACACAATAATTGTCTATTATAACATAGACTGAAGTTGGGGAACACTTCTCCATAATTCCACATGGACAATAATACCTCATGTGCATAGTGATATAATTCACTATAAAATCTCCAATTTTTATCTCTCAAACAAGACAGAACCTCTTTAAATATAGGAGAAATGGTGGAATAATACTTGAAGGGGTATTAGTCACACCTATTATAAATTTTATAAAGGCATGACCCTTTATAACATTAAGTTCTAACATTTTTTCTAATTAAATTTTCCCTCATAGAACTCTTTGGTACACATAGATGTGATCCTTAAAAAGTAATTTGTCTTACAACATGTAGTCCATCCAAGGTTCTTTATTCCTTATATTTGGTTGTTTACACACCTCATAGTCTTCTTGGAAATCCAAATTAGATTTGTACAACTCCTTAAGACACTTTATTCCTCCACTTTCTATTTGAAATTCTCTTATAAGTAAGGCTCTCGTACTTAAAGCATATGCTACCTTATTGGCTTGGCCTTTTTTGTGCTTGATAACACAAGTGAAATTTTGCAAATACTCCACCCATTTCATGTGTCTTTGACTTAATTTGGGTTGGATGATTATGAACTGTAGTGCATGATTATTAGTGAAAATGGTAGACTCCTTAGGCATCAAATAATTTCTTTTGCTCCTTAAGGCTTGAAATAAAGCATAAAACTCAAGATCATAAGTTGAATACCTCTTTTTTATATCATTTAAATTTTCACTAAATTATGCAACATGTCTACCTTATTGATTAGGATAGCTCCAATGGCTACCCCACTTGCATCACATTCAACATGGAAAACCTTTTTCAAATTAAGAAGTTCTAGTATAGGTTGTTCTATGATTTTTTTCTTCAAGAACTAAAAAATATCTTTCAGCAACATCATTCCAAAAAAACTTGATTTTATCTCCTCTTATGGGTAACTGCAGAAAGATGGGTAGCCATTTTGTGACCAACTTTTTAAAAAAGTTTTGAAATCTCATAACGCGAGCACATTATAGCGCGCTCGCATTATGGCTTGGTGTGCCAAGCCTGAGGCTCGGCCACTACGAGCCCATAACGCGAGTGCGTTATGACCTATTAAAAGAAAAAAAAAATTGAATTCATTGTTTCTTTTGATTGTGTTTTTTTTCTTGCCTATGTCCAAAACCCCAATATTTTGAGCTTGCATTCTAGGAAGAGGTATTTTAAAAAATTCTTCATCAACAGTTGTTGTTTCATCACCAGTATGTCACCATGTAGATGAGGAGGTTGAAAGGAAAATCAACGGTGCAAAAATGCTTTCCTAATGCTAAAACCACAAAGGAGAAATGCAAAGACCAGTTTTAAAACTTTAAAACACTTAAGATGAACACATATAGGATAACAAGAGTAACAGAAATAAATGATCACAGATATAACACCAGATTTACGTGGGAAAACCCTTACGAGAGAAAAACCCACCACACCAAGCTAAATCACTTTGTATTACAATAAAAATCGTTTACATACAAAGTTACAAACTTTACTTGAAGATGTCAGCTCTCAACACCATTCAATCAACCTCTTCATTGTTTCAATGCTATTACCACTTACAATGAACCACACTCATTTATCACCTTATTCTCTATGGCTATGTATCTAACTATTACAAGTCTTACATCACATTCATTCCTTACCAACCAATCAAGTGTCTTAATTATACACCTTTGTCTGACACACAAAACCGATCCCTAACCAACTACCCTGCAATCATGCATCGGGCCGCCCAGCAATTACTTTTGCTTGCCATAATCGGATTTTTTCAACCGCCAAATCAAACTTTGCAGTTAATGCACATATCACTTTAATAGATTTAAACATTCGACCAATGACAGTTGATTTAAAATAGCGATGTAAAATCAATGAATGATATTGTGCCACATGTCATCACGCCATTCATCCATCACTTTGACTATCGAAGCAGTCAACTATGCCCGAGCAACGCCTATTGAGCTACTGCAGTATGGCCTAACGACCACTGCGGTATGGCGATAGCTGTCTAATCGCCCTACCATCGTCATAGTCGGGGCTCACCATGACACGTGTACGCTACTAGTTCTCTTTCATGGAAACTAAAACCTCATCCATAATATTCCAATAACTTTCTCTGAAATGTTGACACATGTCCGAAGCCGGCAATACCCTACAGTAATAACTCGGGACCCACCATGCGAGGTACGGGAAAAGTGATCACCATTGATCAAACTGCCACACATCAACCGCTCAGACAATTCTGCCCGACTCACAAAGTCTTGTCCATACTTGCCTCAAAAGGGCGTGGAATAGGACGAGCACCATCGGATTAAAAACATCACAGTTGTAGATGCAGGTGTCGGCATATCGACAAGGCACTGCATTTCCTCCCACCAATAAGTTTTTGTTTTGGCGATGAAGGTGTTAGAACTATAAAATTTTGAATTTTTATAGTCTATTGCATTCATGAGTTTCCAGCATTAAGTCCTTGCCTTAAGCATAAAGTTCCCTCTTTGTATTTTCTTGTGTATTCTATGTCATATGACCCATTTTGGATCCATTTACCTCTTCTTATTCCATTGAAAAACAATATCATCAAGACATGGTAAAAGTATCCCCGAGATATATTTTCACTAACATGTATTGGTTGCAAATAGTCGGCAGGACTTTTCCTTTTGTTTCGGCGACTAAGAAGATTCATATCGGCATATGCTGGGGTGTCGTCATAACGTCACAGCGAATTCAGTTGGTCTTGCTGACTAGTAATGTGGAGGGGTCATTTCGGCCAAACTAATGGGTATCGACATGAAGTCATAGCGACATCATTGTGTCTTGTCGATTGACTTGTAAGCAAAGTGTTTCAGTAAGACTTATGTCTTCGGGGAAGGTCTTGGCGAGGTTACTTTTGTCTTGCCCAACTTAATGCAAGGGGATTCAAAAGATTGTTGGAGAAAGTGTTGGGGTCTTGCCGATTCGAAAGTTATGCCGACAAAGATATATATCGCCAGGAGATGAATCTTTCGACATAAGCCTCACCGAAGTTCGAGTGTTATACAGACAAATAGTTTGGGGTGAGTCTCACCGAATGGGAGTAATCTGTAGAGATGTTTTCGGTAAAACATTTCATATCGGTATGAGTCTTCCCAAAGATTTACTGTCTTGCTGAGAGTGTGATTTCATTTGTAGATTTTTCGGTGAAACAACTTGATGGACATGCCGAAGTGATAATTCATCGGTGAAAGTGTAATTTTGTCTCAGCGATTATAACTTGAAAGAAATGCATATCAATGTGACACAATGAAGTCTATGTGACATCTCGCTGACTCTGAATGTTATAGTGACATAGAAAACAGGAGCAGCAGTCATCATTTTTTGGATCCCAGGTGTCGACAAGACCACATTCTATCCTGGCAAAAGGTGTAATAGACGTTGCAAAGGGATTTCGCCCCAGATTTGAAAATCTCTTATCAAAAGGACACTTGATGCGACAGTGCCAGTTTCAAATTGGTGTTCATTCGTGCTTCATTAATGGCGCAACAAGATATCATAGTAAAGAATGAATCAATTCTTCATTTCCGAATTGATTGCAGGTGAATTGGCATGCTGAACAGAGAACCAGGACGATTTTCAGTCTGAAGAGCTCGAGCAGAAAACTGTAAGTGACTATTCCTTGGATTTTGCATTTTGATTCTATAAATCTTGAGAATGGAGTCCTCTGGTTTTGGAAAGGGTAAGGGTAGAAAGCTTGCTGTGAGTAGTTTGTCAAAGGGAAAGAAGCAGAAGGTTGATACAAAGCAAGAGGGCACTGAAAGGAGGTTAAATCAGGACCTTATTGATCAGTTACCTGGCTCGGGTCCTAAAGCAAGAAGGTCTACACAGCTTAGGGCAGAGGTTGATAAATTAGATGACAAGTGTAAGTTCATAGGTGATGTCAGGACTGCAATAAGGGGTTATGAGCTTTTTAATTTCCATTACCACAGAATAAACCGTTTTAAACCAGTCTGCAATCCATGGAAATTGAATGTAGGGAAACTAGTGTGCCCTAATGTCTTTGTAAATGCAGAATTAATAAAACTGCTTGCTGATAATTATGATCCAAAGCATAAGGCTATATGTGACCCATCTGGAAAGCCACAGATATATGTGCCCAAAGAAGCAATAGGCGAGGTCTTCAAATTAGAAGAGTTTTGCAATGAGGAGATCAGTTCTGAGGAGTTAGAGAAAGAATTTTCAAGAATGGACACAGTCTATAAGGGTTGGAGGTTGCCTATCCATAGGATCAAATAGGGTAACAAGTCAGAACCTTTGCAAGATGGTGAAGGGCCTCCTTATCATGTGAATCTGTTTGAGCCTTATATGAAGTACACATACTTCTCAATGTGTCAAGTGTTGGGGATGGATGCCCCAGAGCTCATGTCAATTGTACCAATGATTATCACAGCGGATATTCAGTATCACAACTCCAGGCCATTTGATTATGCTTCATATATTGCCAGGGAGCTTGATTCGGGATTGGTGGCCATAAAGGGTGGATCTTCTATTGTTTATCTAAAACATTATTCATTGTTGATGCACTTGGTGCTGTATTATGGACAAGAGTTGGGAGTGTGGCCTTCAGAAATAAGAATTTCTCATGTTGGTAAAGAGGGTGAAGCATTGCCTGTTCAGTTGTGGACTGCTATTTGGGATAGCAGGTTTGCTAATTCTAGTTTTATACATTTTGAAGAGTATCTTGTGAAAACATTGTACAAACTGTATAGGTATCCTTGTAATTATTCATTAACCGATGAGATCAAGAGGTTTCTTCGGCCAAAGGATTTCAATGGGCCAATTGATCATAACTGGGGTGACTGGTACTGTTTGGAAGGAGCCACAATGATCAGGGTATATGGGTTTGAGGATGCCCCTTTCATTCTACCAAGGACAGTTGCAAATAGAATTGCTTATTTAGAGATTGTTAGACAAATGGATTTCAGTAGTGTGATGCTTTTCAGTTCTTACACGAAGTAGGCTTTTATGCCTAGTACATTATGTTTTGGTGATTTCACCGTGTTAGCTAAAGAGGTATATAACTCAATTCTTGATAGATTATTGCATTACAATATGAAAAGGGGGCCACCCAGGAAAAATTTTGACCCTGAAGGATACATTAACTCAGCCAAAGAAAGGATTAAATTTGGAAGGTACCAGCATGTACCTTATCCTTTTGATGATATGATCAGAAATTTGGATGAAGAGGAAGCAGAGGCAGTGGTTGAAAGCTATAACCAGGGGTTGCAGGATATAGGAAATTTGTCTTTTGGGAGTGAGGAAACTCCAATGAATAAAGTGCCACAGAGCAAAATAGAGAAAGTAACTAGGCTGAGGACTCAGAGGTATGTTTGCCCGATTAGAGAACAGAGTCTTGAAAGTGGTGATGTTGATGCAAGACATATGGAATACAGATCATTTGTCTCAGATGATGAATTCATAAATTCTCCAGAGTTCAAAGCACTCTTGTACAAGTGGAAGGGGAAAGAAATAAGAGAAGGTGTTGGTGCCATCACTTCTGGGAATGAGGAACAACTCTTGGATCAATTAAGAAGATGTGTCGATGATGAAATGACAAATATGACTCCTAAAAAAGGAAGAAAAATGTTGGAGAATGCTGGTGTAATGATCTTTCCTGGACTTGATTTGAATTCTGCATTGGTATTCGATAGCTTCTTGAAAGATAGTAATACTGCACACAAACTGGATAAGGATAAGGTGACAGACGTGTATGCAGGCTCTAAGTTTAACACTGATCAAGGATCATTGATGATATGGGCTTTGTACCCACCCCATAGGAAGTCAGTAGTGATTGATATAGAAAAGGCATTTAGTCATGTTATGACCTTAAAGGTTGGAGAAGCTGATCCTGTGGTAACTACAGAGATTGGTATAGATATTGCAAAACTGAATAAAGTACAAATCCAGGCATTGATAAGGGAAAGAGAAATGTATAAGGCTAACAATGAGAGACCATTAAGAGAAAATGATAGGTTGAAAGACTTGGTTGGTGTTCCAATAGTTCCAGCCAAAATGCTCACTCAAGGAGAAAGCTCTCAGACAAAAGATCATTGGGTCGGGACAAGTGCTTATAATCAGGAGAAGTATGATGCCATTGTAGCCATTGTTAAGAAAAGACAGGTCAATTTAACATCCTGGTTAAATCAATTATGGGGGAAGTATTCTTCTACTCTAGATGCGGTGAAGGAGCATGAGAGGATGAATGAGCAAGTTATGGATAAATTTCATGAATTGACCACACGTGATGAGGCTGGCAGTACTGCAATTGAAGGTGCAAATAATATTATCAGTCGCCATTAAAAATTCTATGAGGAATTGCTCAAGGATAAAAAGGGATTGGTTGAAGCTGCCAAGACAACTGTGATTGCATTCTCTGATATTAAAGGGGAATTGAAAGACGCCACTAGGTGGAGGAATGAATGTGATACAGTGTTGAGGGAAATGAAGACATCTTCTGCAGAGGATACAACATTAGAGGAAGTGAGCGAACAGATTGAGGAAATGATCAGGATGGAAACCATGATCCGGAATGCCATTGAGGATGCAGATACTTTTAACTACGAAAGATATTTGGATTACCTAGCTACGACTCACTCATGGCTAACTAGAGCTTAATTATTCTCTATCTTTGCTTTATACATTTGATTTGTTTTCTCCTATTTCCGAAGGGACGCGTCCTTTCATATTCTCAATGTATAAGTGTTCGTTTTGAAAGCAATGTAAAGGGGCGAAGTAGAATTAGATAGGGGATAGAGAAGACATAGCATAATAGAATTTTAAAAAGGATGAGACTGGTAGCATATGTAAATCATGGAGATATCAATGAAAATTTAATATGATGGTGCGGTGTTTATGGTATCAGTTGTTTATGATATTTGTTGAAGGGTATTATTGAAGTTGTCTCCGTAATGGTGTTTCCCAATTATTTGAATTAGTGTAAACAAGTTTTTACATAGTTCATCAATGCACATTTGTTATACTTGTATGATCAATTAATTGTCTCTTTCCAGTAAAGATTAAATTCTCTGAATTGATCATAGTAATTAGGGAATATCAATTGGATTATTAAGAAGAACTCAGTAATCACAATATTGCATGTTTACACAAGTTATAAACCAAATAAAATGCTAAAGGACTTGAATGTTTTCTAGAACAAGTAAACTAGTTTTAGATTTTCTTGACTCCGTAAACCCTATAAGGCACTGGTCTTTTCGTTTTCATCCTTTAGTTTCACTCACAATCTTTTATCTGTCTTTTTTGAGCATTTTAGGTTTTAGTTTTAAATATTATTGTGCTAGTTGTACCAAAATTGTTTTATTTTATCCATTTCAAATTGCCATCTTGGATAAATTAGGGCAATAGGAAAAGTTCAAAAGTCAAATCTGCTTAATTCAAATAGGTATACCCGCCTAGGTCTAGCAGCATATAAAGAGTAGAAGGTTTAATTATTCCAAAACCTTGTTTTGTTACCCTAGAACGTCGTGGAATCTTGGCAACCTTTCATGGTTCAAACCTGCGTTTTTGAGAGCTAACAAATTGGCAACTCTATTGGGGAACAACAAAGAGTCTGCGCCTTAATCATAGAGTCAAAAGTCCTATATACATACTCCGCTAGGAATAAATAAGTAATATTCTTTTCTCACTTTCAAAAAGTGAGTGGCGACTCTGATTTGAATATTGAAATATGAATGGAAGAAGATCTCAATTTAGGGGGGGGTCATTCCGGAGCTCCTCCTAGCGATGGTAGGTGGATGCATAAAGATAATAAGGTTGACAAGGGTAAAGGGAAAAATGAGGACATGTTATTGACAAACAAAGACAAACCATCAATACCTTTTGGTGAGAATTGTTTTGACAAATGGAAAGATAGTTCAACTGAAGAGCCTTGTACCCCGAAAGATTAGAGGAATCCCTTTTACAACCCTCAGAAACAAGCTGAATTTGAAGCTGGACTCAAAGCTGAACGACTCAAAATTCAACATGAATATGACCAAAAAATGTTGGGTAATCAGAATGAACTTACTAATTAGGAAGTTCATCATGATGATTATGAATCTTTAACTTATGATGAAATCAAAGCACAGTTTGAGTCTCAGAAAAGGGAGAGGGAAGAGCAAGAACAGGCCCAAATGATTCAAGCAATAAGGGAGTTCAAGTTTTAGAAAGCTCAGAACATTCCTCATGGATCTGGTTCTCCCCCAAAGTATATACCACCCCATAAACAGAATAGTCAGGGTGTTGGACATTTTCAACCACCAAAGATCCCTCATCATCAAATTGGGAATCAATATAGACAGCCAAATTGTCCACCACATATTCCCACACAACATATAAATAATTATCCACCTCCTGGTCAGCATCATGTGCCACAACAAAATCTACAATATAATAATCCTATGTACCAGTATCAGTATACTACTATGATCAAACAATTTGATTTGGCAGGTTTTCAGTTGTGCCCTTATCCTATGGATGGTTCTTGGAGGAGTTTGGTGCCTAAATTCACAGGGAGTAATGCAATCACTAGTGAGGATCATTTAAGGAGTTTCAATGCTTTCATTTAGGATTTGGATGTACCTTATGAGGATCTGCATATGAGGTTGTTCATGATGTCCCTTGTTGAAGAAGCTAGGGATTGGTTTAATAGCCTAGCAACGACTTCTATTTATTCTTTCCAGATATTTCAAGATCAGTTCCTTGAACAGTTTGGGAATCTGAGTGCACCAGACGCTGCTCTCCATGAACTAATGCGAATTCAGAAGGGTCAAAATGATTCAATCTTTGATTTCAACAGAAGATTTAATAAATTGCAGAATAGAATACCTCCTGGATCAAAGTTACCAAATTCTGTAGCATTAAGTGTTTACCTGAATGCATTTGACCCTAAAACAGGGTATGAGTTGAGAAATAGATTCCCAAGGGACTTAGCTGAAGCACAAAAGATAGCATTAATAATTGAGAACAATAGAAAGGCTACTGGGATAATGAATAAGAGAGACAACCCTAGACCTCTTCAGCAAAACAATAATTATCAATATAAGCAAGAGAACACATATAGGAAGGATAGGCCTAGGCTGCATGATATGCCTTACAACACAAACTGGAAAGATGGAAAACCTATGACAGACAGGCCTAGAGACAAGGATACTCCTGATCCATTGAGAAAGAAAGGAACGTATATGGTGAATAACAATTATTTTTGTGAAGTTTGTGATAAGCCACATTCCCCTGAATATTGTGTTGTGGCCCAGAAAATGCATGAGGAGGGAGTGTTAATGGGAGATGGTGGAGAGGATCACAAGGTCTACTTAACTTCAAATGCTCTTCAACATGTTGAGGAAAGATATTCATCTTCAGAGGAAGAAGGTTATGAGTATGATGTTACAGAGCAAAGATACAAAATCCATATGGCTGAGCAGCAGGTCTTTTTTGATTCTGAGGATGGTTATGTAGAACCACAACCTGTTGAGGTTCCTACTCACAGTAGTGTGAGGAGACTTACTAATGAGGAGATAGAGAGATTAACTGTTGCCGTAGTTGAAGAAGCAAAGAGTAAATACTGGTTGAGAAATAGGACAGTAAATGAGAAGGAAGGTGTCCCTAGGGGTATCTTTATGAAAGATCATAAAGTTGTACAAGGAGTGTCAAAAAGGACTGAAACCAAACAACATGAAGAAAGCAAACAAAATCCTATCCAAAAGGAGGCAGTAAAAGAATTACACAAAAAAATTCAAAAGACAGATCTGTCAAGTAGGAGGGAAAAGGAAGAGAGCAAAGGAGAAACATCAGAACAAAAGAAAGTAATTAAAACAGAAGGTTCTTCTTTTGATTTCACTCAAGCTTTATCTCAGGTAAAGATGTTCGTTCCACTTCTTAAAATGATGAAAATTAAAGAATACAGGGACAGTGCAGTACAATTGATAACAAATGAAAGTGAAAAACATGTAGCTTCTGAGAATAAAGTGACTGCTAAAAATAAGCAGGATAAAGTGAACATTCCATAAATTTGTTTGAGTAATGTGTTGACAAGTCCGCCACAAGTTGATCCTTTATTTACTACATTACTCATAAATAACAAATTAGTGAGGAATTGCATGATAGATTCTGGTGCTGCCATGAATATTATGCCAGTAGGAGTGATGAAGCAACTAGGCATGTGGGTGGATACATATGAAGGAAAATGTTATGCAATGGATAACCGACCTGTTCCTGTGGTGGGTATAATGAAAGATGTAGAAGTCAAGTTAGCTACTTATCCTCAAGTAGCTTATAATATTGATATAACAGTGATAGACACTCCTCCTCAATTCGGTATGCTTTTATCAAGGCAATGGACAACAACTATTGGTGGAAATGTCCAGTTCGATTTATCTTATGCAACAATTTCGGTAAATGGCCAAGAGGTGAATTTGTATAGGGAACCAAGGATGAGTCAGCTTATTGATTATGTACTACAAGACCAAATCAACTGCTTTTGTGATGTTGATCTTGGGAGTTTCAATATAGAGCCAGCACAACCAGAATTGACCAATAGTGACCCTATTGAGAAGCATGCTGCACAGAACCACAATGGTGTGTGGAAAATGTATTTTGATGGAGCGTGCAACCAAGAAGGCAATGGAGCTGGGATAGTATTTGTTTCGCCTGAAGGTATTACATTTAAGTATTCATTCCTGTTAACTTTTGAATGTACAAATAATGTGGTAGAATATGAAGCTCTATTAACTAGATTAAATATAGCGGTCAAACATATGATAAAGTTGTTGGCTGTCCTGGGAGATTCAGAGTTAGTTGTCTCACAAGTCAGGTCAAAATATACAGCAAAAAACAAAAGACTAAAGCAAAATAGAAATTTTGTATGGGATACAATTGAGTTGCTTGACGCCTTTTCAATTGAGTGGGTAGATAGGTCGAAGAATATAATGGCCGATTTTCTAGCTAATGTAGCGTTGAAGAAAGATGATATTACATTGGCTGGAGTATCACAAATTGAACTCAAGACTAGGCCTGTTGGGCCTGATAATGTATATAATTGGCAAGTTTTTAACGATGACACTAATCTTTTGAAATTCCTTCACTGCATAGACCAGTATGAAGCCCAGGAGATTGACTTTAATGCCTTTGTTGAAGAGATTGATGGAAAAGAAACAGTATTTGGGAAAGAGATTTTGTAGCTTACAACCAATAAACTTCCTAAAGGGCTCGTGGCACTTGAGAGGGTATATGATGGAAATGATTGGTCTTTTGTGAAGCAAACACCAGTTGGAAAAAATGATATTGAGGAAATTAATTTAGGAACTGAGATGGCACCGAAAAAGGTATACATAGGTAAAAAGATAAGTCCCACAATTAGAAAAATGTTGATTGAATTGTTGAGAAAATATAAACATGTATTTGCTTGGTCTTATGAAGATCTAAAAGCATATAAAGAAGACTTGTTTCAGCATGAAATACCATTGAAATCAGATGCTAAACCATTCAGACAAAAGCAGAGACCTATAAATCCAACTTTAGAGCCTAAAATGCAGGAGGAATTGGTGAAGCTCGGAGATGGTGGAATTATTAGGCCTATCAGACATTCAACGTGGGTTTCAAATTTGGTCCCTGTCAGAAAGAAAAATGGAGATATCAGATTGTGTGTAGATTTTAGGAATCTAAACATAGCATCCCTTAAAGACAATTATCCTCTGCCATATATGGAGGTTGTACTGCATAAAGTGACAAGTTGTGAATTGTTATCTATGATGGATGGATTTTCAAGGTATAATCAGGTTAAGGTTAAAGAATTTGAACAATACAAAACAGCATTCATGACTCCTTGGGGAAGATATGTCTATTTGAGAATGTCATTTGGTCTTACTAATGCAGGGGCGGCTTTTCAAAGAGCCATGGATGTGGTGTTTGCTGATTTGATTAATATTCTCATGGTGGTGTATCAGGATGACCTCACTGCTTATTCCAAGAAGGTTGAAGATCATGTTCATCGTTTGGAAAAGGTATTTATAAAAGCTATTGAATATGGAATCAGTTTAAACCCCAAGAAGTGTACTTTTACAGTCACAGAGGGTAAACTTTTAGGACATATTGTTTCAAAGGAAGGGGTTAGGATAGACCCTGAGAGGGTTGAGGCCATTGATAAAATACCTATCCCTAAAAATGTTAAGGCAATACAATCATTCTTTGGACAAATAAATTTCATTAGGAGATTTGTCTCTAACTTTGCTGAGATAGTGAAACCCATAGCCAGAATGTTGAGAAAAGGATAGAAGATAGAATGGAATGCAGAGGCTTTGGATGCTTTTGTAGCTAAACGAGCCATCAAGGAGGCTCCTGTTCTTAAGTCTCTTGAATTTTCAAAACCTTTTTAGATTTTTTCATTTGCCTCAATGCACACTGTTGCAACTGTTATGCTACAGAAAAATGAAGATGGTCATGAACAGCCTGTATCCTTCTTCAATAAGTCATTACAGAGATCTGAATTGAAGTATGATATAATGGAGAAGCAAGCATTTTCATTAGTGAAAGCTGTAAAAGTTTTCAGACCATATCTTATTGGAGCTAAAGTAGTTGCTTATGTTCCTCATGCAGTAGTCAAAGATATTCTGACACAATCTGAAGTAACAGGTAAAAGATGCAAATGGATCAACAAAATCCAAGAGTTTGACATAGAGGTACAAATTACTAAACTAGTCAGAGGTCAGGGTTTGGCTAAACTAATGGCAGAAGCAAACATTGAAGCAAATCAGATTTGCAATATAGAAGAGGAGAATGTAATTGCAAGCATTGAACATACTCACTGGTATACAGATATTATGCATTATCTTAAATACATGAAATGTCCAGAGCAAATGAATGACAACCAGAGAAGAACATTGAAGTTACAGGCATCTAAATATGTTTTTATGGATGGAGATTTGTTTTGGAAAAACAGGGATGGTATATTATTGTTGTGTCTGGATGAATTTCAATCTAAACATGTTTTGAGTGAAATGCATGAAGGAGTTTGTGGAAGACATTACTCAGCAAAAAAAACTGCTCAAAAGATTCTCAGGGTAGGATATTATTGGCCAAAGGTCTTTAATGACTCTTTTACACATGTAAGGAAGTGTGAAGCTTGCCATAAATTCTCTGGAAAACTGAAGTATCAGGGAGCTTTGCCACTTCGACTCATGCAAGTTGATGCCCCTTTTCATCAATGGGGAATTGATTTCATTGGGGAAATACAAGAAAAATCAAGTGGTGGACATGGCTGGATATTAGTGGCCACTGATTATTTTACCAAGTGGGTAGAGGCCATTCCAACCAAACAAGCTACAAGTAAGGTGGTGACACAGTTCCTGATGGATAATATCATTACTAGATTCAGTACACCAATAAGGTTGATCACTAACAATGGAATGTGTTTTAGATCAAATGAATTCAGAGGTTTTTGTAACACATATGGTATTGTTATCTCTTATGTAGCTCCTTATCATCCACAGGCTAATGGACAAGCAGAATCTAGCAATAAGAGTCTCCTAAAGATTATAAAAAGGATGCTAGGTCAGAATAAGAAGGCTTGGGATTCAAAATTAAGACTGGTTGTATGGGCTGATAGAATACGGTAAAGAAGGCAATTGGGAAGTCCCCATTCAAGCTAGTGTATGGAGCACAGGCCAGGTTGCCTTTGCAGAACTTGTTACCAGTTTACAAGTTTGTTCTTCAGGAAGATTTGGATATTCCTGAACCTATGGAGGAAAGAATGGAACAGTTAGCTGAACTGGATGAAATAAGGAGGGTGGCTCAAAATCAGAATGTAAAGTTGCAGACACAGATGAAGTATTTATTTGACAAAAAGGAAAAGGATAGCAAATTTGGAGAAAGTGATTTGGTACTGATGTGGAATGCAAGGTTCCAAGAGAAGGGAAAACATGGGAAGTTTGAAGCTTTGTGGCTAGGGCCATTTGTGGTGGTTGGAAAGAAAGGTGAAGACTCATACTACTTGCAAAATATGGCGGGTAAGGACCAGGAATTGCTTGTACATGGGCAATTTCTGAAACCTTTTTTTCTCTTAAGGCAACACAGAGGATTGGGGGTTGTCAGTGCATGGACAACTCTCAATGATCCTTTTCAAAATTCTTTTCCATGCATAGTAGTCTAGGATATAAAGGAAACGGGATTTGCAAGTACATGGACAATCTTGATGTTTTCTTTTTCAAATTCTTTTCCATGTATAGTAGTGTAGGGTCTCATCCTTTTGCATTACCATCTGTTCCATCATCCTGAGTTTGGTCTGCTCATCCAAAAATCTGAATCCTTGCAATGATCTTGCTATCATTCATCCCCAGACGAAGCCACTGTTAGAACTGTAAAATTTTGAATTTTTACAGTCTATTGCATTCATGAGTTTCCAGCATTAAGTCCTTGCCTTAAGCATAAAGTTCCCTCTTTGTATTGTCTTGCGTATTCTATGTCATATGACCCATTTTGGATCCATTTACCTCTTCTTATTCCATTAAAAAACCATATCGGCAAGACATGGTAAAAGTCTCCTCGAGATATATTTTCACTAACATGTATTGGTTGCAGATAGTCGACAGGACTTTTCCTTTTGTTTTGGTGACTAAGAAGATTCATATCGGTATATGCTGGGGTGTCGTCATAATGTCATAGCGAATTCAGTTCGTCTTGCTGACTAGTAACGTGGAGGGGTCATTTCGGCCAAACTAATGGGTATCGGCATGAAGTCATAGCGACATCATTGTGTCTTGCCGATTGACTTGTAAGCAAAGTGTTTCGGTAAGACTTATGTCTTCGGGGAAGGTCTTGGCGAAGTTACTTTTGTCTTGCCGAACTTAATGCAAGGGGATTCAAAAGACTGTTGGAGAAAGTGTTGGGGTCTTGCCGATTCGGAAGTTATGCCAACAGAGATATATATCGCCAGGAGATGAATCTTTCGACATAAGCCTCACCGAAGTTTGAGTGTTATACCGACAAATAGTTCGGGGTGAGTCTCATCGAATGGGAGTAATCTGTAGAGATGTTTTTGGTAAGACATTTGATATCGGTATGAGTCTTCCCAAAGATTTACTGTCTTGCTGAGAGTGTGACTTCATTTGTAGATTTTTCAGCGAAACAACTTGATGGACATGCCGAAGTGATAATTCATCGGTGAAAGGGTAATTTTATCTCAGCGATTATAACTTGAAAGAAATGCATATCGATGTGACACAATGAAGTCTATATGATGTCTCCCCGACTCTGAATGTTATAGCGACATAGAAAACAAGAGCAGCAGTCATCATTTTTTGGATCCCTGGTGTCGACAAGACCACATTCTGTCCTGGTGAAAGGTGTAATAGACGTTCAAAAGGGATTTTGCCCCAGATTTGAAAATCTCTTATCGAAAGGACACTTGATGTGATAGTGCCAGTTTCAAATTGGTGTTCATTTGTGCTTCATTAATGGCATGACAGGATATCACAGTAAAGATTGAATCAATAATTCATTTCTAAATTGATTGCAGGTGAATTCGCGTGCTGAACAGAGAACTAGGATGATTTTCAGTCTGAAGAGCTCGAGCAGAAAATTGTAAGTGACTATTCCTTGGCTTTTGCATTTTGATTCTATAAAGCTTGAGAATGGAGTCCTCTGGTTCTGGAAAGGGTAAGGGTAGAAAGCTTGCTATGAGTAGTTTGTCAAAGGGAAAGAAACAGAAGGTTGATACAAAGCAAGAGGGCACTGAAAGGAGGTTAAATCAGGACCTTATTGATCAGTTACCTGGCTCGGGTCCTAAAGCAAGAAGGTCTGCACAGCTTAGGGCAGAGGTTGATAAATTAGATGACAAGTGTAAGTTCATAGGTGATGTCTAGATAGCAATAAGGGGTTATGAGGATTTTAATTTCCATTACCACAGAAGAAACCATTTTGAACTAGTCTGCAATCCATGGAAATTGAATGTAGGGAAACTAGTGTGCCCTAATGTCTTTGTAAATGCAGAATTAATAAAATTGCTTGTTGATAATTATGATCGAAAGCATAAGGCTATATGTGACCCATCTAGAAAGCCACAGATATATGTGTCCAAAGAAGCAATAGGTGAGGTCTTCAAATTAGAAGGGTTTTGCAATGAGGAGATCAGTTGTGAGGAGTTAGAGAAAGAATTTTCAAGAATGGACACAATCTATAAGGGTCAGAGGTTGCCTATCCATAGGATCAAACAGGGTAACAAGTCAGAACCTTTGCAAGATGGTGAAGGGCCTCCTTATCATGTGAATCTGTTTGAGCCTTATATGAAGTACACATACTTCTCAGTGTGTCAAGTGTTGGGGATGGATGCCCCGGAGCTCATGTCAATTGTACCAATGATTATCACAGCGGATATTCAGTATCACAACTCTAGGCCATTTGATTATGCTTCATATATTGCCAGGGAGCTTGATTCGGGATTGGTGGCCATAAAGGGTGGAGCTTCTATTGTTCATCTAAAACATTATTCATTGTTGATGCACTTGGTGTTGTATTATGGACAAGAGTTGGGAGTGTGGCCTTTAGAAATGAGAATTTCTCAAGTTGGTAAAGAGGGTGAAGCATTGCCTGTTCAGTTGTGGACTGCTATTTGGGATAGCAGGTTTGCTAATTCTAGTTTTATACATTTTGAAGAGTATCTTGTGAAAACATTGTACAAACTGTATAGGTATCCTTGTAATTATTCATTAACCGATGAGATCAAGAGGTTTCTTTGGCCAAAGGATTTCAATGGGCCAATTGATCATAACTGGGGTGACTGGTACTGTTTGGAAGGAGCCACAATGATCAGGGTATATGGGTTTGAGGATGCCCCTTTCATTCTGCCAAGGATAGTTCCAAATAGAATTGCTTATTTAGAGATTGTTAGACAAATGGATTTCAGTAGTGTGATGCTTTTCAGTTCTTATGGGAAGCATGCTTTTATGCCTAGTACATTATATTTTGGTGATTTCACCGTGTTAGCTAAAGAGGGATATAACTCAATTCTTGATAGATTATTGCATTACAATATGAAAAGGGGGCCACCCAAGAAAAATTTTGACCCTGAAGGATACATTAACTCAGCCAAAGAAAGGGTTAACTTTGGAAGGTACCAGCATGTACCTTATCCTTTTGATGATATGATCATAAATTTGGATGAAGAGGAAGGAGAGGCAGTGGTTGAAAGCTATAACTAGGGGTTGTAGGATACAGGAAATTTGTCTTCTGGGAGTGAGGAAACTCCAATGAATAAAGTGCCATAGAGAAGAACAGAGAAAGTAACTAGGCTGAGGACTCAGAGGTATGTTTGCCCAATTAGAGAACAGAGTCTTGAAAGTGGTGATGTTGATGCAAGACATATGGAATACAGATCATTTATCTCAGATGATGAATTTATAAATTCTCCAAAGTTCAAAGCATTCTTGTACAAGAAAAAGGGGATAGAAATAAGAGAAGGTGTTGGTGCCATCACTTCTGGGAATGAGGAACAGCTCTTGGATCAATTAAGAAGATGTGTGGATGATGAAATGAAAAATATGACTCTTGAAAAAGGGAGAAAAATGTTGGAGAATGTTGGTGTAATGATCTTTCCTGGACTTGATTTGAATTCTGCATTGGTATTCGATAACTTCTTGAAAGATAGTAATACTGCACACAAACTGGATAAGGATAAGGTGACAAAGGTGTATGCAGGCTCTAAGTTTAACACTGATCAAGGATCATTGATGATATGGGATTTGTACCCACCCCACAGGAAGTCAATAGTGATTGATATAGAAAAGGCATTTAGTCATGTTATGACCTTAAAGGTTGGAGAAGTTGATCCTGTGGTAACTGCAGAGATTGGTATAGATATTGCAAAACTAAATAAAGCACAGATCCAAGCGTTGATAAGGGAAAGAGAAATGTATAAGGCTAATAATGAGAGACTGTTAAGAGAAAATGATAGGTTGAAAGACTTGGTTGGTGTTCCAATAGTTCCAGCCAAAATGCTCACTCAAGGAGAAAGCTCTCAGACAAAAGATCATTGGGTCAGGACAAGTGCTTATAATCAGGGGAAGTATGATGCCATTGTAGCCATTGTTAATAAAAGACGGTTCAATTTAAAATCTTGGTTAAATCAATTATGGGGGAAGTATTCTTCTACTCTGGATGCGGTGAAGGAGAATGAGACGGTGAAGGAGAATGAGAGGATGAATGAGCGGGTTATGGATAAATTTCATGAATTGACCACACGTGATGAGGCTGGCAGTGCTGCAATTGAAGCTGCAAATAATATTATCAGTTGCCATCAAAAATTCTATTAGGAATTGCTCAGGGATAAAAAGGGATTGGTTGAAGCTGCCAAGACAACTGTGATTGCATTCTCTGATATTAAAGGGGAATTGAAAGATGCCACTAGGTGGAGGAATGAATGTGATACATTGTTGAGGGAAATCGTGAAGACATCTTCTACAAAGGATACAACATTAGAGGAAGTGAGCGAATAGATTGAGGAAATGATCAGGATGGAAACCACGATCCAGAATGTCGTTGAAGATGCAGATACTTTTAACTGCCAAAACTATTTGGATTACCTTGCTACAACTCACTTATGGTTAAATAGAGCTTAATTATTCTCTATCTTTGCTTTATACATTTGTTTTGTTTTCTCCTATTTCTGAAGGGACGCGTCCTTTCATATTCTCAATGTATAAGTGTTCGTTTTGAAAGCAATGTAAAGGGGCGAAGTAGAATTAGATAGGGGATAGAGAAGACACAGCATAATAGAATTTTGAAAAAGGATGAGACTGGTAGCATATGTAAATCATGGAGATATCAATGAAAATTAATATGATGGTGTGGTGTTTCTGGTATCAGTTGTTTATGATATTTGTTGAAGGGTATTATTGAAGTTGTCTCCGTAATGGTGTTTCCCAGTTATTTGAATTAGTTTAAACAAGTTTTTACACAGTTCATCAATGCACATTTGTTGTACTTGTATGATCAATTAATTGTCTCTTTCCAGTAAAGATTAAATTCTCTGAATTGATCATAGTAATTAGGGAATATCAATTGGATTATTAAGAAGAACTCAGTAATCACAATATTGCATGTTTATACAAGTTATAAACCAAATAAAATGCTAAAGGACTTGAATGTTTGCCAGAACAAGTAAACTAGTTTTAGATTTTCTTGACTCCGTAAACCCTATAAGGCACTGGTCTTTTCGTTTTCATCCTTTAGTTTCACTCACAATCTTTTATCTGTTATTTTTGAGCATTTTAGATTTTAGTTTTAAATATTATTGTGCCAGTTGTACCAAAATTGTTTTATTTTATCCATTTCAAATTGCCATCTTGGATAAATTAGGGCAATAGGAGAAGTTCAAAAGTCAAATCTGCTTAATTCAAATAGGTATACCCGCCTAGGTCTAGCAACATCTAAAGAGTAGAAGGTTTAATTATTCCAAAACCTTGTTCTGTTACCCTAAAACGTCATGGAAGCTTGGCAACCTTTCATGGTTGAAACCTACATTTTTGAGAGCTAATAGAAGGCAAGGTAAACAGACATAACATTCTGCCAACTCCAGGCATGTCAGCCCATCATTGTAACACCTGTTGGAGTCTCGCCGACCAGAAAAAGTCTCGGCGACCAAAGACCAAAATGACCACATGAGAACTCCATGGTGTAGCAATAAAGGCATAAACTCGTCAGAGCCTTTAACAGAGATCCAAGCCAGTAAATTGAGGCACATTTTCCAACAAGGTCCCACTTGACGAAGACTTACTGGCTTCCTCCAGACTTCGAATTTATTGACGATCATAGGCCCCAAGGCCCATCAAACTTGCACACCATCTAAACTTGTTTGTGTTCACTAGCTTTGTCAATTCATCAGCAGCATTCTTCAGAGTATCCACCTTTTCTAAACTAACCTTTCCATCCTCCACCATATCTCAAACAAAGTGATAATGCAGATCGATATGTTTCATCTTGGCATAGAATGTAGGATTCTTTGCCAAACAAATGGCACTCTGACTGTCATAGAAAATTGTAATTTTCCCTGCATTAAAACTAATATCATAACATAAATGATTGAGCCAAAAAAATTCTTTGTAGGCGTGTGTTGATGTCATGTATTCTGCCTCTGTAGTGGAAAAAGTGACTATAGCCTGTCGCTTGCTCATCCAACTAATTGCACCACCATTTAATATGAAAGTGTATCCACTGGTGGATCTTCTGCTTTCAATGTCCCCTGTCCAATCAGAATCGACATATCCACGAACGCTAAGAGTTATCTTTGATGCAACCATGTTTCCATGGTAACACAGAGAATATTCTGAAGTACCCTTTAAATATCTAAACACTCTCTTCACAGCATCCCAATGTGACCTTCCTAGATTTTCCATAAAGCGTCTCAGTACTCCCACTACTTGGGAAATGTTTGGCCTTGTATAGACCATCGCATACATCAAACTACGAAAAACTTTTGAATAAGGCACCCTGGTCATGTCCTCCATCTCAGTAGTAGATTTTGGACAATCTTCAACAAATAGCTTCATTCCCTGCAAGATTGGAACAACTAGCTACTTGCTATCATTCATACCAAATCTCTCCAGAACAGTGTTAACATACTTACTCTGGTTAACCCAAAGCTTTCTACTCATTATGTCCCTAGTTATCTTCATCCCTAGAATATACCTTGTTGCACCCAGATCTTTCATTTTGAACTTTGCAAACAACTGAGATTTAAGATCAGAAATCATAGAATTACTATTTCCTATGAACAACATATCATCCACATACAAGGTAATAATAAGCACGCGATCATTTTCAAATTTGTAATAAACACAATGATCAAATTTTGATCTCACAAATCCCATAGACAAGACAAAAGTGTCAAATTTTTGGTACCACATTCTAGGAGACTACTTCAAACCATACATATATTTCTTTAATTTGCAGACTAGGTTTTCATTACCTTTTTCAAAGAAGTGCTTAGGATGGGACATATAAATTTCTTCTTCCAGCTCTCCTTGGAGAAACGTTGTCTTCACATCCATTTGCTCGATCTCTAAGTCATACGCTGCTGCCAATGACAAAATAAATTTGATAGATGTCAGCTTTGCTACAGGGGAAAATATTTCTCCATAATCAATTCCCTTTATCTAGGAAAATTCCTTTGCAACCAACTTTGCCTTATATTTTTCAACACTGCCATCTAGACCTGTCTTCTTCTTAAATACCCATTTACAGCCAACAAGCTTTCACCCTTTAGGCAAAGGTACCAAATCCCAGGTTTCATTCTTCTTCAATGATTCCATTTCTTCATTCATGGCTTACAACCAAGAATTTGAATCAAACATGCTAATAGCTTCTTTCACAGTCCTAGGCTCATTAGTGCTAGTAATCAAGGCATAGGCATAGTTCGAATCTAACATAGAGAAACCATACCTATCAAGTTGTCATTTTCCATGTGTAGACCTTCTTATTGGTTGAGGTTGTGGTTCTTCATCTTCAGAATTTTTAGAGTTGCTTGAACTCTCCTCAGTTTCAGGTACACCATGTAGTTCCTCTTTTTTTCGAGTCTGAGGAATTTAAACTACATCATCCTTCTTTTCTCTTTTATTTGTCTCCAACTGTGGATCAGCTATTGAAGATTTCAGCTCACAAAATATTACACTTCTGTTGTATAGAACCTTCTCATTATCAGGATTCCAAAGCTTGTATCCCTTCACACTGACACCATAGCCGATGAAGATACATTTAACAGCATTGTTCTCCAACTTAGATCTCTTCACATTTGGCACATATGCATATGCCTCATAGCCAAACACACGAATATGTCTCAGAGAGGGCTTCTTACCAGACCACACTTCCAAAGGTGTTTTGTCAACAAGAGCAAAACAAGGTGAACGATTTACCAAGTAACATGTTGTAGCCATAGCCTCAGCCCAGAACTTCTGCTCCAGACCAGCACTACTCAATATAATTCTTGCTCTCTCCATTAACGTTATGTTCAACCTTTCAGCAACTCCATTCTATTGTGGAGTATAAGGTTGTAGTTTTATGCCTTTTAATCCCATGGTCTTTGCAGTACCTTTCAATATCTGTAGAACAAAACTCACCACCATTATCTGTCCTCAAGCATTTAATTTTCTTTCCAGTCTGATTCTCTACCAAAGTTTTAAATTCTTTAAACCGACTGAACACTTCTAATTTACTTTTAAGGAAGTATACAAATGCCCTTCTCGAATAGTCATCAATAAAACAAACATAATATCTAGACTTTGATAACGAAGGAACATTAACTGGACCAAACACATCAGAATGAACATAATCCAGTACACCAGAAGATTTATGAGGACTTGAATAAAATGAAACACGGTGTTGCTTCCCATAGATAAAATGTTCGCAAAAATCGAACTCAACGATACAATCAACAAGCCCTTCAACAAGATTTTTATTTTTCTAGGTTTTTAAACCTTTCTCACCTATGTGACCGAGTATATGATGTCATAGCATGGTTTTCTCTATTGGGAGTTTCACCTCCAAGGCATTTACACCCAGAGGAGCGGCAGTCTTCTTCTCTTCATGAGCAACTTTGCCTGACTTTTCAAAGATGTTGTTACATTGAACATGACGTGCATCCAGCTTGTACGAAGTGCCAGTATGTACACCCTTAGCCAGCACCATTGCACCTCTAGCCATTTTACATCCTTTACTTGAGAAAGAAACTTCTACACCAGCATCATTAAGCTTACTGACAGAAAGTAAGTTATGAGTCGAGCCTGGTATGTGCATTACATCACCAATCCTTTTGATTCTTCTGTCAAGGAATTGTATTCTGGCTCTTCCATGGCCAACAATCTCCAGAGTTGAATCAATTTACAGGTACACCTTTCCACCATCATACTTTTCGTACATAGTGAACCACTCTCTTTGCGACGTCATGTGAAAAGATGCACCTAATTCAACCAACCAGACATCATTTGATGCCTGAGTTTCCAAGGATGCAATGAAGGAATTTGCATCACTCTGAGAAGATTCATTGTCTGAAGAGTTATTCTTCTTCTTCTCCTCCTTACAATCCTTTTGGATATGACTAGGATACCCACAGTTCCAACATTTCACCTTAGAATTTTTACCAGGATACTTTGATCTCCCTTCATATTTGGATTTAGACTTCTTGTTCTTCTTCTTGCCTTTCTCCTTTGATCTACCTTGAACAGTAAGGGCCTCTTTGGCCATCTTTGAAGACTTCCTTTGCATCTCTTCTGATAGCAGCAAAGCAACCACGTCTTCTATCTTCAAAGTAGTGGTCATACTTCCAATAGCCATTACAAGATGATCCCAAGTGTTAGGTAATGAAAATAACAGGAGCATGCAACGATCCTCCTCCTCTATCTTCACACCCACAGATACCAATAGAGAAACACCTATATTAAATGAGTTCAGATGGTCTACAACAGATACACCTTCTTCCATATTCAAGGATTATAACTTCTCCCTCAAGAATAACTTATTTACCAGAGACTTTTCTTGATAAATATCACCAAGCTTCTTCCATAGCAAAGTTGTAGACTTCTCCTCATGGACATTCAAGAGTGCAGAATAGGCCAAACTAAGTCTTATTAGTCCTCTTGCTTCTCTATCTGCAAGATCCCAATCTTCTTGTTTCATACCTTGTGGCATAGTTCCAAACACAACAACCCAAAGGTCTCTATCCACAAGAAAGTCTTCCATTTTGAGTTTCCAAAACTCAAAGTTGTCACCATTGTATTTTTCAATCTCTACTCTACCTAATGTACTTTCCATCTTAAACAAAACTAGGTTATAACTTTGCAAGACTCGCACTGGAACAATATTAGCACAAAAAACTAGCCCTACTAACAAGGATAACACATCTGACCAAGCTCTGATACCACTTGAAAGGAAAATCAACATTGTGGAAACACTTTCCTAACGCTAAAACCATAGAGGAGAAGTGCAAATACCAGTTTTAAAACTTTAAAACACTTAAGATGAACACATACAGGATAACAAGAGTAACAGAAATAAACGATCATAGATATAACACCAAATTTATGTGGGAAAACCCTTAAGAGAGAAAAACCCACCACACCAAGCTAAATCAATTTGTATTACAGTAAAAATATTTTACATACAAAGTTATAGACTTTACTTGAAGATGTTAGCTCTCAACAGCATTCAGTCGACCTCTTCACTGTTCCAATGCTATTACCACATACAATGAACCACACTCATTTATCACCTTAGTCTCTATGCCTATGTATCCGACTGTTACAAGTCTTACATCACATTAATGAGTGAAATTGAGAACAATAAAAAACCAATTGAGGATTTAATCAGGAGGTTGAACGATCCAAACCGTTCGACCACGAAAAGAATGACCCTGGAAACTTCACTGAAAGAAATTTTAAAACATGTAAATTCAATCAACAAATGATTAATTGGTTGGCAAGATAGGAGGCAAGTGGCTAGGGCTTATTACCAAGATAAATTATCATATAAAGATGTAATATATTTTAAAATTACAAAAGGTGATTGCTCATTATTCACTGACCCACGGTCAAATACAAATCTTACACTCAATGTGAAGAGGTTTCCTATTCATTGGTGCCACCACTAATAGATTAGGAACTTTTTTTGGGATAGGTGGTACACATTTTTTGATTAGCCACCATGCAACAATTGTGAAGTCCCACAGTATTTCCTTAGGACTATACTATGAGTTCATCTTGAACAAAATCCCAAATTATTTTGATATGAGGGACTTCCAAGGGAGAGGTGGGGGGTCAGCTCAAGATAGACTTGGTGTAGAACCATATCCTATGTGGCAAGGGAGACAACCTCTCACTAGGCCGCCTCATGAGCACATTGTTATCCCTTACGTCACAAAGCAGAGTGTCGACGTAGATACTTTGCAGGCCATCAGCTCTTTGACCTAGAGTGTCATCCAGCATGCCATCCCTATTCTATAGCACCATCCAAGGGAGTATTTGAGTGGTGGGATTTGATCCCATTTGTGTCAATCTTTCAAGGCGACTTGTTCATATGACCCCACCGACACTCAAGAGGTTGCTATGCAGGATCCGTCTGTAGCTATGGAGATGGCAAGGGCAGCTGACATTTTGCATGAGGCCTATGGAATTAATACTCAAGTAAAAGTTAGCATGTTCATTGAATTTAATTTATTAAATTTTGATTTTGAAATGCAAGATTAACTAATTTAGTATTATGATTTTAATAAAAATTGCAAGGTCACAGTGTTGATATTGGATACACCGGCCCTACACTTGCTTATTTATCCACTGCACCTACCATTGAGTTATATAACTAGTAAACAATTATAAATTTATTGCATGTTAATAGCATTATTTTATGAATGGTATTTTAATATGTGATTTTGGATGTTGAATAGGCTAATATTGGAGGTTTCAAGGGAACACCTCCTAGTGCCAATGGATTTAGTCAAACCTTCAAGCAGGTAATAGAATAAAGAGTTTAACTAATGAATTGTACTTAATAGATTTGTGTACATAATTTATATTCATATCGTTGATTACGTTGCATTGTACATCTTTCAAACTCAAAGCATTACTTCAAATTTCATAACTAATAACTAGATGTTGCAAGATGAAAAAAAATTCAACTACAATATAGTTATTTATAAAGTCAACATAAGCAATGATGCAATTACTTCACATAGCATAAGTCATAAGTAGGAGCAGCTTCCAATTGCATTTTCTTGTCATGGCATTCCATGAGACCACTTTTTATTGAGGCATCTTTTCAAATAGTTCACTGCCTTGTCTATGTTATGGATGCTTGGAAGGAATATATGAAATAATAATAGTAAGCAATAGCATAGACAAGGCAACGAGTTGTTTGAAAAACTTTCTCAAAGAAATGCGGTCTCATGGTGATGTCCATCACCATGAGACCCAATTTATTTGAGGCACTTTTTCAAATAGCTCACCTCCTTTTCTATGCTACCACATGTTCCATACATGTCTACCGAATAATTTTATCAAACAGTTCATTTCCTCGCTACTATGGCTAAAAGCTTAGAAAAGATGCTTTCCAAAAAACTATGGATGCTTGGAAAAAATCTATCAAAGCATAATAGTAAGCAATAGCATAGACAAGGCAGTGAGTAGTTTGAAAAAATGCCTCAAAGAAATGTGGTCTCATGGTGATGGAATGCCATTCCATCACCATGAGACCATATTTCTTCAAGGCATTTCTTCAAAGAGCTCACCACCTTTTCTATGATACCACATTTTCCATACATGTGTACCAAAGAATTTTATCAAACTACTCACTTCCTTGCTGCTATGGCTAAAAGCCTAAAATAGCTTCTTTCCAACAAACTATGGATGGTTAGAAAAATTTCTATCCAATCATAATAGTAAGAAATAATACCATAGAGAAGGCAATGAATTGTTTGAAAAAATGCCTAAAAGAAATGTGGTCTTATGGTGATGGAATGCCATGACGTGCATTTTTTTGTAATGGAATTCTATCACCATGAGACCCCATTTCTTTAAGGCATTTCTTCAAATAGTTCATTGCCTTCTCTATGCCACCACAGTTATCGTACATGTCTACAAAATAATTTTATCAAACAATTCACCGGCTTGCTGCTATGGGTAAAATCCTAAAAACATGTGCTTTCAAACAAGATATGGATAGGGCAAATAATAAGCATGATAGTCAGAAATATATAGTTTAATAAGTACTCAAAATTTTGTTGATTATCTCATACATTATAAGTCATGACATGGATTGCTATTGTAGTTTTTGTGATTGAATAATTTGTTGTTTTATTTCTATTTGTTGCAAGAGGAAACACCTCTGAATGTTCAGAGGGAAATAGAGATTGATGTTTCATCTGCTATAGAATCCTCAATGTCTCTAATGGGGGAGGTATGTGGCAAATTACTAAATTTCAATTTATATTCGTTGTTATAGATGTTAGTTAGTGAAAAATCAAACCATTATTGATTCATAGTTTAATTTTTATTTGGATGGTTTATACAGGGATTCAGCATGCCTCAACATGGGCATATGAATATTTACCTCATGGAGAGTGATCATCAGATGGTGGTAAGTGATTATTTTGTTAAATATATCATTTTTCTAGTGCAATTGTTATATATTAATGTCTTTACTTCTTATTGTAACAAATAAGACTTGACCAACAACTAAACCCTAGGAGGAGCACCAAGAGCACTACTCGACCGCAGCATAAATGAGTGACAGACGTATTTCCATCTGATCGACGAGCAAAGGGAAAGATTTAATTTTGAGGGGATGGAGAGCGATGACTTATGATTCCAAAGCCCTTTGTTGTATGCCTATATGACTTTTTTGTACATATTTTGAATTTGATATATTTGACATTGTATGGCATTCTCGTAAGCCTATATGGCTATTTTGTACCTATGGTTTATACTTATATCGACATATATTGATGTATGCCTACATGGATATTTGGTTAATACAAATCTTTTTTATCGATGGTATCCATATTTGCATTATAAATCCATGGTTCAATAGATATGAGTTATGTGTATTCAAGTGTATACTTTACAACTTACATGTATACTTTGTGACTTACGTGTATTCCAATGTATACTTTGCAGCTTACGTTTTTTCATGTGTATACCTTGTATTCATGCATTTACTTTGTATTAATGTGTGTATACTATGTATTTATGTGTATACTTCAAGGCTTACGTGTTTTTGAGTACTTGTGCTTCCCTTATTCACATGTGCATGCTTGACTTATTCACATGTATACTTACTAATTGGTTAGACCTTGCATTGATCATTGTTGTCCTTCATGATATGTCTTGAATATTAATTGATTGATGCTAAACAACTTCAATATTTCTAGGAATACTAGTAGAGCTACAAATTCCAAAATTGCACAAATTGAAAAGAAAATATTAACTGTAAATAAATGCATTGGTTATTAACTTGATAACTGATTAAGAATGAGTATAAAATATATCAAGAGATGAGCCTTCTAGAATGGAAACTGCGAACTAGAAAATAGACAAAGCATTCCCAATACTTTGAAAGTAATAATCCACCCAAAATTGCAACGGGAGAGAAGTGATGTAGAGTAGGGAGGCCTTCAATTACCAATCACAAATTTAATTAATTTCAACAAGCCTTCAATCTCCAAAACCCTAACTAGGGCGATTCCCTTCACAACTTCATTATTTGCCTTGTACATCTCTAGACCTAGTTTCTTGGACCTATCTCACTACTCCACTCTCAA
Source organism: Sequoiadendron giganteum (assembly GCA_007115665.2). Classification (NCBI taxonomy): domain Eukaryota; kingdom Viridiplantae; phylum Streptophyta; class Pinopsida; order Cupressales; family Cupressaceae; genus Sequoiadendron; species Sequoiadendron giganteum. The sequence goes on from CM021104.1 coordinate 21,942,168, forward strand.
ACCCATTAACCAATTATATACTCAAACACCCTTTGAAGCATACCAAACTATATCTCAAAAGTGCATATAACTCTTGTGGAACAAATCCCTCAAACTGATGCTTCTGTGTTGTCCCCTTAAGCCAAATCGACCTAATTTACAAATCAACTCTCCTCTAAACAAATTTTCCAACCCCAAATACCTATGGACAGTCATTTACCAGTTTATAAAACCACCAAATATACAACTTTTAGCTAGTGACCCACTCACTAAGTCCTCTTTATACAAAACCCTCATTTTTAGCAAGTTACAAAGGAGTTTACTGAAAAATCCCACTTTCCAACTTCTTTACAATTCACTAATGCATCAAACATGCTTCAAATGGCCTATGCATGCTTAATCTATCACCAAAATTTTCTTCCCCAAGAGTTTTTGTTGGTGTAATTAAATGTTTTGTACCTTGTCCTAGGTCATAATTACACCTTAATTAAGTTTACTTAGGGACCACATAGGAGTTTTTGGAGAATTTCCACCTTTGGTGGACTTATCTTCTTATTACTTTATCACCTCCACCTTTCATGGACATATCATGTGATTAGGTTTCCACCTTTTGTGGGAGATCCACTATTTGTGGTGGTTATCACACTATCACTTTCCACTTTAGGTGGAGTGATATATTTTCATTGTTGTCTCATGTCATAATATTACGACACTTGTCATAATCTTATGCACTCCTATGTACTCACCTTGGCTATATAACCAAGGGGTCTCTACTACATTTGCACACACACATTGATATCATATCATTGACATTGAATACAGTTTATTCTTGTCATATTATTTTCTCTCTTCTTTGTGCTTTCCATTTGGTCCATAGTTCTTGGCATCCATAGCCAATTCTAACATGGTATCAGAGCATGTTTGATTCTAATAGTTTTCCTCACCTACCCACCTTTAACCATCAAATTTCACTCAAAACATTCAAATTTGATAACTAGGGCATCACGCGCAAACCCTAAAATGACCTATCATGCTCCCAAAAACATTCAATCAACTAAATCCTACCATATTGGGCCCGTTCCACTCAGCTACAGGAGTTACAGTCAGTGGAATGGGCCATAATCACATTTTTATATCTTCAAAACCTTAAAATTGGACTTTTAGACCCACCTACAAGGAAAACTCAATAAGATTCTACAACCCCAATGGGAATGCCTCCAAATCAGTAAAAATAATAGATAAGACACTGAAAAAAAAATTCAAATAAATTTGGAGTCACCATCAGGTCGTACATGTCGTGCAACTACTCTGCAACAGCAATATTCAATAGAAAAGATGTAGAATTTCAATGAAAATAGGAACTTTATTATTCAATATTTCAGAAAACCTCCAAAAACCTTCATCCATCGAGTTTCCAACATGTTTTAATCCTTAACCAACCAATTACAATTGTTCTAATTGCCCTTTGAATTCCCGTGACCGTTGGGCTTCCTCAAAATTACATTATTTTTGCACTTTTACAACTTTTCAATATTACACTTTTGACAAATTTGCAAAAATGTGACAATATAAACTCAATGACTCCTAATTACCTATTATATGGTCTATTAGGACCTTATTGAATAGAAAAAAACTCAAACACACCTAAAACTATCAAAATTCCTCATTTGACAACATTAACACAAAATGCATTTGGTGCCCCTGCACTAAGAAGGTTTATTTAAGATCCTTGAGTAATATATTTCCTAATGATCCCTTGTTCTTACATATCTCAATTCAATTTAATCCAAAGATTTCCATGAAATTCTTTATCTAAAAGTAAAAGCCACGTTTTCAGTTGGTATTCCATGAAATGATTCATAAAAAGATTCCAATATATTTAATCCTTTGATTGGAACAACTCAATTAAGCAAAGGATGCATAATCTTCACAACACTTGCAAAACATAATATTCATAGTAGATGAAGTAGTGTTTCGGTGCGAAAGAGGACCATACCTAGCATAAATATACCTATTGGGATGTGTTGGAGCAGTTAGTTTGGTCATACGAATTGCAAAATGAAAGTTGCACCACTTTGCAACTTTACACTATTTGCATTTGACACTTTTTCCATCAAATAAAAAATGGACACCATGGGAAAATGACTATGAGATAACAAAAATCGAGAGGGGTTATTGTAGAGGGGCCCAACATGATCTTGTAGGCTTAGACAGAGAGTTCGTAAGTGTCACGGTTTTTGACTAATAGCTCATCAAAGATTGCATCCCTTTTGCACTTTGGACCCTTAAGGATCGAGCCAGTTGAACATAGCTCAGAATGATTCCACATGTTTGGGTGTAAAAAAGGACCATGCCTAGTGTAAACATACCTATTCAGATGCGTTGGAACACTTTGTTTGGTCACACGAGCTGCACAATGAAAGTTGCACCACTTTGCAACTTTCAACTACTTGCATTTGACAACTTTTTCCCTAAGTGAAAATTTTCCACCACAAGAAAATGTCTCCAAGATAGCGAAAACAGAAAGAGGTTATTGTAGAGTGGCCCAATGTGATCCCATAGGATTAGATGAGAAGTTTCTAAGCATCATGGTATTTGAGTAACACCATTATGAAATTTGGAGCCATTTTGCACTTTGGACCCTTGAAGGATCGATCCAGTTGAACGTAGCTCGGAGTGATTCTGCATGTTTGGGTGCAAAAGAGGACCATGCCTAGCGTAAAAATACCTATTCGGACGTGTTGGAACACTTTTTTTTGTCACATGAGTTACAGAACAAAATTTGCACCACTTTTCAACTTTACATTGCAATTAACACTTTTTCCATCAAGTCAAAATTGGACACCACAAAAAAACAACTCTGAGATAACAAAAACTGAGAGGTTATTGTAGATATTCCCTACATGATCTTGATGCCTCAAAAGGAATGTCCGTAACCAACACAGTATCCGAGTAACAAGTCGTCGAAGATTATTGCCCTTTTGCAATTTGGACTATTAAGGGATTACGTTGTTTGAATTATAAATGTTTGAGGGCAACAATAAATTTTGATGAAGAGAAAGGAGGCAACCAACCTAAAATCATAATTCAAGCCTTTAGAAACAACTTTGCAACCCTTTTAAACCTATCTCTCCAACTCTTCACAAATTCACTCAAATTCCTTTGTAGGTCTGCAGACCTAGTTTTTGGACCAAAACTCTCAGATACAATCTCAAACCCACTAATCGGTTGTATTTTCAGACACCCTTTAACATCTTACAAATCATAACTCAAAATCAAAATAGGTCACTTTGGTTCAACTTCTCCAAAAGCATGCAACTATGTTGTCCTAGACCCCAATTAGGTCACTTTAAGAAAGCATCACCCGCTCAAACACCTTTCCAACCCTAAATCTTCATGGATAGTCACTTACCAATCTACAAAACCTCCAAATCCACAACTTTTGATCAAAGAATCATTTCCTATGACACCAAAACATGAAACCCTCACTTTATGCCATTCCAAAGGGGTTTATTGAAAAACAATGTTCCAAGATTCTACATAGCCAACAAAGGCCTCAAACACCTTTATTTATGTCTACACATGCTTCAAGGTTCATCTGCCCCTAATATTTTCTACGACTTCCCTCTAACCATCAAATTTCACTCAAAATACACAGTTTGACAATTAGGGCATCATGCCTAGGCACTCAACTCATCTTCCCTACCCTTCCAAAGCTTCAAAAACTTCAATATATTCTTTCTCATGCCTAATCCATCATCTCCCAATGTTGCCTAATACAATTTCACCAAAACCCAACATTGAAACTCCATTTTTAAGCCAAAATTTACCTAATTTCCTCTGGGACAGCAGCCAAAAACATTCCTAAACATTTTACCTACTCCTAAATCTTATTCCTACATCTAATCCTACCATTTTAGACTCATTACACCAATCCACGGAGAGAAAAAATAGCTGGAATGAATCATTTATTCATTTTTAGTCTTCAAACCCTTATGGCTAGCTATACAAACCCACAGTTAGTAATTTGACAATAAAATTCTTAAAACTCAATGAATTTCCTTCACTCCAAAGCCAAAAGGTAGCTAACACATATCTCTAGCAATTGGAAAATCTTTCAAGACAAAATACTTTTGTACAGCCAATTATAATAGTCTGCAACAGAAAAAATCAATCAAACACACATAATTACAAGAGAAATTAGAGGATATTTATTGTTTTTCCTTCACAAAAACATTCAACAACCTCTTCCTTCGAGTTTCCAACATATTTAAAAATTAACCAAACTATTAAAATGCATCTAAATTCCCTTTGAATTCCCATGACCTTTGGGCTTCTTCAAGTTTACGTTTTTTTGCACTTTTTTCACATTGACAACTTTTCAATTTTTGCAATTTTACATCATTTTGACAAATATGCAACATGAACACCAAAATGACCCCAAAACCAACTAAAATGACTTATTACATTATAAATTGGTCTAGTATGACCTTATTCAATTAAACAAACTCAAAACACAAAACTAACTTAAGACTTCCATGAACCAAATTTGCTCAATGACCTTGGTGCCTTGCACCAAATTTCAATATTTGAGTAAATCTCATTACAAGTAAATCTCATTACAATTCCTTAGGTAATCCATTCTCACATATATTTTACAATTTCACTCATACATTTGAGATTCTCTTATAATGTCTATGTCATAGGTGCTCATGATGAGGTTAACTTCAAATGAGTAACTTGAGATTCCCTCGCTAAACTTCACACGCTCTTTTATAATGGCTTCAAATCAGAATTGAGATTTGTCAAGATCATCAAAATAAGGATGTTGCATTGCTTTTTTGGTTAAGATTCTCTTTGATGGCTCATAAATCAGCATTTTCTGCAAGGAGAGACCAATCAATTTTTAGTAGTTTACTTACAAATATGCAAAGGGAAAGAAGAAAAAGAAAGAGCATCCAACATGGAAATGAAATGAAAATAGATGGAAGGAACTTACAAACAACAAATCCACATCATTTGGTTCCAACTCAGAAACAACAAGGCATAAATCTTGATGCTTCCATTGAGGATAGGCATCCCAGTCTCTCAACTTAGTCACTCCTGGTCATACATCTTCATTGGGAGTTCCAAGATACCTATTGCACACAACACCTCTCATGATTCCATGAATAGAATAACTTGAAACTCGAGATTCTTTTATAATTTCTACATCATAGGTGCTCATGATAAGGTTAACTTCAAATGAATAAATTGAAATTCCCTCACCAAGCTTCACACGCACTTTTGTAATGGTTTAAAATCATAATTGAGATTTATCAAGATCATCAAAATAAGGATGTTGCAATGCTTTTATGGCTGAGATTCTCTTGGATGGCTCATAAATTTGCATTTTTCTACAAGGGGACACCAATCAATTTTTAGCAGGCTACTTACAAATAGGCAAGGTAAAAGAAGATGATAGCATTGGCATCAAACAAATTAATGTGCATACAAGTATAAATTAATAAGAAATGTGCATACTTACAAATTAATTCAATGAACCATCTGGGTCTGCTCTACTCTTTATTGTGTCAAGTATTGCCTCATGGTCAAACTCACGGACCTTCCACAAGGTCTTGTTTAAAGTTCTACCCCCATATTTGGTCAAACGAACATTGGATGCCATGACAAGGTTTGAGTAATGACGAATCTTACAATGCATGTCAAAGTCTTGATACAGCCAATGTTTAATACTCTTATGTGGGTACCTTCTAAACCACGTTCCAGTAACAACAACTAATTTTGTAGGGTATTCGATGTTTTCTCCATCTATAATGGGGGCATCTAATTTCTTTTTGGCCTCAACACAACGACACAAGTAATAGTATGTTCCCTCTTCACTGTCTTCATCCAAAATAACTGCATAAATATGCCTTGCATTGATATGTGTAGCAAATCTCTTGAAATTAGTCAACATTACGAAGACAAGGAAAAGTAAGATAACAATAGGAATTTCAAAAACTAAGCAAGTAGATATATTACCTGGTTGAGCTAGATTTGATACGTGGTGAAATTCAACCGATGATTCCATATGTGTTAGTTCCAATGTCGTTGGAGGGCAATACATGTGAAGTGGGATAAGATAACTTGTCAACCATCTATCAACCCACTCCCCTGACTCACAATCATTCCAAGATTGCATTGTACATGAAGAACAAAAGCATGCCATCTTTTGTGTATTAATACTCCATGAACTTGCATTTGATCTAAGGAAAGAGTGTAGCTCACTCAATCCTATTAGTGTGCAACAATCCTCATATGGTGCAATGTTAGTATCATCTATCAACCAAAAAAATTTGTGAACTGAAGATGTACCTTCATTACTTGGACCCATTGAAGCATTGCACTACTCGACGATTGATCTTGCATCTGTCAACATTGTATTTTCTTTATACTTTAACTCTTCTCGTGCTAATGCTATTTTCACGCATGCTCTTGCACCATCATGCTCCCACTATCCATGTCCTGCCTCACAAAATTTCCACATATGTTGAACACTTGTAATGGCATGCATCCTGCTCAACTAGTAGATCATGTGTGAGTTCTTGAACTGTGTTGCATAGTTATCCAACCATATTATATTTTGACCGTATGTTATGCCCCTCTGAGCCAAATCACTATAGAACATCTGGAAGCATCCTTCCACAAACTCTGGAGAATATGTGCAATCATCACTATTTGAAAGTGATACTCCCTCAATACCTTCCTTTGGTCCTTTGTACTATCAGTTGCATGAATGAATGCTAATTGCACAAATATTGAAACCTGTGTGGATTTGTAATACTATGACTACACCTCATGTTGTGGTTGTAGAGTGTAGTTCTCTACAAAGTCAACCACTAATACTATGTTGCCAACTAGAAAGGTGTCCTTGCATAGCTTGAATTGCATGTCTAGCCATTGGGATCTATGGGTATGGCTTGCATACTTAGACATTATATTTTCATGAAACATGGACATAAACTGATACACTGGAATCTTCTCAATAACCAAATCACACATTTTTTCTTAAGACCCATCTTTTGTAATGTATGCCACTGTTTTATACTTCCCGAACTCTACTAGTTTTTGTCCCACCTCATTTGTGTTTTCCATATGTTTACATACTGGCATACACTGCAAGCCACCACAATGCTCACATGAACCATCCAAGCATGTTGTCCTGTAGAATATTTAGCCATCCTCTATTTCATATAAATGTTTTTTTATAAGAACTCTCTTGATGATGTTGGTGGGGCTTTTAAGCCACAATCGTGCAAAACATCATTAGTATGCAAATCTAAACATATAGAACGATAAACATCATAATGGTTAGAGAATTCAATATGTAGTCTACAACAACAAGTAGTGCGTGTGTGATTTATCTTGACATAAAAAGGTTTAAGCATTTCAAAATATCTTTGAGAAATACTAATTTGAGGATAATCTTGTTGAAATTTATGAAAAAATTGGGTTTGAGTTGTATCCAAAAAATGCTTTGGATATGGCTCATGGTTCCGACTATCGATTCTCCTTCTTACCAAATCCCTTTGATTCGAAGATGGCCTTGTGTTATTCTACCAATACTCTTCAATTAGTTTTCCCAATGCTTCAACAACTTTTTTATATTTTTGTGGTAGTCTCCTTGAGAATACCCATAATTCATTTGAATCAATGCCCTCAATTATTTCTCACCTTTGAAGTGCTCTTGATAATTTTTTTCTACAAATTCTCATTTGTTCACTCGTCTTTCTAATGAGATGAGCTCTCTTTGTTTGACTACTTACCAAATTCGATGTAATGACACGTTGGGTGACATTACTATCCTTTGAGCGTGAAGTCTTACCCACACTCTCATAAGCATCCATTAGATTCTTCACAATAGTGTTTTCACTCAATGCATTTGATGTTCTCAACCCAAGAGTCTTCATGATGTTTCTATACTTTATACCCCGCATCATTTCAACAAATAGTTGACATATTGCGGTCTCATTTATCCTTTCAAAGAACGATTTCCAAATCTTATCAACATATCATCTACAAGTGTGTGTTGCAATCTTACCTTCCATGTGCTGCAAAATATCCTCATCAATATTAATCAAATACTTTGGCTTTCTACGCAAAATTCTAGGTGGTGTTCTCCTAGGTACATACTCCTCAACATTACGAAATTCATCAATATTTAATTGAGATGGGCTAGATTGTGTACCTTCGTTCATGGGTGGAGTAGAATACATACCTTGAGGTTCACGTGGGGATGATGGCATACCTTCTTTGTCAAATTCGAGTGATGATGTACTCTAAACTTGAGATGTGTTGAATGGTGTCGAACCATATTCACTTGTGATAGATGGTGTGTAAGGAAACTCAAGTGCGAAAACAGCTTCCTACACTAATCTCTTAAGGAAAGTATGGTGCAAATTTGTTTTAAACCCTTACAATTTCAGATTCGTTAATCTACTTAACAATGATATTGCAGCAATATACCATACATACAGAAAATAAAGAATGACACAATGATTTACCCTGGGGAAAACCTTTCAGTAAAAAACCCCAGCACTCCAAAACCTGCACAATGTATTATCTTCAAAACAACGGTTACAACACACTTGCAATGCAAGTTCTTTCAGGAGATTTTCAACACTTGAAGACAAAATGCGGTAGCATCAAAACATTCCAACAATACACTCACATCACACATCTTCGTAACCCTAAAGAATGCTTATATCATGGCTGAAACGCTCATAGGAATCCGTCATGACCGTTTCAGCCATGATCTCCTTACACACAATTCAAGATGCCGACACATCAAGTGGAGTGACACATCAACATGCCAACTAGACATGTACACTCACACTTAATTACATTATTTGCAAGAAATACATTTTACAAAACAAATAATAAGAATAGGAATTATCCAAGGTTGAGACACCTTATTCCTAACATGGTGTTCCTCCATATTCACTTGTGGTAGATGGTGTCCCTCCATATTCACTTGTGCTTAATGGTGTCCCTTCATATTCACTTGTCGTAGAAGGTGTGTCTCCAGCTACAGTGTCTGAATCTGTTTTACCACAATGCTTTCGAATTCGTGCCTTTTGTGTTGCCAATGCATGTTCTCTTTTTTACGGTTGAGGTTCCTCTTCAGTTGGCTTGTTTTCATCAATCGTATCCAATTTCTTCTTTTCACGGTATTTCACCACCCGTTCTCTCTCCTTTTCTTTGAAGGTTTCATACTCTTCGTCTGTTAGTTTATTCATTTTTCATTTCTTCGGCATGGCGGATAATTTTACCTATATCATGGTAATGAGATGAAAATTATTTCCTAAAAAATGTATCCATTCAAATAAATGAAATATATGTCATTCAAGGCTTCAAAAAAAAATCTTACAATCATCCTCTAGAAGAGTATTTCTAGCATAGACAAAGGTCACATGAATTTTTTCAATGGAATGGCTTAAAGAAATGTGGTAATGTGGCATGCCATGATTGCAAGATATGTTGAAAACGGAAGCATGGAGAAGCCATGTGGTGCAAGGGCACCTAGCTAAGTTTCAATTTTGGTTTTGTGATAGGTCATTAGGTGTGTTATGTCTTTTTTCTCATGAATAAGGTCTAAAACCCTATTTTGAAGGGTTGTGGTTGCCTAAAATGAGAAATTGACTGATTCCACCTATTTTCAATGCTACCACTTGGTGGAATGAGTCCAAAATGGTAGTAATAGATGTTTGAGTGAGATTTATGAGCAAGGGAGGCCTTGAAAGTGGTTTTGTGTGATGCCCTAGATGGCATTCCTTTAATTTTTTATCAAATTTGGTGGTTAGAGGGTGGTGGTAGGTGAAACTTTTGGGGGCAGAAATTTTTGAAGGTTAATTAAGTTTTTGCAGACAATTTCTAAAAATTTTGAAGTGCTATTAGATTGAAAACAGTTTGGGAAGGCATATTTCCAATAAACCCTCCCTAAAACAAGCCAAATTGAGGGTTTCATGGTTGGGTGAGTTAGTGGGTCTTTCTCTAATTAAAAATGGTGGATCTTGAGGTTTTACAACCTGGTACATGATTCTCCAAAGGATTTTTGGGTGGGAAACAACTTTAAAGGGGTGTTCCTTTATAAAAGTGACCTAATTAAAGGTCTAGGATAGCATAGAAGCACCTGTTTGAGGGTTTTGTTCCTAGAGAGTTGTATGCATTTTTGTGATATGTTGTGTAAGGACATAAAGGATGTCTGAAAATGTATTAGATGTAGATATAGGATTTTGAGCAGGGAATAAGATTTGGTGAGGTTTTGATTGCTGCCCCCACTAAATTTTCTGAGTTTTTCCTATGAAAGTAATGGCTCCAAGTTGAAATTCATTTTAAATGCAGTCAATAAGGTTGGATATCAGCTCACAAAGTGTATGTAGACCTTTTACAAGGTGTTTGAATCTTTGGAAGAGTAGGGGAGGCGAAGTTGAGTGTTTGGGCATGATGACCTAGTTGACAATATTATGCATTTGAGTGAAAATTGGTGGTTATGAGAAGGAAATTGTAGTAAACACTTGGAGAAGAAAAATTTGAAGGTTGTTTAAGCTTGTGCAGGTCATTTGGAGCATGTTCGATGCTTTAGAAAGTTGAGATAGGGCGTTGGAATAGGAATTTCAATAAACCCTCCCTAATTTTGCTAAAAATGAAGGTTTTTTGAAAAATGCACTCTATGAGTGGTTCGTTGGCTAAAGGTTGTAGATTTGGTGGTTTTAGAGGTTGGTTAATGACTGTCCACAGTAATTTTGGGTTCATAAGTTGTTTATGTTGGAATATGTTCCTTAACTTGCTCGCTTGAACCTCTATCAAGAACTTGACAAATTTACTTTTTGTTCATGCCTTTTCTGCTATACCATGAAGTCCTACCTTCTCTTTGGTGGTAGCGTGATGAATCTTGGCTTCATTGGCAGAATGATCGCATATCAGTGAGTGAAAATTTGTTGTCTAACTGATATGCCGATATGTGATAAACATTGGATCTGTGTGACTTGGGGTTATCGGTGGAACTTTTCACCGGGCTACGCCGATGGACCGGTATCAGACGGAAGCGACTTGGATTCTAATGGTAGTGGGGACAACAGCAAAGTGCATCAGTTAAGGTGATTCTGACCTACGATTGCAATGTGTTTAACCCAATGGTGCTCGTTCTATTTTGTGCTCCTTTGTGGTGAGGACCGGCAGACTCTTGTGAGGCAGTCATAATTGACTGAGTGTTTGACACTTGTTGGCTTAACCACGTTGTTTGCTAGTCCCGTGCCTCTTGTGGTGGGTCCCAAGTGACTCATGAGGGGTGTGCAGGCTTCGAACACGTGTTGTTGTGTTAAGTCTTTTCTAGGAGACTTATTGGGAATATTTTAGATTCTCTTTTGATTCTCTGAAATTACACAAGCAGTGTACACGTGTCTTGGTGGACCCTGGCCACGACAAGTAGAATATGAAGGGGGAAACGCACGAACCTATTAACTACTGATGTGTACGCCATTCAGTGGAGGTTGCTGACTTGGATAGAGGCCATTTGGATTCCTAAGAAGTTTTGACGGTTAGTCTGCAGGGGAAGTTGAATCAAACCGGTTGTGCATAGAATGAATCGATCATGGAATTTGTTGTGCATAATAATGCACCGAAATCATGAGGGGTTGAAGGTTAGATGGTTGAATGATCGATGTGTGATCAATTTTGTGAAAATCATTGTATGCTGAGATGAGAAGCATTGTAACAGTGTTATTCCATGTAAGGTTGATCAAGGAAATTTATTGTTGTAGTAATTGTCACTTGTGAAGGAGAGACTGAAACTTGTATGTAAATTATTTTGTTGTAATACAAGATTTCTTCTTTGGTGTGGTGGGTTTTTCTCCCATAAGGGTTTTCCCACGTAAATTTGGTGTCAATTGTGTTTGAATGTATTTCTCAATTCTATTATTTCTTTTGTATGCATCTTAGTGAACTGTAATTGTAAGTTTAAAAGGCATATCTCTTTCTCCTCTTAGTTTTGACATTACGAAAATTTTGTTCCGCAATCGAATTTTTTCTAACAAGTGGTATTATAGCCTGGCCAGTTGTGTTATCCTTGTGGGTAGGTTGGATTTTTTGTGTCAATTTCTATTAAGTGGGAGTTTTGTAGAAGTCTTGAATTTTTTTAATTACAGATTAAGATGGCAACGAAAAGTACGTTTGGAAGAATTGATATTGAGAAATTCAATGGCAGCAATTTTGAGTTGTGTAAACTCAAAATGGAAATCTATTGGTTGACCATGATATTTGGGTTGTTGTGTCTAGAATGAAACCTACAGGCATGAAGCAAGAAGATTGGGACCTCACAGATTGAAAAGTAAAAGGGTTGATAAGACTCTATTTGGCAGATTCAGTTCTTCTGAATATTCATGAAGAGAAGACTACCTCTTCTTTATGGAAAATACTGGGAGATATTTATCAGGGCAAGTCCTTGGTGAATAAGTTTTTTACAAGGAAGAATTTGTGCTCTTTGAAAATGGAGGGAGGAATATCCATTGTTGATCATTTGAATACCTTTAACATATCAATTTCTCAGTTAACATTTGTAGGTGTGAAGATTAATGAAGAAGATTGTTGTATGCTCTTGTTGTGTTATTTTTCGGATTCGTGGGATCACTTAGTGATGGCGATTGGGAGCATGACAACCACTTTCAAGATGGAAGATGTGGTTGCTTCTTTTTTATCAAAAGAGATGAGAATGAAGTCTTCTAAGATGACGAAGGAGGCTTTGGTTGTTCGAGCTAGATCGAAAGAAAAAGGAGAGAAGAAGGACAAGAAGTCCAAGGTGAAGTGCTGGAATTGTGGGTAGCCTGTTCATGTCTAAAATGATTACAATGAGGAGAAGAAGACGAAAAATAGGAACTCTTCCGACAATGACTCTTCTCATAGCGATGCAGATGCTTTCATTGTAGCCTTGGCAACTCAGGCATCAAATGATGTCTGGCTAATTGATTCTAGAGCATCTTTCCATATGACATCTCATAGAGACTGGTTTACAAAATATGAAGAATACGATGGTGGAAAGGTGTATTTGGCAAGCGATTCATCTCTTGAGATAGTTGACTGTGGAAGAGTCAAAATTCATTTTCTTAATGGTAGAATTAAGGGAATTGATGGTGTAATGCATATACTAGGTCTGGCTCAAAATTTACTTTTTGTAAGCAAGTTGAAGAATGTTGGAGTGCAAGTCTCATTCTCAAGCAATGGTTGTAAAATGACGAGAGGCTCGATGGTGCTGGCTAGGGGTGCCCGAATTGGTACTCTGTACAAGCTTGACGCATTGGTTGTTCAATGCAATAGTGTCTCTGCAAAGTCACAGAAGGTTGTTCATGAAGAGAAGAATGAAAATGTTCCTAGTGGAGAAAATTCCTTGGAAGTCAAACTTCCAGCAAAAAATACTATGCTTTGGCATCAGAGGCTAGGTCACATTGGTGAAAAAGGTTTAAAAGCCTTGAAAAATAAAAGCCTAGTTGAGGGGCTTGATGATTGTAACCTTGAATTTTAATTTTGTGAACATTGTATATATGGAAAACAGCACTGTGTTTCCTTTTACTCTAGTCCTCACAAATCTTTCGGTGTTCTAGATTATAGTCATTTTGATGTGTGTGCTCCAGTGGATGTTCCTTCGTTATCAAAATCTAAATATTATGTTTCTTTTATTGATGATTATTCGAGAAGGGAATTTGTGTACCTTTTAATAGGTAAATCAAAAGTGTTCATTTGTTTTAAGGAATTTAAAGACCTTGTGGAAAATCAGACTGGAAGAAAAATAAAGTTACTAAGGACTGACAATTGCGGTGATTTTTGTTCTGATGAGTTCGAAAGAAATTGCAAATACCATGGGATTAAGAGGCATAAACAACACCTTACACTCCACAGCAAAATGGAGTTTCTGAAAGGTTGAACAGTACGTTGATGGAGTAGGCAAGAAGTATGTTGAGCAATACTGGTCTAGAGCAGAAATTTTGGGCTGAGGTTGTCGCTACAGCATGTTACTTGATAAAACACCAATGGAAGCTTGGTCTGGTAAGAATCTCTCTCTGACATATTTGTGTCTTTGGCTACGAAGCATATGTTTATGTGCCAGATGTAAAGAGATCTAAATTGGATAATAAAGATGAAAAATGTATCTTCATTGGGTATGTCCTTGGTGTGAAAGGATACAAGCTCTGGAATCCTGTGACTAAGAAGGTATTGTCCAATAGAAGTGTAATCTTCCAAGAACTGAAACCCTCTTCAGTGGATCTGCAGTTAGGGATGAAAGAAGATAAAAAGGATAATCATGTTTTTGAGATACCTCTAACTCCTGAAAAAAGGAACAACACATTGAAAGTGTACCTGAAATTGATGAGAGTTCGAGCAGCTCTGAGAGTTCTGAACAAGAAGAAGAAACACAACCTTAGCCTCATCCTGTGAGGAGGTCTACATGTGAGAAGAAACAACCAGATAGGTATGGATTCTCTATGATAGATTCTAGTTGTGCCTATGCTTTGATTACTAACACAAATGAGCCTAAGACTGTAAAAGAGGCAACTGAAATGTCTAATTCAGATTCCTGGTTGGAAGCCATGAATGAAGAAATGGCATCATTAAGGAAAAATGATACTTGGGATCTAGTCCCATTGCCTGAAGGTAGAAAGTCGGTGGATTGCAAATGGGTGTTTAAAAAGAAAATTGGTCTGGATGGCTATGTTGAGAAGTATAAATTGAGATTGGTTGTGAAGGGTTATTCCTAGATAGAGAGAATTGATTATGGGGAAATTTTTTCTCCTGTAGCAAAGCTGACATCTATTAGATTTCTTTTGTCACTTGCAACAACATATGATTTGGATATTGAGCAGATGGATGTGAAGACAACATTTCTTCATGGTGATCTTGAAGAAGAAATTTATATGTCCCAACCTGAGCACTTTCTGAGAAAAGTTAAAGAAAATATGGTTTGCAAGGTGAAAAAATCTATGTATGGTTTGAAACAATCACCTAGAATGTGGTACCAAAAAATTGACACATTTGTTTTGTCATTGGGATTTGTAAGATCAAATCAGATCATTGTGTGTATTACAAGACTGAAAATGATTGGGTTCTTATTATTGCCCTTTATGTTGATGATATGTTGTTCATAAGGAATAATAAATTAATGATTTTTGATCTAAAGTCTCAGTTGTCTGCAAAGTTCAAAATGAAAGATCTTGGTGAAGTTAGGTATATCCTAGGGATGGAAATAACCAGGGATAGAAAAAGCAGAAAACTTTGGCTTAGCCAGAGTAAGTATATTAATATTGTTCTAGAGAGATTTGGTATGAATGATTGCAAGCGGCTAGTTTTTCTAGTTTTGCAGGGGATGAAGCTATTTGTTGAAGATTGTCCAAAATCTCCTACTGAGTTGGAGGAAATGACCAGAGTGCCCTATGCTAGTGCAGTTGGTAGTTTAATGTATGCAATGGTTTTTACAAGGCCTGACATTGCCCAAGCAGTGGGAGTTCTTAGCAGATTTATGGTGAATCTAGGAAGGACACATTAAGATGTTGTGAAAAGAGTGTTTAGATATCTGAGGGGCACTTTGGAATATGCTCTTTGTTAACATGGAAATTTGGTTGGTTCACAGAGGACTCTAAGAATTTGTGGATATGTGGATTTTGATTGGGTAGGGGACATTGGTAGCAGAAGGTTCACTAGTGGATATACTTTCATGTTGAATGGTGGTGCAATTAGTTGGATGAGCAAGTGACAAGTTGTAGTCGCTTTGTCCACTATGGAGGTTGAGTACATGTTAGCAACTAACGCCTGTAAGGAATTCATTTGGCTTAGAAGATTGTGTTATGATATTGGTTTTCATGCAGGGAAAATTATTATTTGCTGTGATAGTCAGAGTGCTATTTTTCTGGCGAAAAATCCAACTTTCCATGCAAGGACGAAACATATCGATGTGCAGTATCACTTTGTTCGAGATATGGTGGAGGATGGAAAGGTCTGTTTAGAAAGGGTGGATACTCTGAAGAATGTTGTTGATGCATTGACAAAGCCAATGAGCATGGACAAGTTCAGGTGGTGTGCAAGTTCAATGGGCCTTGGGGCCTATGATCTTTAGTAAGTTTGAAGTCTACAGGAAGCCAGTAAGTCTTCGTCAAGTGGGAGCTTGTTGGAAAATGTGCCTCAACTTGCTGGCTTGAACCTCTGTTAAGGAGTCGGCGAATTTAATTTTAGTTCATTCCTTTTCCACTATACCACAGAGCCCTACCTTCTCTTTGATGGTAGCACGATGAATCTTGGCTTCATTGGCAGAACGATTGCATATTAATGAGTGACAATGTGTTGTCTCACCGATATGACGATATGTGATAAATACTGGATCGGTGTGACTTGAGGTTGTCGGTGGAACTTTTCACCGGGCTACGTCGATGGACTGATGTCAGATGGAAGCGACTTGGATTCCAATGGCAGTGGGGACCACAACAAAGTATATCAGTTAAGGTGATCCTGATCCACGGTTGCAATGTGTTTAATCCAATGGTGCTCATTCTATTTCGCACTCCTTTGTGGTGAGGACCGCAAGACTCTTGTGAGGAAAGCAGAATTGACTGAGCGTTTGACACTTTTCGGCTTAATCATGGTGTTCACCAGTCTCGTGCCTCTTGTGGTTGGTTTTGAGTGACTCATGAGGGGTGTGCAGGCTTCAAACACATGTCGTTGTGTTAACTCTTTTCCGAGAGACTTATTGGGAATATTGTAGATTCCCTTTTGATTCTCTGATATTATACAAGCAGTGTACGTGTGTCTTGGTGGACCCTAGCCACGACAAGAAGAATATGAAAGGGGAAATGCACGGACTTGTTTACTGTTGATGTGTACACCGTTCAGTGGAGGTTGCTGACTTGGATAGAGGTCATTTGGATTCTTGAGAAGTTTCGACAGTTAGTCTGAAGGGAAGTTCAATCGAACCGGTTGTGCAGAGAATGAATCGATCGTGGAATTTGTTGTGCATAGTAACACACTATAATTGTAATGGGTTGAAGGTTAGATTGTTGAATGATCGATGTGTGATCAGTTTTGTGAAAATCATTGTATGTTGAGATGAGAATCATTGTAACAGTGTTATTCGGTGTAAGGTTGATCAAGGAAATTTGTTGTTGTAGTAATTGTCACTTGTGAAGGAGAGACTGAAACTTGTATGTGAATTATTTTGATGTAATACAATAGTTCTTCTTTGGTGTGGTGGGTTTTTCTCCCATAAGGGTTTTCCCACATAAATCTAGTGTCAATCTTGTTTGAATTTATTTCTTAATTATGTTATTTCTTTCGTATGCATCTTAGTGAACTTTAATTGTAAGTTTAAAAGGAATATCTCTTTCTCCTCTTATATTAGGAAAAGTTTGTTCCGCAATCGAATTCTTTCTAACAGTTTAGAGAGGTGATGCTTTGTTAAATTGGCCTAGTTGGGACAGCGTAGAAGCATGAATTTGAGAGATTTCTTCCAAAAGAGTTATATAAACTGTTGAGATATGTTTGTGTATTCCTTAAAGGATATCTTAAAATCTATTTGGTTAGTGGGTTCGGTGAGTACAGGTTAGGGTATATTTGGTCAAGAAACTAGGTCAGCAAACCTACAAGTGAAATTCGGTGAATTTGTGAAGAATTGTTGAGATAAGTTTTTAAAGGTTTCCAAGTTGTCTCTAAAGACTTAAATTATGATTGACTGAATGTTTTGGACCCTGTATTGTATCAATTGAGAAGGTAGGGGAAGTGTATGCCTCATAGAAATGGGGTCTCACAATGATATACATCATCATTAGACCCCATTTTTATGAAGCATATGATGCCCCTACCTTCTCAACCCTACCGCATTGGCAAGCTAGTGAGTGAGCTCACTATCTTACCAAGCTCACTAGCTTGTCAATGCTACCACATTTTGCATACATTTATACAAAAACATTATGTCAAACAATTCAAATGCTTTGTCCATGCTTCCATTTTGAGCCATGATTGCAAGATAGGCTGCACCTTTCCCCATGTTGCTAACTTATCCTTGAATAAAGAGTCTTGAAATAGTGGAGAGAAGGGTTAGAATCCTGTGTAGGTAAAATAATCAAGGAAACATTCAAAATATATCACAACATAAGTGATCGGGTAGATTTAGTGATGAGGTAAATTTAGAAATAGAGATGAAAACCAAAATATTTTCAAAGATTTATCAATGTGGGAGGAGTATATTCCAATTTTTTAGAGAACTTAACGGAAAATTTGGTAGCATAGACAAGGAAATCAGCTGCTTGGTATAAAGTTTTGATAAAATACCTCAATGAAAGTGGTGCAGGAGCACCTTGTGCATTTTATACCTCTATAAGGCAATTTTGTAAAATTTAAAATATCCACTCATGTAAAGCATGTAAAAAGGTCATTTTGATGTATTTGAATCGGTTGATTAGGTCACTAGGTGGGTTTATGATCAAAGTATTGAAAAGTGCAAAATCTTATAATAGTTGTCAACAATGCAAAATTGCAAAAATTAGGAAGTTGAAGAGTCATGAAGTTGTAAAGTCTTAATAACTGAGGGGGCAGTCAAGAAAGATTTTGTAAACACATTTTTAAGAGCTTTTGTAATAATTTTTGAGTGTTCTATATTGTGTGTGTGTGTGTTTTGGTAGAATAGAGGAAGGAAAAACACAAGAATAAAATCAAGAAGAAACTCTATTTTATGTTGAAAATTCTATATTTTACTGGTAATTCTGAGTTTCAAACCATTGTATGGCCCCGTACAAGTGGTTTATGAACTGAAAGTTATTTTAAATGTTAAATGCATGAGGTAATAGCAACCTGCATCTTGTTTGATTGAATTTTGTTAAGATTTGTGAGTTTTATGGACATTTTAGTGTAGACGGGTCTGAAACCCTATTTTAGGGTTTTGAGACACTAAAAATGCATTTATTCTTATTATATTCTATGGTTTTTCTTGAAACTAAGTTGAAAGAATGATATCAAGTAGTTTTCAATGTTTAAGAAGGATTCAACAGTTGGGGAGATGATTGGAGTGATTTTGAGTTGTTGTCCTAGATGTTTCCTTATGAGTTTTGACCCAAAATAGAGGTTTGAAGTAAGAGTCTGATGAAATAACAGTGGTAAAGGTTGGGAGTTGGTTTTTAAAGCATGTTCAGGCTATTTCTAAGGTTTTTCTAAGTGTTAGTAGAGTGTGGGGTATTCTGGAAGCCCGAGTTTCAATAAACCCTCCTTGGTTGCAAGCCTGTTTGGTTTTAAAGCTGAGTTCTAAGCATTTGGTGAGTAAAATATTTATATCTCCACCCAATATTATGAGAATATTCTTTGGGTAGTCGGTCTACTATGTTGGAATTGAAATTAGTGATGGTTAAAAATATTTGAAGGGTGTATCTTTGGGTAAGTGGCCTAAATGGCCTTGTTGTCTTAGCGGAGCAATGCTAGTTTGAGTTGTTTCTTCCAAAAGAGTCTATAGTGGTTTTGACATATATTTGATCTTAGAAAAGGGTATCCAAAAAGGTTTTTATAGTCTCGATTGGTGAACTAAGTTCTAAGATATGAGTGGCAGTCCCTTGTGGAAGGACTACTAACTTGTAGGTGGTTTGGAGTAGTGTTGCTACAAAATGGTGTTTCTCGGTAGTTTGAGTGATAAAGTTGTGTATGGTTTATTGTCTTAATCTTGTTAGATTCCTTATAACAAACCTAGAAAGATCTTAAATCCTTGGTGTGGATTGGAGACGTTGGAAGCCTATTCCTTTGATGAGACTTTGTGAGTGTGTTAGGGAGTCAATCAAGCCTTAGTCTTTTATTCTTGTCAATTTTTTTGTTTAGCCATTGATCCTCTACATCAATTTTCATGCAAGAAATGGTGCCTATAGGTTAGGGTTTGGTGAAATGACAGTGGTAAAGGCTTGGAGGCAGTTTGGTTACCATGTGCAGACATTTATAAATTGAGTGCAATAAGTTGTGAAATTGATGATATTGTGTTATGAAAAGGTCATGTTGCTTTGTTCATGTTAAGATGATGATGGTAAAGGTTTGGAGTCAAGATTTCTTGTTTTAGTGCTTTATAGCAATGTGGAAACAAGGTGCAAATTGGTGTCCTGGTGAGAATTTTTGATGAGTTGAGTGATTCAGAGTTTTCCAATGGTGTTTTTGTTTTGAACCAGTCAAGATAATGATGTTCAATGTGTTTTTAGGGTCTGCGGTGAGTTGGTAACCTGATTTGGTGCCTTTTAGGCAAAGTGAAACAAGTTACAAAGTTATGGATTTTGGTTAAAATTTTAAGTGAATCTTGGTTGAAAGTTTTGTTGATCTTCTCAGTTTGGGATTAGGGTCAAAATTACCCTTGAAGTTTGTGGAATTGTGTAGATGCTTTGCATCATAAATCTTTGGAGAGTGGTATGCACATCCACAATAAAGGATTGAGAGATGATGTTTTTTTTTACTTCCTTAAAACTTATGTCATATGTATGTGTATACAAAATGCAGAAGCATACACAAGGTAAGTCAATTGTGAAATAAAAAAATGCCTCAAAGAGATGTAGTTTAAAAATGTAATTGTCAAGTGTATAAAATTGTGTAATTTAAAATGTGCATTGACAAACTAAGGTTATAATGACAAACAAATAATGATCAACATGGAATATGCAAAATAACAAAAATGAAACCAAGCCATAATAAAATGAAAGAAAATGTGTAAAGACTTCACATACCTCAAAACCCAGAGTTTGAAATGGAGGTGTTCTACCCAATTATGTAGTTGTTGCTTCTTCTTTCTCCAAAATCCTCAACAATTTGACTTTTTCAAAATCTTGTTCCCCTCCAAACTTCAATTGTATATCACTTTTCAATGGAATTCGGACTTAAATTGATATTATATGTCTTTCAACGTGAAATTATGCTATTTCATGCAAAGGTGGTGGAATGTGAAAAACATGCATGCACACTTCACAAAATCATCAAAAAGCTACTTTTTGTCGGAGCACACGCAAAACCAAGAGAATATGCAGAATGTGGGTCTTGAGATCATAGGTATATTGAGTTTTTTTACCGTTTTTAGAGCAATCCAAAACATGCTCATGTTATAATGTGATTTCCTTATAATGTGCTCACCTTATAACATGCTCGCCTTATAACGCGCTCACCTTATAATGCTCTCACCTTATAACGTGCTTGCCTTATGATGTGCTCGTGTTATAATGTGTTCACCTTATAACATGCTCGCCTTATAACGTGCTCACCTTATAACGCACTCACCTTATAACGTGCTCGCCTTATAACGCACTCGCCTTATAACGTGTTCGTGTTATAAAGCTAGCGTGGTATAATGTGAGCACATTATTTCTTGCTAAAAACGGTCACATCACTACTTCAAAACATGCTCACGTTATGAGAAAGTTGGTTTTTTTTATAGATTTATTTTCTCTCTTTGTTTATACCCTCTATACCCTTATTTCATCTCTCCCCCCTCTATCCTCTACCCTTTATCTCTCTCCCACATCTCTCCCTCCTACCCCCTCTCCCTCTCTCAACTCTCTCTCTCATTCACTCACTCCTTTTGTCTCTCTCCCTCCTACCCCCTCTCCCTCTCTCAACTCTCTCTCTCATTCACTCACTCCTTTTGTCTCTCTCCTCTCTACTCTTAAACCTTATACCCTCTATCCTCTACCCTCAACCCTTAAACCCTAATTATATCTCTCTCCCCTCTCCCCTCTACACTCAACCCTTATACCCTCAACCCCTATACCCTAATTATATGTCTCTCCCCTCTAGCCTCTACCCTTAACCCTTACACCCTCTATCCTCTACCCTCAACCCTTAAACCCTAATTCTATCTCTCTCCCCTCTACCCTCTAACCTTAATCCTTATACCCTCTATCCTCTACCCTCTATCTCTCTCCCACTCCCTTTGTCTCTCTCTCAAGTCTCTCCCTCCTACCCCCTCTCCCTCTCTCAACTCTCTCTCTCATTCACTCAATCCTTATATCTATCTCCCCTCTACCCTTAACCCTTATACCCTCAACTCCTATACCCTAATTCTATGTCTCTCCCCTCTACCCTCTACCATTAACACTTATACCCTCTATCCTCTACCCTCAACCTTTAAACCCTAATTCTATCTCTCTCCCCTCTACCCTCAACCCCTATACCCTAATTCTATCTCTCTCCCCTCTACCCTCTACCCTTAACCCGTATACCCTCTATCCTCTACCCTCTATCTATCTCCCACTCTATACTTTAGATCATCTACCCTCAACCTTAAACCCTCAACCCTTAAACCCTAAACCCTTAAACCCTAAACCTTTAAACCCTAAACCCTTAAACCCTCTACCCTCAATCCTCTACCCTCTACCCTCAACCTTAATTCATCAACCCTTGAATGCTTAAACCCACTTAGTAAACTCTCTACCCTAATCCCTCAACCCTCTTGACCCTTAATCCCTCAACCCTTAAACCCTAATCCCTCAACCCCTATACCCTCTACCCTATACATTGGACCCTCAACCCTAATCCCCCAACCCTATACCCTCAACCCTCTACACTCAACCTTCAACCCCTGACCCTCAACCCTTAAACCATCTACCCTCTACCCAAAACCAAATACCCTCTACACTCAACTATAATCCCTCAAATCTTAAACCCTTAAACCCACTTAAACTCTCTGCCCTAATCCCTCAACCCTCAACCCTCAACCCTCAACCCCTATACCCTCTACCCTATGCATTGGACCCTCAACCCTAATCCCCCAACCCTATACCCTCAACCTTAAACCCTCAACCCTTAAACCCTCTACCCTCTACCCTCAATCCTCTACCCTCTAACCTCAACCCTAATTCATCAACCCTTAACCCCACTTAGTAATATCTCAACCCTAATCCCTCAACCCTCTTGACCCTTAATCCCTCAACCCTTAAACCCTAATCCATAAACCACTATACCATCTACCCTATACATTGGACCCTCAACCCTAATCCCCCAACCCTATACCCTCAAACCTCTACTCTCAACCTTAAACCCCCAACCCTCGACCCTTAAACCATCTACCCTCAACCCAATACCCTCAACCCTCAACCCTAATCCCTCAAACCTTAAACCCTTAAACACACTTATTAAACTCTCTACCCTAATCCCTCAACCCTCTAGCCCTAATCCCTCTACCCCTATACCCTCTACCCTAGACATTGGACCCTCAACCCTAATCCCCCAACCCTATACCCTCAACCTTAAACCCTCAACCCTTAAACCCTAAACCCTTAAAGCCTCTACCCTCTAACCTCAATCCTCTACTCTCAACCCTAATTCCTCAACCCTTAAACCCTTAACCTTACTTATTAAAATATTTACCCTAATCCCTCAACCCCTATACCCTCTACCCTATACATTGGACCCTCAACCCTCTACCCTCTACCTTAAACCCCCAACCCTCAACCTTTAAACCATCTACCCTCTACTCTCAACACTTAAAACCTTAAACCCACTTAGTAAACTCTCTACCCTAATCCCTCAACCCTCTTTGTCGAAAAATGTGCCTCAATTTACTGGCTTGGACCTTTGTAAAGGCTTGGCGGGTTTATGTCTCCATCACTTAACCGCGGAGTTTCTCATTTGGTTGTTTTGATCATTGGTCACGGAGACTCTATCTGATCAGTGAGAATTCAAGGGTTCTCACAGCGATGGGTCGACGAGCGTGCGGTTGGCAGAATGTTGGTTTGCATTGTCTTCATCGACGAAGTGGTCATTTATCGGCGGGAGGATCTTCTATGCTTCACCAATGTAGTGATGTACCGATGTCTTGCATCAACGGCTGCACTTGGCTTCATCTGATAGTCTTGGTTGTTTTCCACAGCATCTGAAGGCAAGTACCATTGTTACCTTTTCGCCGAGCGGAATTTCCTATGTGCATGATGCATGGCGGCTTCTCAAAGCAGTGAGCATAGTGAAGAGATGGCAGGTCTCGATTTGCTTTATGCGAAGGATCGTCTGGTCATGGACACTTGTCCATGCCTCGAGATTTCCTTGGGGAATCTAGCGGATGCCGCTAGAGATTCCCAAAGGAGCTCCAACGACTTCCATGTAACCCAAGCAGAGGGCACGAGCGGTGGACACGTGGCAACTTCGGAAGCTCATTCCAAGCGAGCTCATGGGAATCTTGGAAATTCCCTCATGGATGCCCCAAAACCTCCTAAGTGGTAGACACATGGCTTGTGGGACTTGATAGAGTTGGCGGTTGGTGTTTTGACGATAGCATATTATTGTCAGCCCAGAATGTGATGAAATGGTTAGCGATGGCGAAGGGATTTCGGAGCTCAATGACAGTTGACCGATCATTGCTCGGTCAAGCGGCGGAACGAATAGCAGTGCAAGACGTGGTGATTTTTCATTGGTTGTTTTTACACCATTGTTGCAAAACAACATTTATTTTTAGAAGCTGGATTGGTGAAAAGTGATTTATAATGCAATCATTTAAGATCAAATTTTGGCGGTTGACAGAGCCCGAATTTAGTAATTTCTCTGCAAAGAATTTATTACGGGAGTGACTCAATGTGGGATTGCAGGTGGATCCGATCTGAGATCGATTTGGCATGTCAATGAAGAACTGAAATTCAATGCACCCTAATTGGTGGTTGGAGAGAGACTTGTAATAGTCAATCTTAGACTAGAAATCTAATAATCTGAAAAAATCTGAATACGGAGAAAAGGGTTGATGAGTTTTGTATTCACTGTATGCCAAAATAGAATTATAACAATGAGTGCATGAAAACTCAAGTTCTGTTGTCAGCTCAATTTTTGAGAGTGAGGACTGTAACTTTGTATGTAATCTTTTTGTTATTGTAATACAAAGTGTCTTTCTCTTGGTGTGGTGGGTTTTTTCCTGAAAGGGTTTTCCCACGTAAATCTGGTGTTATCTTTGTAATCATTTATTTTTGTTACTCTTGTTACCCTGTATGTGTTCATCTTAAGTGTTTTAATATTATAAAACTGGTCTTTGAATTTCTCCTCTGTAGTTTTAGTGTTAGGAAAACATTTTCGCACTGTTTCTTTTCCTTACAAGTGGTATTAGAGCCTAGTCAATTGTGTTATCCTTGTTAGTAGGGCTGGTTTTTTGTCCTAATACTATTCCAGTGGGAGTCTTGCAAAGTTAGAACCTATTTCTATTTGAGATGGCGAGTACATCACGTAGAGTAGAAATTGAAAAATTCAATGGCGGCAACTTTGAGTTGTGGAAACTCAAAATGGAAGACTTTCTTGTGGATAGAGACCTCTAGGTTGCTATGTCTAGAACTATGCCACAAAGTATGAAACAAGAAGATTGGGATCTCACAAATAGAAAAGCAAGAGGACTGATAAGACTTAGTCTGGTCAATTTTGTACTCTTGAACGTCCATGAGGAGAAGTTTGCAGCTTCATTATGGAAGAAGCTTGGCAATATTTATCAGGGAAAGTCTCTGGTGAATAAGTTATTCATGAGGAAGAAGTTGTACTCCTTGAAGATGGAAGAAGGTGCATCTGTTGCAAACCATCTAAACTCGTTTAACATGTGTGTTGCTCAGTTGGTGTTTGTGGGTGTAAATATTGAGGATAATTGTTGCATGCTCTTGTTATGTTTGTTACGTGACACTTGGGACCATCTGATGATGGCTATTGCAAGTACGACTGCTACTTTCAAGATGGAAGACGTGGTTTCTTCGCTGTTGTCTAAAGAGATGCAAAGGAATTCTTTTGAGATGGCTAAAGAGGCCCTTGCTATTTGAGGTAGATCGAAGGAAAATGCAAGAAGAAGGACAAGAATTCCAAATCTAAATTTATAGGGAGATCAAAGTCTCCTAGCAAAAAGTCCAAGGTGAAATTCTGGAATTGTGGGCAACTTGATCATATCCAAAAGGATTGTAAGGAGAAGAAGAAGAAGAAGAGTAACTCTTCAGACTATGACTCTTCTCAAAGTGATGTAGACACCTTCATTGCAACCATGCCAACTCAGGTTTCAGATGATGTTTGGCTAGTTAACTCAGGCACATCTTTTCACATGACGTCTCATAGAGAGTGGTTCACTAAGTATGAAAAGTATGATGGTGGAAAGGTGTACCTGGCAAGTGATTCAAAATTGGAGATTGTTGTCCGTGGAAGAGTCAAGATACAATTCCTTGATAGTAGAATCAAAGGGATTGGTGGCGTACTGCACATACCAGGTCTGGCTCGTAACTTACTTTGTCAGTAAGCTAAATGATGTTGGTGTGGAAGTTTCTTTCTTGAGTAAAGAATGTAAGATGGCTAGAGGTGCAATGGTGTTGGCTAAGGGTCTACGTACTGGCACTCTATACAAGTTGGATGCACATATTGTTCAATGTAACAATGCCTTTGTAAAGTCAAGCAAAGTTGCTCCTGTCGAGAAGGATGATGAAGCTCCTCTAGGTGCAAATGCCTTGGAGGTGAAAATCCCAGCGGAAAAGACCATGTTGTGGCATCATAGACTCGGTCACATAGGTGAGAAAGGTTTAAAAACCTTGAAAATTAAAAATCTTGTTGAAGGGCTTGTAGATTGTAATCTTAAGTTCGATTTCTGTGAACACTGCATTTATGGAAAGCAATGACGTGTTTCTTTTTCCTCGAGTTCTCATAAAAATTTTGGTGTATTAGACTATATTCATTTTGATGTGTTTGGTCCACTCAATGTTCCTTCCTTATCAAAGTCTAGATATTATGTTTCCTTTATTGATGACTATTCGAGAAGGGCATTTATATACTTTCTTAAGAGAAAATCAAAAGTGTTCAGTCATTTTAAAGAGTTTAAAAACTTGGTAGAGAATCAAAATGGAAGGAAAATTAAATGTTTGAGGACGGATAATGGCGGTGATTTTTGTTCTACAAATTTTGATAGATACTATAAAGACCATGGGATTAAAAGGCATAAAAGTAGACCTTATACTCCACAACAGAGTGGAGTTTCTGAAAGGTTGAATAGGACGCTGATGGAAAAGGCAAGGAGTATGTTGAGCAGTGCTAGTCTAGAGCAGAAGTTATGGGTTCAGGCCATGGCTATAGCATGTTACCTGGTAAATCATTCTCCTTGCTCTGCTCTTGTTGATAAGACACCTTTGGAAGCGTGGTCTAGTAAAAATCCCTCTCTGAGACATGTTTTTGTCTTTGGTTGTGAGGCATATGCATATGTACCAAATGAGAAAAGATCTAAGTTGGAGAACAAATCTGTTAAATGTATCTTCATCTACTATGGCATTGGTGTGAAGGGATACAAGCTTTGGAATCCTGATACTAAGAAGGTTTTGTATAGAAGAAGTGTAATATTTTGTGAGCTGAAACCTTCTACAGCTAGAGACAGATCAAAGAGAAAAGAAGAATGATGGAGTTGAGATTCCCCAAACTCCAAAAAAGAGAGAACTGCATGGTGTACCTGAAACTGAGAAGATCTCTAGCATCTCTG
This sequence comes from Sequoiadendron giganteum, assembly GCA_007115665.2. Classification (NCBI taxonomy): domain Eukaryota; kingdom Viridiplantae; phylum Streptophyta; class Pinopsida; order Cupressales; family Cupressaceae; genus Sequoiadendron; species Sequoiadendron giganteum. Next base: position 21,969,628 of record CM021104.1, read on the forward strand.
AGAGTTCTGAAGATGAAGAACCACAACCTCAGCCAATGAGAAGGTCTACATGTCAAAAACAACAACCTGATAGGTATGGTTTCTCCATTTTGGATTCAAATTGTGCCTATGCTTTAATTACTAGCACTGAGGAGCGTAGGACTGTTAAAGAGGCAATTAATATGCCCGATACAAATTCCTGGTTGGAAGTCATGAATAAAGAAATGGAATCATTAGAAAAGAATGAAACCTAGGATTCGGTACCTTTTCCTAAAGGAAGAAATTATGTTGGTTGTAAATGGGTATTTAAGAAGAAGACCGGTCTTGAGAGAAGTGTTGAGAAGTATAAAGCAAGGTTGGCTACAAAGGGGTATTCCCAGGTAGAGGGAATTGATTATGGAAAAATATTTTCCCCTGTAGCTAAGCTGACATATATCAAATTTTTGTTGTCACTTCAGCCGCATATGACTTAGAGATCGAAAAGATGGATGTGAAAATAGTGTTTCTCCATGGAGGGATGGAACAATAAATTTACATGTCCCAGCTTGAGCACTTCATTGAAAAAGGTAAAGATAGCCTAGTCTGCAAGTTAAAGAAATTTGTGTATGGTTTGAAGTAGTCTCCTAGAATGTGGTACCAGAAGTTTGACACTTTTGTGTTGTCTATGGGATTTGTGAGATCAAAATCTGATCATTGTGTGTATCATAAATTTGAAAATGATTGTGTGCTTATTATTACCTTGTACGTGGATGATATGTTGTTCATAGGAAATAGTAAGTCTATGATTTCTGATCTTAAATCTCAGTTGTCTACAAAGTTCAAAATAAAAGATCTGGGTGCAACAAGGTATATTCTGGGGATGGAGATAACCAGGTATAGAAAGGGCGGAAAGCTTTGGGTCATTCATAGTAAGTATGTCAACACTATTGTAGAGAGATTTGATATGAATGATTGCAAGAAACTAGTTGTTCTAGTTATGCAAGGAATGAAACTATCTATTGAAGACTGTCCAAAATCTACTATTGAGATGGAGGACATGATCAGGGTGCCTTATGAGAGTGTTGTCGGCAGTTTAATGTATGTGATGGTCTGTACAAGGCCAAACATTTCCCAAGCAGTGGGAGTACTCAGCCAATTTATGGAAAATCTAGGAAGGACGCATTGGGATGTTGTAAAGAGAGTGTTTAGATACCTGATAGGTACCTCAGAATGTGCTCTATGTTACCATGGCAATTTGGTTGGATCACAAAGAACTCTCAGCATTCGTGGATATGTGGACTCTGATTGGGCAGGGGACATTGACAGCAGAAGATCCACCATTAGATATACTTTCATGTTAAATGGTGGTGCAATCAGTTGGATGAGCAAGCGACAAGTTGTAGTCGCTCTATCCACTACGGAGGCAGAATACATGGCAGCAACTCACGCCTACAAAGAAGTTGTTTAGCTAAACCATTTTTGTTATGATATTGGTTTTGATGCAGGGCAGATTACTATTTTTTGTGGTAGTCAGAGTGCCATTTATTTGGATAAAATCCCAACTTTCCATGCCAGGACGAAACATATCGATGTGCAGTATCACTTCGTGAGAGATATGGTGGAGGATGGAAAGGTTTCTTTAGAGAAGGTGGATACACTAAATAATGTAGTTGATGCATTGACAAATCCAATGAGCATGGACAAGTTCAGATGGTGTGCAAGTCCAATGGGCCTTGGGGCCTATGATCGTCAATAAATTTGAAGTCTGGAGGGACCCAATAAGTCTTCGTCAAGTGGGAGCTTGTTGGAAAATGTGCCTCAATTTACTAGCTTGGACATCTATTAAAGGCTTGATGGGTTTATGTCTCCATCGCTTTACCACGGAGTTTCTCATTTGGTCATTTTGATCATTGGTCATGGAGACTCTATCTGATCAGTGAGACTCTGAGCGTTGTCACAGTGATGGGCTGACGAGCGTGGGGTTGGTGGAATGTTGGTTTGCATTGTCTTCATCGACAGAGCAGTCATTTATCAGTGGGAGGATCTGCTATGCTTCACTAATGTACTGATGTCTTGCATCAACGGCTATCCTTGGCTTCATCTGACAGTGCTGGCTATTTTACACAGCATCCGAAGGCAAGTACCATTGTTACCTTTTCATTGAGCGAAATTGCCTATGCGTATGATGCGTGGCGGCTTGTCAAAGTGGTGAGCATATCAAAGAGATGGTGGGCCCTGAGTTGCTTTATGTGAAGGGTCTCCTGGCCATGGACACTTGTCAGTGCCTCAGGAGTTCCCTGGGGAATCTAATGGATGTCGCTAGAGATTCCCTGAAGGAGCTCCAACAGCTTCCACGTAAGCCAAGCAAAGGGCGCAAGCAGTGGACACGTGGCAGTTTTGGAAACTCATTTCAAGCGAGCTTATGGGAATCTTGGAGATTCCCTCCTGGATGCCCCAAAACCTCTTGAGCAGTGGAAACATGGCTTGTGGGACCCGATAGAGCTGGCAGTCAGTGTTTTGACGATAGCGGATTATTGTCAGCCTGGAATGTCATGAAATGGTTAGCGATGGCGAAGGGATTTCAGAGCCCAGTGATAGTTGACTGATCACTGCTCGGTCAAGCAACAAAACGAATAGTAGTTCAACACGTGGTGATTTTTAATTGGTTGTTTTTGCACCGTTGTTGCAAAACAACATTTACTGTTGGAAGCTGGATTGGTGAAAAGTGATTTATTATGCAATCATATAAGATCAGATTTTGGCGGTTGACAGAGCCCAAATTTAGTAATTTCTTTGTAAAGAATTTATTACTTGAGTGGCCGATGCAAGATTGCAGGTGGATCTGATCTGAGATTGATTTGGTGTGTCAGTGAAGAACTTAAATTTAATGCACCCTAATTGGTGGTTGGAGAGAGACTTGTAATAGTCGGTCTTAGACTAGAAGTCTAATAATCTGAAAAAAGTAGAATACAGAGAAAAGGGTTGATGAGTTTTGTATTCACTGTATGCCAAAATAGTATTGTAACAGTGAGTGCATGAAAACTCAAGTGTTGTTGTGAGCTAACTTTCTGAGAGTGAGGACTGTAAATTTGTATGTAATCTTTCACTTACTGTAATATGAAGTGTCTTTCTCTTGGTGTGGTGGGTTTTTTCCCGAAAGGGTTTTCCAACGTAAATCTAGTGTTATCTTTGTAATCCTTTTTTTTTGTTACTCTTGTTACCCTATATGTGTTCATATTAAGTGTTTTAATGTTTTAAAACTAGTCTTTGCACTTCTCCTCTATAGTTTTAGCGTTAGGAAAGCATTTTTGCACTATTGTTTTCCCTTACACTCTTGACCCTTAATCCCTCAACCCTCAACCCTCGACCCTTAAACCCTAATCCCTCAACGCCTATACCCTCTACCCTATACATTGGACCCTCAACCCTAATCCCCCAACCCTATACCCTCAATCATGTAGCCTCAACCTTAAACCCTCAACCCTTAAATCCTAAACCCTTAAACCATCTACCCTCTACCCTCAATCATCTACCCTCTACCCTCAACCCTAATTCCTCAACCCTTAACCCCACTTAGTAAAATATCTACCCTAATCCCTCAACCCTCTTGACCCTTAATCCCTCAACCCTTAAACCCTAATCCCTCAACCCCTATACCCTTTATCTTATACATTGGACCCTCAACCCTAATCCCCCAACTCTATACTCCCAATCCTCCACCCTCAACCTTAAACCATCAACCCTTAAATGCTCTACCCTCTACCCTCAATCCTCTACCCTCTACCCTCTACCCTCTACCCTAATTCCACAACCCTTAAACCCTTAAACCCTTAACCCCACTTAGTAAAATCTCTACCCTAATCCCTCAACCCTCATGACCTTTAATCCCTCAACCCTTAAACCCTAATCCCTCAACCCCTATACCCTCTACCCTATACATTGGACCGTCAACCCTAATCCCCCAACCCTATACCCTTAACCCTCTAACCTCAACCTTAAACCCCCAAACCTCAACCCTTAAACCATCTACCCTCTACCCTCTACCCTCAACCCAATACCATCTACCCTCAACCGTAATACCTTAACCCTTAAACCCTTAAACCCACTTAGTAAACTCTCTACCCTAATCCCTCAACCCTCAACCCTCAACCCCTATACCCTCTACCCTATACATTGGACCCTCAACCTTAATCCCTCAACCCTCAACCCTCAACCCTCAACACTTAAACCCTAATCCATCAAACCCTATACCCTCTACCCTATGCATTGGACCTTCAACCCTAATCCTTGAACTCTATACTCTCAATCCTCTACCCTCAACCCTTAAACCATTTACCCTCTACCCTATAAACCCTTAAACACTCAAACCTAAAACCCAAACCCTATACCCTCAACCCTTAAACCCTCTACCCTCTACTCTCAATCCTCTACCCTCTACCCTAGTCCCTCAACCCTTAAACCTTTCAACCCACTTAGTAAACTCTCTACCCTAATCCCTCAACCCTTAATCCCTCAACCCTTAAACTCTAATCCCTCAACCCCTATACCATCTACCCTATACATTGGAGTATCAACCCTATACCCTCAATCCTCTACCCTCAACCTTAAACCCTCAACCCTTAAACCTTACCTCTACCCTCTACCCTCTACCCTCTACCCTCTACCATCTACCCTAATTCCTCAACCCTTAAACCCTTAACCCCACTTAGTAAAATCTCTACCCTAATCCCTCAACCCTCTTGACCCTTAATCCCTCGACCCTTAAACCCTAATCCCTCAACCCCTATACCCTCTACCTTATACATTGGACCCTCAACCCTAATCCCCCAACTATGTACTCTCAATCCTCTACCCTCAACCTAAAACCCTCAACCCTTAAACTCTCTACCCTATAAACGCTTAAACACTCAACCCTAAACTCTAAACCTTATACCCTCAACCCTTAAACCCTCTACCCTCTACCCTCAATCCTCCATCCTCTACCCTCAACCCTTAAACCCACTTCGTAAACTCTCTACCCTAATCACTCAACCCTCTTGACCCTTAAACCCTAATCCCTCAACCCCTATACATTGGACCCTCAACCCTAATCCCCCAACCCTATACCCTCAACCCTTAAACCCTCTACCCTCAACCTTATACATTAAACCCTCAACCCTTAATCCCTCAATCCTCAACCCTCAAACCCTAAACCCTCAACCCTGATACCATCTACCCTATACATTTGACTCTCAACCCCAATCCTTCAACCATATGTACCCTCAACCATAATCCTTCAACCCTATACCCTTATCCCTCAACCTTATAGGTCGTCAACCCTATACCCTCTATTCTCAACCCTCTACCCTATACATTAGATCATCAACCCTCATATATCTATGTCCCTCCCTCCTCTTCTCTCCTTCTCTGTATCTCACTTCTCCATCCATCTCTCTATCCATCCATCCATCCCTCTCTACCCTAATCCCTCAACCCTAAACCCTCAACCCTAAACCCTAAACCCTAAACCCTCAACCCTCAACCCTCAACCCTCAACCCTCAACCCTTAAACCCTAAACCCTAAACCCTCAACCCAATACCCAATACCCTCTGCCCTCAACCCTAATCCCTCAACCCTTAAACCCTTAAATCCAAGAAAACTCTCTACCCTAATCCCTAAACCCTCAACCCTTAATCCCTCAACCCTTAAACCCTCTACCCTCTACCCTCAACCCTCTACCCTTAAACCCTAATCCCTCAACCCTTATACGCTCTACCCTATGCATTGGACCCTCAACCCTAATCCCTCTACCCTATACCCTATACCCTCAATCCTCTACCCTCGACCTTAAACCCTCAACCATCAACCCTAAACCCTTAAACCCTCTACCCTCTACCCTATACATTAAACCCTCAACCCTCAATTCTCAACCCTACACCCTTAATCCCTCAACCCTCAATCCTTAAACCCTAAACCCATATACCCTCTACCCTTTAAATTGGACCCTCAACCTAATCCTTCAACCATATACCCTCAAACCTATAGCCTAAACCCTCTACCCTCAACCCTAAACCCTCTACCCTAAACCTTTTAACCCTAAACCCTTAAACCTTCTACCCTATAACCTCAACCCAATACCCTCTACCATTGACCCGAACCCCTCAACCCTCAACCCTTAAACCCTAATACCCTAGAAACCATCAACCCTATAGGTCCTCCACCCTAATCCCTCAACCCTATACCATCAACCCCTATTACTTTATTTTTATCTATACATCTCACCTCTCCCTCCCTCTCTCCTACCCTCTCTAATTGTCTCTATCTACCCTTTACCTCTTTCTACATACCTCTCATTCAATCAATCCCTACCACCCTCTCTTGCTCCCTCTATCTATCTGTATCTCCCTCCATCTCTCTCCCATTCCCTCTCTCTCCCTCTCTCTCAGGTCTCTCCCTCCCACCCCCTCTCTCTCAAGTCTCTCCCTTTAGCAACCTACCTAGGTAACTCTTTCTCTCCGCCATCTCTCTATCTATCCCTCCCACCCTACCTAGATAAGTCCCTCTCACTCCACCCTTCTCTTTCTCTCCATCTCTCAGTTCACTCCCTCCCACACCCTCTCCCTCTCTCAAGTATCTCAATCACACTCCCTCTCTCTCCCACTCCCTCTCTCTCACATGCCCTCTCACTACCTATCTCTCAAGTCTCTCCTTTTGGAACCCTACCTGCATAACTCTCTCTTTCTCTCTGTCTCTCTCTCTCTCTCTCCCCCCCTCTCTCTCTCTCTCTCTAGACAACTCTAGATGTCTCTCTCTCTTAAAATTATCCCTCCCTCCAAATACATACATACAAGCATAATACATATGTACATACAATCCTACATACATACAAGCATACATGTACATGTGTAGATACACTCTTACATACATATAGGCATACATACAATATACATGCATTGATACATACAAGCATACATACATACATGACATACAAGCATACATGTACATACAAACATACAAATATATAAACATACATTCAATAGAGCAGCATTTAACATAAAGCAAGACATAATGCAAGCGCATTATACTGCACTCGCGTTATGTCTTGCTAGACATGTTCCTCACAAACGCAAAAAAACCATGTCAAAACTGAGATATAATGTGAGCGTGTGCGCATTATATCTTGCTTTGCGAATCCCCAAGCCTTGGGATTGGTATTTTCCTTGGAATACCAACCCAAAGGCTTGGAGGGAATTCCCAACAACCAGAGACGTTTTTTTGCAAGCTCTACAATATTTCACATAATCGGGTTCATGCTCACTGTTAGTTTTGCACGTGGTTCAATATCAAAAAAATCAAATATCTAGGTAATGTTAGATTCTCTCTTAGCTATCCAACGATGTAATTTTTTTCACTTTCTGACAATGTTAAGCCTTTCATCCATAATTTATTTTGTTTGTATGTCTCTTTTTTGGCAAAAAGCAATGTTTGGTGTTTTTTTCGTTATAAATTAACCATTCATTTAAATTTCAAGTAAATTACATTTTTAGAAACCATACTCCATTTTACAAAAAAAAAATTAAAAAAAAAATTCAATTAGTTTCCAAAATTTGTAAGGGTAGCATAGCCAAAAATTTGTTTTTCAGGAAGTGTCTACTTCAAAAATTAGTAAAAAATCAAATATTCATTAAAATATTATCAAAAAAATTGTGCATCAACTACATATTGTTAGCTAACTTCTGACCGTTGTGATTTTTAAAATACTATAAAAAAAATCATCGTACGAGGGTTGTACAAGAGTTGCTATGTTATGTTTTTCTGACAAAAACAACACCAATATGTGTACGTCCCTCTTTTGAACCCCTTTATCTCAACCATTTTCAAAATAAATGAGTAGTTTAGAAAGTAGACTCGAAGCACTTTGATCCTTGTTTTTGTTCCATCTCAAAATTTTGAGTGTAACTATCCTCAATTTCACGTCCAAGGTCAATATTTCATGATTTCAGAAAAAATAAGTGGCCACTTAAGTCCCCTTTTTGGGACCCATCTTTCTGCACTTACCCTTATAGTATCTATGAGTGGTGAACAAATTCCACTAATTTTTTGATAAATTTCCTATAAAAACTTACCAAACCATGAAAAACTTTTACCTCATAAGTTTTTTTGGGAGTTGGCCAAGTAGTTATAGCTTTCACTTTGGACTTTTCCATCTTTAATCCACCTTGAGAAATCACAAAACCAAGGTAAACTAATTATTTCTCATGAATAAACATTTATTGATATTAATCAACAATCTTTCTTCTTGCAATACTTGCATTATCATTATAAGGTGTTTGATATGTTCTTCCTTTCTTGAGATATAGGTCAATATGTCATCCAAATAAAAAATCACAAATTTACCTATGAAGGGATTTAGAACTTTATTCATCTCATAAATTACTTAGAGAATTGGTAAGACCAAACTCCATAACAAGCCACTCATACAACCCCTCTTTAGTATTAAAGGTATTTTCCCATTCATCTCCTTCCCTTATCCTTATTTGGTGAAAACCACTATTGAGATCAATCTTAGAAAAATACTTAGATCCACACAAACAAACAATTAAATCATCTATTATCGGAAGAGGGAACTTATACCTAATGGTAATATTGTTTATTTCTCTTGAATTTGTGTACATCCTCCAATATCATTCTTTATTTGACACCAGTATAGCTATTATTGCACATGGGCTCAGACTTTCTTTTATAAAACCTTTATCGAATAGTTATTTCACTTGCTTCTTGATCTTTGCATTTTCTTGTGGTCATCTTTTAGGTAGCTTTGTTTGGAAAATGTACACTAGATATTAAGACAATATGATGACTAATACTCCTAATAGGTGGTAGCTCATTTGGAATCTCATTCACCACTATATCAGCATACTCTTCCAACGCGGTTTGTATCTCTTCATGCAACTCATTCAACTTGGTTGTTGTCATAACGGTTCTAGGTTTGATAATTAGTAAAAACCAATATTTTCGTCTTTCATTGCATTCAATAATTCCTTCTCACTCACCATCAAGACACTAGGACTACACACTTGTCCATATTCTTCTTCTTTCAAAGGAAACAAGGTATGATTTCTACCATCTTTTTCAATAGTATAAGTGTGTGTCTCCCATCATGAATATTTTTCTTCATATTTCTAAGGCATTCCCAATAGCACATGTCACACATCCATTGGTATTACATCACAAAGAACCTTATCTTTATAGATTTCAACCTGAAAGTCTGCCCAACATTGTTCATTTACTAACATTTTTTGTCCTTTATTAAGCCATGAAACCTCATATGGAGGTTGACGAATTCTTTTCAACCCAAACTTATGTACCATTTCTATTGAAACTAAATTATCAATGCTACCTGGATAAATAACCATTTTACAAAATTTGCCTTGGGATTTGCATGATATCTTGACCAAATTCTTTCTTTGGGTAGGTTCTTTCCCCTTGAGTGGTTTGATCAACACTCTTCTCATCAACAAAGACAACTTCAAGTTCTTCTACATGGGATGAAGATCCTACACTTTCTTCTTCTACTTGGACTACTTGATTTATGCCCTCAATCCTTGAGCTACTTGCTTGAGGGCCTTCTATGCATTCCTAAAACCTATAATCTACAAACTTATTGCATTTGAAATATTTACCAGTAAATCCACTACCTCTTTGTGTGTTTCCACCCTTAGAATAAGGTCTTCTTCCTTTGAATCGGCCTCTTGGATTATGTGGTCATTCTTGGAAAGGACTCGGTTCTAAATTTTATTTTTAAATGGAATTTCTTCCTCTTGTTTTCCTTTACCTCTAAATTTTTTTCCTCTACCCATATTGTTCTAATTTTGTTTTCTATTCAACTTATCTGCTACTTTTAGATAAAATTGGTAAAACTATTCTAATGTCCTTGGGTTGATTAGGCTAAGTTCATCTTGAATATTATTTCTTAACCCTTTGACATACCCAGCTATCTTTGCCATGCCTTCTTCCCCATGTCTAGACCTAATGGTCAATCTATAAAACTCCTTTAAATACTGATTGATACTCATCTCTTTTTCTTTCAGATTGTGTAACTTCCTGAAGAGGTTAGTTTAGCAGTCACTAGGAAATAATTTTACTTAATTTTTGCTACTATTCTATCCCAAGATTTAGTTTTATGCTTACCTTTCTTTCTCCTCTCATCTTGTATGAAATCCCACCAAAACGTTGCATGGCCCTTCAATCTGGTATAAGCAAACTTCACCTTGTTTTTATCAGGAACATTCTCATAGTCAAAGTATTTGTCCAACTTTGTAACCAGATCAATAAGTGTTTCTCCATCTAGACTACCTACATAGGTAGGGATATCTGCCTTCAGTTTGTACCCTTATCCCATGATTACCTTGAGCAATTTGTCTAGTCTTCCATTTTCAAGCTCTTCAACCTCTTCTTCTTTGGGTGCTTGTGGTTCTTCCTCTTTGTCACTCACATCTCTTGTGATGACTCCTCTTCTTTTATTTTCCTCTAATATTATGATTCTACCATCCAAAACCACTCTCATATTCATTATCTCTTCAATAATGGCATCTCTCATCTAGGCACCTCCTATTCCACCTCCTTTCATTCCTCTTATGGGTGGAATTTTGACTTCTCAATGCAACTTACCAACACACAATCAAGTATGTTTTGTCTCTTTCAGGTTGCAAACCTTGCAAACCTGCTCTAATACCAAATTGATGTAGAGGTAAAGGAATTTACAGCAAAAATTACAATGATCAATGACTTCTTTGTCAAATGATCTCTTCCTAGTAGCCCTATTTTCAAAAAAATCTTATGGAACATGATTTTTTATGGAGATTATTGGGAATATAAACATACTTTTAGATACCCTTTTATGGAGATACAACTCATGAAATAGAAGCCTCCAAAATAAAACAAAAACCATTCAAAACAAATTGTTACCAGTCCTAATTAGCCCTTTATGCTGTTAAAACTGATTTTTTCTGAAATAATTTCCCCACACATGTCAAAATAGTACAAAAACTATTTAAACAATTGAATTAGATTTCCAAAAACTTACAGACTAAATTTGATCAATTCAGTAGGAGTATTTCTCCCAAAACTCAAATTTCTTCCTTAAAACCCTAGGCAAGGTTTTGATAGGGTAGCGAGTAAAAAAAATGTTTTCTAACTTAATATTCAATTTCAAAGACATCTAACCACATGAATTAGGTTTTTATAGACCCTTAAAAACTCCAGAAATAAGAAAATTAAACAAATAACTTCAAATTTTACTTATTTTGCAAAATTGAAGGTCTAGAACATTGGTAACACCTTGCCAACATACCTACAAACAAAAAATTTATTCCTTTTCTCTCCAGAATGAAATAAAATTGATTTTTCCATATATTTCAAAGTGAAATATCATCCCTAAATACCTTCCCATCCCATACAAACCGAAGTTTACAAATTAAGCATTTAAACCCCTAATTAGGTACTTGAGGATGAGTAAAAACACTAAAATTTAAAATTTATGATTACTTATTTGTCCAAAATTAAATAAAAGACTCCTAACATATGATTAAACACCTAACAATAATTATAATGCAAATATAAAACAATAAAAAAGGATTCTCCTGTATCAAGTTTCCAAATAGTTATCATCACTAGAAGCAACATCGGGTTTATAATTCAAAACAATCAACAATCAATTCAATGTGCATAGTTTGTGGGACCTACTTGTGACTTTTGATTATCAAATAAATATTTCACAGGATAGTATAAGACCAAAGGAACCTCCAATTAAAACTATGTAATATTTTATTAGCTCTTGGATCATCATCATTGGATTTAGGCCAACCTACATATTTCATAGAACATTGAGATTTGGAACATTTTGCAACCAACATGGATCATTCCTAAAGAATGGAACTACTATATACTTATCCCTTGGATTAATTCAAGAGAGAGAAGAGTTAGAATCTAAGAGTGATAATTAGATATTTAGAATGTCATTCTTAGAATCTAAGCCTTAAGCTTAGAATTTTAGCATAAGAATTAGAATTAGATTAAAGGTACAATATATCAAAAGTGCACTAAATTGATATATCTTTGTAATAAAAATTATAATAATAATGCAACAATTTGTAGATTCATGTTGTAATTATTCTATGAAATTGAATCAATAACAATTTTATTTTCTATTCTATGTTAGTTATATTATGTTAACTCTAAGTTGCATGGTTAGATAGTCCTTTCTCTGGACTCCCCACACATGACTATATCAATTTGTATCAAAGAATTTCTTTGATACATTGGGAAGTTATTCCTAAATTATTAAAGAGTGAACTGAGTACCAAATTGATACAACCTAGAAATGTTTGTCAACATAGTATTGGTTGTGAAGCAATTGCAACCTTGTAGCCAGATTGCCACCTTGAGGTAGTTACACCAAATCCAAGGAAATACTTCACCAAGAAGGATGCATGGTATGGCCAATGTTGTTGGAATAATGGAATAAATGTTATACATGGTGAGGATAATGAAGATCCAATTGAATGTTATAGAATAAGATAGCAAAAGAGGTCTAAACCTTAGAAATGAGGATGAAAGTGATAATGATAAATTAGGAGCTCAAGTTGTAGGTCAAAATGAAAAAACCTTAGAGGGAGAAGAATCATTTCAAAATAAATTATTAAAATCTATTTAGAAGATTGGCAAGTGACATAGGATTGAGATTTCTAAATATACAAGGGATTTGCATATTTAGGAATTGACTAACTAGATAAATGATATGGAAGAATGCTTTGATATGAAGAAACTTGAGATCCAAAAAGGGTGAGGTTTGAAAAAACAAATTTGAAATGAAATGTGACTATTTGGTGGAAGGAAGTTCAGTTGGATAGAAATAGGAGAGGAACAAAATTATAAAAAGATAGGATAGAATGGTGACAAAATTGAAAAATCATTAATACTTGTTAATTATGAGCTAATTGTTGAAGTGATTGTCAAAACTATAGCAAAAGGAAAAGATAGTGAAGTTTATTGAATAAATTTATAAGATGATCATCAAGACTAGGCATAGAAAAGTTCCAAGGAGAGAGTCTTGTAGTACACAAATGGCCTCATATAAAACATTCAAGAAGAACAAATATTAGTAAGGATGAAAATTTTGAAGATGCATACCATTTTGTGTTGAAAGTTAAGGAAAATATAAACAAAAGATTTGAATATATAAGAATAGGTAGATGAGGTATATTTTAGAAGGATAGACCACATGACGGTGAAGGAAAGTAAAAAACAAAGTGTAACAAAGAAGGAATCCCATACCAAAATGAAGAAAGAGAGAACATTTTTTGAAGGAATGACAAGCATCTCTATCACAATGGTAGAGGAATCAACAATAACTACCACAATAAGGATGTTAGATGAGTGAAAGGGGATTTGATAAAAGATCATTTAAAGGAACTGTAGTGTAAAAAGGGATCCTATATCCAGCAAGTAGATTAACTAAGATCAACTTCTTTCCTTGCCCTACATTAGAACACAAACCAACTAGGGTTTGATGATTGGCTAGTTGCCACAAGGGAGATCCAATCTACTAGGGTTTGGTTCTTTTGAGTTGAAAAGAGGAGAAATTTGATGTGTGTTTTAATTAGACTATTTGACATTAACCCTAGATCTAAAAATGTACTTTATCGCACTTACTAAACTAAAAATTGATGAAACAATTACAGATTTGAGAAGGGGAGATACTTGTGCACCTATCATAAAAATTTGAGCCTAATTTTGGGGGTCAAGGGTGAGGGAACCCTTGACTAGATATGTTATTTATGTTCTGCAAAATTTAGATGATAGGTTTAGTTTAGTTTGTGTTTTCTTGTAGCTTTCTATTGATGAAACTTTCCAATATGACTTGCACACATGAAAAGAGGGGAAAGGTTGACCTATATAGGGACTTGCCTAAGTCAAACCCCATTTTGGTGTTTCCACCTCCACCAATGGTAAATGATGATGATAAAGAGGGCTTACCCTAGGTAGGTCATAGGTCAATTACCAATAATTGACTATAATGACAAATGAAAATGGATAGCATTACCTTGGGTATGAAATCTCTTTTGAAGTGATGTTGACACCATAATTTTCCACCAAAGTTTGTTTGATGGATGATTGGATTGCTTGAAGTCCTGCAAGAGGTTATTCCACATAACACAATAGATTGGTGTAGCTAGCATGTAGAGGATAACTCATATACATATTCATAAGATCATGATAGTTCATGATTGATCATAATAGCTTCTTGTTGATAATGATTCCTAGTGTTCAAATGAGAAGAAAACTTGTTTATATATGCATGCCAATTGATGTTTTTATTATAGGTTGACCTAGAATCCTTTTTAATTCTCCAAGGACCGACACCAAAGTATTAAATTTGAAATAGGCCACCTTTAAGGTCAAGGGAACCCTTTCCCTTGACTGGGTGCTTTAGGCCCAATTTTGTCGGGATATCAAGGATTTTAATTTATTTTCTCAATCTAGCCCCAAAATAAATATATTTAGGTCCATTGGAAAAATAGGGTTTCCATGTAGTGTGAAATTTTTAGGGTCAGCAATTTATGATGCTACATTTATCCCCCACTTTATGAGAGTATGATCTTATGTTCATGCTCACTTGAAGGAATCGATTCTTTAATCAAAAAGTTGAAGAGATAGGATGATACCAAGTTGAGGGGTGTGCAAGCCCCTAGCTTAGGATCTCATCACTCCACAATGTTATGATAAACATGAAGCAAATATGTCACATGCAAGATAAGGTAAAATTCAATCATACATAGAGCAATTAAAAAGAATACACAAAACATTCATAAAGAAAATACCTTGAATACAAGGAATACATGAAGCATGCAAGGAATAAACAAGGAAAGAACATAGAATAAATGAAGAAAACATGTGGAATACATAAATAAAAAAAGTGAAATACACAAGGAAAACATAAATCAAACATAACACACACATAGAACAACATATGTTAATATACAAAAATAGAGATCTAAGTCAACAAGGTTAAGAGACCTGAGCATGTAAGGTTGTCTCATTTACCAAGCATCATCCATTAAATGCACAACATACACATCTAAAAATGATAAAATGATAAATAAAAATTCTCATGAGATATAATGATCTAATGGCTAGCAAGTAAGTACTTCAATGATGCAGGAGCATCCTTGGTTCTTGGCATTCTTGCATCAACCAAAAATATTTTTGTTCAATTTTGTTCTTGTTCGAGTTGGTAGATCCGGTGTTTCTTCATGTTTTCTCGTCAGATCGTGGCCACCTAGGAATTCATTATGGACATGTTCAACCACCTTATTCTGAATTTTCAACTTGATTGGATCTTTTCTTGGTAAGTTATCGCTTCCAGAGTATGTGACAGTTTTTGGAACTGGCCCTAGAATAATTTCAAAACCTAACGGCTAGTTGGATCGATCGTAGATATTTTCCATGACTTGTGGATCCTCACGGTGTGTTTATATTTGTTCTATGGAGTGTTCCCAATCTTACACTTAGGTCCACACTTCATCATGTGCATCTACCATGGAAGAATTTTAGATTTGAGGCCGACCTGTTCTTGCACACATTACATTTTCTTTATCAGAGATTGTAATGATTTTTGGCCAACGCGGATGTTTCTAGACTCGCGGATATGATATAAAGCTTGTAATGAGTCATTAGATGGGGGGGACAATAAGAAAGTAGAATAGAATATAAATAGAGTCCGATCTATAGGATTTTCACTCGCATGTTTGACCATTCTATTTTGGAGCATAGTTTATCAGGCCTGTGTGCCGAATCTGTAAGCCCGAATGTGGCCGACTATATGTAATTGAAATTCATGATAATAAGAACGTGTTGATCTGCATTTGCCTCCAGATTTTGTGTTTCTTTTCTTGTGTTACTCCAGCTGCACAGCGCGGACTGTTCTCTTTGAGGACCCTCCTACCATGACTACCATCAAATTGGTATCAGAGCACAAATTTGTTCCTTGTGAGATCGTATTAGCTTGTGCAGACTTTTTGAATGTTTGTTGTAGGGTGGCGGACTGAGGATCTGACCTACAACTATAGAATAATTGTGTAAGGATGGCGGGAAGAAGGAATGGTAGAGGAAATGGAGCGTGTGGAAATGCAGGCCTTGTTGTAATGGAAATGTTGAGAGGAATTGTTGCTAGATTGGGAGCAGTTGAAATGGCCTAGAGGAGAGGTTGACCAATTGAGGATCTAAGTGATGAAGAAGTAGAAGAACAAGAATAAGTTACAAGAGAAGAGCAGTCTGGCCTTGATCAGGGAGAAGAAAGGTTCATTAGAGCCCTAACTAGAGTGAACACTAAGCCACATTTTAACCCACCGTATTATAATGGTAAGTTGGATTCAGATGAATTGTTAGATTGGATAAAAGAGATGGAAAAGTACTTTGATTTTGAAGGTACCCCAAAAGATAAGAAAGTGAAATTTGCTTGTACAAAGTTGAGAGGACATGCATCCCTTTAGTCGGAACATTTGCAGACAGATAGACAAAGAAAAGGAAAGGAGAAGATAAGATCATGGGATCGGATGGTGAATAAACTAAAGACAAAATTCATGCCTTCTGACTATCAGATCAGTTTGTTCAAAAAGTTGCAAAATCTGAAATAGAAAGAATCAAGTGTGGCAGAGTATACTAAGGAGTTTTATAAGTTGAACATCAGATCTGGACACTCGGAGGATGAAATTGAACAAGTAGCTAGATATGTTAATGGTTTGAGGACATCTATACAAGATGACATCAGTTTGATTAATTTTTTGAGTGTGGAAGAAGCATATCAATGTGCCCTAAAATTAGAAGAGAAGTTGAACAAAAGACATGAGCAAAGACAGAGAGGAAGAGATGAAAGATTTAAGAGAGGAAGAATTTTACCTGGAGGAGGAAGAGGATATTTTGCAGATCAGAACAAAGATAAGGAGGTCAATAAGAATGAGAATTCATACCGAAGAGATGATGGATACTCTTACAGAAAAGGAGGAGATGGTAGTTATAGAAATGAAGGATATAAGAAAAATGACAGAGGACAGGAGAAAATAATATTCAGAAGAACTTGTTTTAAATGTGGAGAAGGATATAGAGCCTTTGAATGTAAATAGGGAGAGACAAGCAGAAAGATTGAGAACAATAGAAGGACAACCTTTATTGAGGAAAATCATGTTGGATCGCCTAATCACCCAGAAGGAGAGGTGTTGATAAATAGGAGAGTATTGTGTCAAAGTGAAATAGAGAAAGAACCATTGCAGAGAAAGAATTTGTTTAGGACCAGATGCAAGGTAGCTGATAAATGTTGTAAAGTGATCATTGACAGTGGAAGTTCAGAGAACCTAGTTTCTGAAGAAACGGTGACCAAATTGAAATTGGAAAAATTGAAACACCTGAAGCCCTATCAGATAGCTTGGATCCAAGATGAACATAAGATACAGGAAAGTGAACAATGCTTGGTGAAATTGAAGATAGAAAATTATCATAATGAATTTTTGTGTGATATCATGCCTATGGATGTATGCCATACTTTGTTGGGAAGACCTTGGCAGTATGATAGATAGGATATTCATGATAGAAAGAAGAACATATATACTATTGTTGCTAATGGGATGAAACGAATTTTTTTACCCTTGGAGGATGTTTCTAAAGTTGAAGTTTGTACGAATGCCAAAGTTCATTTGGTTGATGGAAGGATATTTCTGGATGGACTGAGACATGAGAACATGTGTTATGCCTTGCTTCCTAAGAAGGTTGAAGACTTGAAGCATGTAGAAGGACACCTTGAGGAGATAAAGGAATTACTGGCAGAGTATGAAACTATCATTTCAGATAAAGTGCTTGATGGATTGCCATAGGTAAGGAGTATTAGTCATTGCATGGATCTGATTCCTAGAGCTAGTTTGCCTAATAAAGCAGCACACTGGATGAGACTGGCAGAGAATGAAGAATTGAATAGACAAGTACAAGAGTTGTTGAGGAAAGGTTTTTATCATAGAAATCTTAAGTCCTTGTGCAGTACCTGTTGTGCTTGCACCTAAGAAGGATGGAGAATGGAGGATCTGTACAGACTCTAGAGCCATAAACAAGATCATGGTGAAGTATAGATTTCCTTTGCCTCGGATGGATGACATTATGGATTTTTGTAATGGAGCTAAGTACTTTACAAAGATTGATTTGAAGAGTGGATATCATTAGATCAAAATCAAAGAAGGAGATGAGTGGAAAATAGCATTTAAAACAAATGAAGGATTGTATGAGTGGTTAGTGATGCCTTTTGGACTAAAAAATGCACTGAGTACTTTCATGAGCTTGATGAATGAGGTATTGAAGAAATTCTTTGGTAAGTTTGTGATTGTATATTTGGATGACATCTTGATTTTCAGTAAGACTGGAGAAGAACATTCGCTGCACATAAGACAAGTTTTGCAGAGGTTGAGAGAAGAACAATTGTTGATAAACATTAAGAAGTGTAGCTTCATGAAGGAAGAGTTGGTATATCTGGGATTTGTGATATCAATGGATGGATTGAAGATGGACCCTGAGAAGGTAAGAGTTATCATTGAATGGCCTACACTTGAAAGCATTGGAGAGGTAAGATCATTTCATGGATTGGCTAGTTTCTACCGAAAGTTCATTAGGAATTTCAGTTCTATTTGCAGCCCTATGACAGAGACAATGAGAGGAGACAAGAAGGATTTTAGATGGACATCTGGAGCAAACAAAAATTTTGAGTTATTAAAGCACAAAGTAACTGAGAAACTTGTGTTGGCGTTACTAGACTTTAGTAAGTTATTTCATGTAGATTGTGATGCAAGTGGAAATGCAATTGGAGTAGTGTTAAGTCAAGAAGGAAGACCACTAGCTTATTTCAGTGACAAGTTGAATGATGCCAGAAAAAGATATTCAGTGTATGATCAAGAGTTTTGTGCCATAGTTCAAGCTTTGAAGAAATGGAGACATTACTTGTTATCTAAGGAGTTTGTATTGTATATAGATCATCAAGCTTTGCAGTATTTGAACAGTCAAATTAAGTTGAATCAGAAACACATGAAATGGGTAGAGTTATTGCAGAGTTATACTTTTGCTTTGAAGCATAGGAGTGTAAAATCAAATAGATTTGTTGATGCTTTGAGTAGGAGAAGAAATTTGTTGGCACAAATGAAAGTGGAAGTATTAGGCTTTGATGAATTGAAGAATTTGTATGAGGAAGACCTGGATTTTGCAAAACCTTGGAGAGCCTGTAAAGAACCCGTTTCGGAGGATAGAAGTCAATGGTTTGATTATTTCATTCAAGAGGACATGTTGTTCCGAGGAAATCAGTTGTGTATACCCTGAAGCTCAATGAGGGATAACTTGGTAAAAGAGAAACATAGTGGAGGATTGGCAGGACATTTTGGAATAGATAATACAATATCCTTGGTGAGTGAGAACTACTTTTAGCCACATATTCATAAGGATGTCAAGAGATTTGTGCAGAGTTGCAGAATTTGTCAAATTGCAAAAGGGAGTAGTCAGAATGTTGGATTGTATAAACCTTTGACCGTACCAAAAAGACCTTGGAAAGATATATCAGCATGGATTTCATACTTGGTTTGCCTAGGACACAAAGAGGTTATGATTCAGTATTTGTAGTGGTGGACAGATTTTCTAAAATGGCACATTTCATACCTTGTAACTAGAAGACAACATATGCAGTACATGTAGCATACTTGTTTTTCAGAGAAGAAGTTAGATTGCATGGATTACCTAGGAGCATTATTTCAGACAGAGATACAAAGTTTGTTGGTTATTTTTGGAGGACACTTTGGAAGAAGATGAAGACAAATTTGAAGTTTAGTTCTACTTTTCACCCATAGACGAATGGACAAACAGAGGTAGTGAATAGGAGTTTGGGGAATTTGCTGAGATGTTTAGTTGGACAGAAAACCAGAAGTTAGGATTTAGCCCTTGCACAAGAAGAGTTTTCCTATAATAATTCAGTGAACAGAAGTACAAGAAAGACCCCTTTTGAGGTTTCTACTAGAGTTCATCCTAGAGGTGTATCAGAATTGAGAGACATCAGTAAGGAAGGTAAAAGGAGTGTAGAAGTAAAATAATTTGTAGAACATATGAAGACAGTGCATACTCAAATGAAGCAGTATTTAGAAAACATGAACCAGAAGTATAAGGAGAAGGCAGATGAAAGGAGGAGACATAAGGAGTTCGAATTTGGAGATGAGTGATGGTATATTTCAGGAAGGAAAGATTCCTAGCTGGCACATACAGTAAACTGAAGATGAGGAAGTTCGGACCCTATAGAATTTTGAGAAATTTTGATTCAGGAAATTCTTATGAAGTAGAGTTACCAGATGACACGAGTATATCACCTATATTCAACATTATAGATCTACATCAATACCATGAAGTAGAATTTAGTGAGGATAGTAAAGAAAAATTGAAAGAACAACTTCCTAAACAACACTTGGATGAGATAGAAGAGATTTTGGATGTCAGAGTTGGAAGAGAGACTCGTGTAAGGCAATACAAAGAATATCTTGTGAAATGGAAAGGTAGACCAGTGGAGGATTCTTCTTGGATTTCTCAGGCTGAGGTAGACCGTATTGGTTTTCCTTTGGCCCCGGCAAAGTGAGGGACTCACTTTTCATTAACCCCAGATGTCTGATGTAGGAGCATCCTTGGTTCTTGGAAATCTTTCATCAACCAAAAATATTTTTGTTCAGTTTTATTCTTGTTTTGTTCTTATTCTTGTTCAAGTTGGTAGATCTGGTGTTTCTTCATGTGTGCTTGCCAGATTGCGTGCACCTAGGAATTCATTGTGGACATGTTCAATCACCTTATTTCGAATTTTCAGCTAGATTGGATCTTTTCTCGGCAAGTTACCGCTTCCAGAGTATGTGATAGTTTTTGGAACTGGCCCCAAAATAATTTCAAAACCTAATGGCTAGTTGGATTGATCACGGATCTTTTCCATGACTTACGATCCTCACGGTGTGTTTATATTTGATATATGGAGTGTTCTTGATCTTACACTTAGGTTCACACTTCATCATGGCCATCTACCATGGAAGAATTTCATATTTGGGGCCAACCTGTTCTTGCACACGTTAGATTTTCTTTATCGAAGATTGCAATGATCTTTGGTTGAAGCGAATGTTTCTAGACTCGCAGATATGATATAAATCTTGTAATGATTCATTAGATGGGGGGGACAATAAGAAATTAGAATAGAATGTAAATAGAGTTCGATCTATAGGATTTTTGCTCACATGTTTGAGCATTGTGTTTTGGAGCATGTTTTATCAAGCTTGTGTGTCGAATCTATAAGCCTCGATGTGGCCGACTATATGTAATTGAAATTCATGATAATAAGAACATGTTAATCTGCATTTGCCTCCATATTTTGTGTTTCTTCTATTGTGTTACTCTAGCTGCACAGCTCAGACTGTTCTCTTTGAGGACTCTCCTACCGTGACTGTCATCATTCAAAGTTTAATTTGTGAATTCAAAGAGAGATTTTGAGTAGGGGTTGTTCAACTTGGTCGAATAGGAAAGGAAATTATGTTGCAGAGGGTATATGCTATCAATTTTTTTATGGAAATTATTGTCTGCGAAGAATTGTGCAAACCTTAGTTGCATTTGCATAAAAACCTAGTTTAATTTTTATAAAACCCTTACATTCAAGATGGTTGGATTTTTAATGGGTCATAAAAGAACTTTGGATGAAGAAATAATTACACGACTCCTTGATTCAACCAAGAGACCAAGAGTTGGTCCAGGATCAGGGATTTTTTCAGATAAACTCTTCGACAGGAATGGTGGTTGCAGGAACCCCATTCTCACATGTGAGGGGTATGCATTTTTTAAGCATGCCTACAAAAAGGCTTAGGTAGACAAGCCAACTAGCAACATCTGGAACCTAGGTTTGAGAAAAATGGTGGTGCCCGATGTTTTTGTAAATGTGGAATTTGTTAAGGATATTGTCTAGACCTATAACCCAGACACAAGGTCATTATTCACAATGGTTGGCTAGAGTTTTTGTCATCGGATAGAGACCATATTTGCAAGGATTTTGACTAGAACTCTAATGCACAATTTTCAATTGACCTGGGTGCCCTTAACAAGGAGTATGAAAGGAACAGGGATAGTTACAGAGTGATGTGGATACCATGATTTAGGCCAAGAGGACCAAGAAGAGAGTTGTAGAGATTTGGAAAGGGTGACCTAGAACCCTTTTCTTATGGTATCTTTGAGGATTACTTCCAAAAGACCTACTTTTCCTTGCTTCGGGTTCTAGGAATGGGAAACAAGGCTCAAATCCCTGTCATTTCGATAGTTTTGGTAGTCAATATCTAGATCAAGGATGTGAACAAGCCCTATGAATTTATATGGTATGTTGTAGAGAAATTGCATAAGTCCCTCTACTCTATCAGGAGGGATCCATCAGGTACCATTCATTTCAGGCATTACTCCCTCCTACACATAATTCTATATAGTGGAGTGCAAGTATAGCCTCCACAACTACAAATTAGGCCAATAGGAGAGAAAAATAAGATATTGTCAGTCCAAGAGTGGACCTATATCTAGGATAAGGACTGTAACAAGTCTAATTATTTTTCTTTTGAATATGTTTTTTGAAGCCTCTAAGGAAGGGACTTGGTCTCCCCATTGATTGGGGATTATCATAAGAGGTGAGAATTTTTTCGAGGCAAAATAACCTCACCCCTAAGAAAGGAATTGACCATAACTGGGGTGATTGGTTCTTTTATTCAGGTGAAACTATCATTAGGGTGTATGAGACTTCACTAGCACCTCATGTGCTACCCAAGGATGTGCTTGACAGAATTGCATTTTAAAAACTGATGTGGCAGTTGAATGAGTCTAATAAGACTTATTTAAAAAATAACAAGAAGCATTCCCTTCTTCTTGGGACAGTGGCCTTCTCTGATTTTATAGCCTTGTCAAGAGAAGGCGTGCAGCTAATCTATGAGAGATTGCTCCTATATAGAATGAAAGTTGACAAAGTCACAAATTTTGATCTTGAAGGTTTCATTCACAAGAAGAGGACTGTCTATAGGCTATCTACCTACCATCATGATCCAAAAGACATTGAGGACCTGATCATAAATTGCTCGCCTGAGGGTCAAGCATCACAAAGAAGGGCCCTTTGGGTCAAGATATAGATTGTTTAAAATAAAAGGAAGAAGGTAAATCCTTCTTTCCAAGGGTCATTTTAGCACATCAAAGACCCCATAGTCAAAATTAGACTATTTTGGATAATGCCAATCAATTGTAGGAAAATTTTCCACAGACTACTCCAAGCACATTAGGTGCTTCTTCTTCTAGAGTAGAGGTACCACCAAGTCCATAGCCAGTTACTCCCCTACAGCAGATAAACCCAATGGTTGGACCTCTGGTTGATTACCCAATTGATCCTGAGGAGATGGATGGAGATGTCCTCATCATACAACAAATGCTCCCCCTTCCAGAATGTTGATAGAAAGACCCATAGATGAAAAATTGGTCATCAATTTTGAGACTGGTGGGAAGGTAGTGGATGATGCCAAAGCCAAGGCTTGTGAAGAATTCTTATAAGATGAACAATTCATCGCTACATAGGAGATTAAGGACTTTGTCCTTAAAAATAAGGGAGAGGAACTACAAGTAAATATCTCAGATAGGAGCCTCTCCGAGAGGGAGAAGAAGGATATCATTGAGGAGTTTTGGAAGAAGTTCAAGGAGGAGATGGATGCCATGACTCTTGAAAGGGGGAGAGAATTGGTGAAAAAATTAGGGTGCTTGTTGCTGCCAGGACGGGACATCTCCTTAGCCATTGCATTTGATGCCATTAGAAGGCATAAGGGTAAGAGTCCAATTTTGGTTTCAAAAGAGCAAGTTGTTGCCTTATATTTTGGTTTTGGATTCCACCCAAGGCTTGAGACTTTGACTATTTGTTCTATTTTCCCTGACACCAATAATCCATAAGTAATAAGTGGTCATAATGAGTTAACAAGAAATATCATTGTCAGAAGATTTGGGGACACAAGTGCAACACATGCATCTTTCTTAATAGTTAATGCAACCCTCTTTATAGAGGCTACTATTAAGAAACTACAAAAAGATCTTCATAAGGTAGATTCCTTAAACCAGAGTCTAGAATAGAGACTCAATGCAGTACAGGGTTTTTTTCCCCTCCCCAACAAATAAGTGAGGAACAAGCCTCAAAGGATAGAAATAAATTAATGGTTGAGATTAAGGAATTGAGAGAGAAGCTAAAACAAAGTACAACATAAGCCAGAGTAGCAAAGGAAGGAACACTAAATAAGGTTTCTGATTTGGTTGACAACATTTTAGGGTGTAGGTTGTCAAAGATTCGCTCTTAGCTAAATAAATTATGCGATAGCTAAACCACTTTGAAGGATACATTCTCTAACCACATTCAAATGTGGATGAGGTTGAGATGCATGCAAATCAGTTGGTCCCATGGAATTGAGTTGCTAAGGCTTCTTGTCATCAACTCATATTTGGTGGTAGTATGGTGTCTGACATTTTGAATAAGTCAAATTTATTGGATGACATTGTGAGTCATCATATTAGGTTTAGGGATTTGATGAAGAATGATCTCAACACTTTTGAAAGATTTGAAGAGTTCTACATGCCTCCAATTTTGACTGAGGAGGGTGAGGTTATAGCATATGTGGAGTGGAAGTCAAAGTTTTCAAATCTTCTAACTCTCATGTATAAAAATAAATGAGGGAGAAGTTGATGTTGACCAGCTAAATGCAAGTATTGATGCACTTACCAAAATGAAATATAGTTTAATAGCTTTCCCAGACCTAGTGAAAATTTTGATTGGAGATGACTGCAAGTTACACCTGGAGAGAGTTAGCAGCTTCTTTCCACCAAGGATTGACAGTACGACAGGATAGATGGAAGACATGGGAGAATAGGAAATTGCAACTTGAGTTGTGTTTCAATTGGCTTCCAACAACCAAGTATAATTGTTGCATGGGCTTGTCAGGCAGAGAATGTTAAAAGTGTCCTATCATCTACAGAGGGTAATTTTGAGGAGATCAGTTGTCATACATTGACTTTAATGATGCAAAGATATCCAACCACTTTCTAAACGGTTAGTGGATTTTGTAATAACTTTTTTCCCTTTGTAAACATTTCCATCGCCTGATTTTTTATCTTTTAGTGACTAGGTGGTTGAATGGGGCCTTTTTCTTGTTGCTTCCCTTATGTCTATAAAAGGGAATTCTAGGTCTCATTCAAAGGGTTATGATTCCTAGGTTTTTGTGAATCTTTGTATAGGTTTTAGGTTGTATAGGTAACTCCTTTAAAACTCATAGAGGTAATGTTGTAATTTTTCTCTGTAATAACAACAGATGACCTAAATACTCATTGTATTGGATCAAGTTTGATTCTCAATCTATCATTCTTTCCATTATTTTACACATTATCTTTTGGATCAATATAATCAAGGATTATATTTTTGTTCTCATATCATATTTTATGTTATGGAAGATTGAATTGTTAGTTTTTTTCAAGGAATAGAATAACTTTGCTTTCAGTTCATTTATCAGAGATTGTGTAGTTACAATATGGATTTGTAAATATTTTGTTAGTATTGTTCATTTGTTGGTATGTTGTAGGAGTTTGCTTCATTTCTATACTTTGTTGTGGATAAGGCACTGATCAAACTAATTCACAAATTTTAAGCCTAAGATAGGATCAAATATAGAATCTAAACACATTTTACTTTATTGTATTTTTAGTGTTTTATGTTCAAGTCCACACTGCAAAGTATAATTTCATACAAGAGGGTTTTGGATATGATTTAGCCCATCAAGCATATGTCTTACAGTTTTAGTATGAGAAATTTGTTATCAAAGGAATCATTGCAAATAACTACATTCTTGAGTAGATGATGTTATATGGGAACCCACCTTGGTTCTAAGAGCCTAAAGAGTAGAGGAGGAAATCATAAAACCTATCTCTTGTTTGTTGGCCACTGAACTAGGGTTTCTGAGTATAAGAACTAGCTAATCTTTAGGAAAACCCAGACTATCAATTGGAAACACCAACAAGGAGAAACACCATAGGAGAGAATTTATCATTTAGAATGAATAGGTGCATAAAAACTTAAAAAAGTGATCGCACCACAATCTAGAAGTTGTTGTATTTTATTACTCAAGGCCTGGCACTCATTGGTGGAATGACCATATGTTAGAGTAATCATGCATTAGCTAATAATTAATTACTCTTTAATTGATTATTAGTCTAATTTATTCTCACGCACTTAAGCTAAACTTAGGAGTTCTTTATTTAGTTAACTAAGTGTTTTTATGTTAGCTGAAGTGAGCAATTACTAGGGTTGCTCCTATATAGCACTCAACCCTCATTGTATTATCTCTTGATATTTACACTTCTTCTCTCGAACTCTCAACCTTTGAGGACTTTTGTTTTCCTTGAAGATTCTTGAGGTTTATTTTTTAAGTATTTTCTTTTTGAGGAATATTGCACATACTATTTCCAGATCTCTTGCGTGGAAGGTGTATTTTTTTGTTGTTTGATCTTGTGGCTCATGGTTTTGTAGTTTTTCACAATTTTAACATGGTTTCAGACTGTGGATTCATTGAACCCCTTCTTGATTTATGAGGTTTTTTCTTCAACTAGGGATACAAGAGCAAATTTGAAATTTTCTTTGTTGTTTTTGCTCTTCTTCTTTTTTTTGCTTTTTTAAAACAAAAAAACAAAGAAAAATCCACCACCCCACGTTTATATGGGCAACCAATGCCCAACCCCTATGGGGGCTAGAAATATTTTTTTTTTTTGCAAAATAGGCAAAATCGGGAAAATAGGATTAACTTTTTGCTCAAGTATCGAAATTGGGCAAACAAGATATTGTCAAAAAGTTGGTTCTGAGCACTATCTAAGGATGTTGGTTTGTTTCTCATTTTTTTCTTCTTGTGCATTCTACAGCCTATCAAAGTCAGAGGTGTTCTTTTTAATTTTGAGCTCACAACTTTTGATAAATTTCTCCATTTTTTGTGATTCTAGTGATGTTGGAACCATCTCTCAGAGCTCTTTGTAGGAGTTGAGAAAATACAACTTCACAAACCCCGAAGATCACCTGCATGCAAATAACCTGTCACAAAAAAAGAGATGGAGACAAACAAGCAAGGGTTCTCTGAAAACTGAAAATGTATATATTAGAGAGAATGAGAGAATGAATTGATATGAAATACAATGAGATCAATCCTTATAAAAAGGAGATCATGCAAACCCTAATAAAATCCTAATAGGAAAAACCCTAATAGAAGCCCTAATAGGAAAATATTTAATAATTAATATAATTATTAAATGTCACTTTATGCAAACTAGCGTGAAATCTTAAGAAGGGAATAAAGGTAAATTAATCAATATAATTAAGTTAAGACCTTTACTCTAACACCCCCCCTTAACATGAGCAACAGTGCAGCTACAAACAAATGCAAGAAAGCAAAGGTAACTACAATGCAAGAAGGTGCAAACGGACTCCGTTTTTCAAACTCGAATAAGCGTTGGAAAGCTCTCAACATGCTCTATTCAGATATGTGATTTATTTTATCATAATTTTCACCAGGTACACGAGAATTTGTTTTGAAGTGTTTTTTGCTTATGCATTGCTTCCTTCTTCTCAGTTTGTACTAGGGTTTGGGTTTATCTTTTGTGGGGGGTGTTTTTCTCTTGCTTTCTGTCATTTATATCATAAAACCAGAACACCAACACTCTCAAAAAAAAAAAAACCCTTCGGCATCTTCTGTCTATTCTGAAAGATCACATAATAATAAAAAACACAAGCAGGTACAGGTGCAGGGTTTCATGGAAAACTCTTTAGTTGAGCTACTCACATCACATAACTATCACACTTGGAAGTCTCGCATGATGAGGCTACTCAGGTCACGAGGGTTATGGTCTTGTTTAGATGAGGTTCAGCCTTAGTTGCAGCGTCCTTTTGAAATTATGCAGCACAGGAACAAGATGGATGAGACTATGGGTTTGCTATGCATGCATGTTTCGACAGTCTTTTGTTTCACCTTGATGCTTTGTTCACTCCTCGATCCATGTGGTTGAAGTTTGAGACACTTTTTGAAGCCATTAATGAGTTTCGCACATTACAGATTGAGGCAGAGCTGACTTCATTGTTACCTGATTCATTTCCCACTATTGAGGATTTTTTGAACAAGCTCAAAACTATCCGCACTATTTTACAGGGTTGTGGCAAGAACAAGATAGACACAGAGTGCATTTACTTGATTCTTTTGAAGCTTCATGGTCCATTTTAGATATTTGTTTCCTCCTTCTATTCCACTATGGATGGTCTGGGTGCCAGTTTAACCATGTCTACCTTTGATTTGTTTTGTGAGCATTTTTCTCGAGAACAGTCTCACCTTTCTCAAATGGATATGCTTTCAGGATCAAAGAGCAAAGCCTTGGTTGCTCAGTCACCGAAGGGGAAACAGAAGCATAAACCGAGGCCCAAGAAAGATTTTGCAGGCAATGAGCATTCCTCCAAACCTCCTCCTAAGTCTGATTATAAACCACCATTTAATCCAAAACATGGGAAATCTTTGAAGTCTGGTGAGTCTTCCTCCAAGACTAAGGAGAAATCGGGAGACACTTGCAGTTTTTGTGGCAAGCAAGGCCATCCAGTTTTCAGGTGTTGGAAATGATTAGAGGCTTTAGAGGATGCCATGCAGCAGCAACACATCTCCTCACCTTAGTCTTCTTTTTCCACCACAAGGAAAGGTCATGCTCTCACTGATAGAGCATCGACCAATGGGTCCACTTGGATTTTAGACTCTGGTGCTTCTCACCATATGACTCACACTCAGCAATTGGTCACTTCTCTTGCCTCTTGTGGTACTTCACAGATTGCAGTGGGTGACTCTTCACAGCTTTCCATCTTGGGTTCAGGTTCTGTCTCTTTGGATGGGGGCACTCTACAAGATGTTTTGGTTCTTCCTGACATCTCGACGAACCTCTTGTCCATTTATCAGATTTGCCATACTGGCTCTGGTAAGACAGTTGAGTTCTCACCACATGATGTGGTTATTCGGGACCTCCATGACTCTAATTTGGTTATGACTACTGGGAGTGTTGATATTCCATCTCATCTTTATAGATTTGATGGATTTGCGCCTTCTGAGGGTACATGTTCATCTCTTATAGCACATGCAGATTCAGTGAGTAAGCTTTGGCATGAGCGTTTGGGCCATGTCAATTATAGATATCTTCAGTAGATGAGTACACAGGCACTAGTTCTTCGTCTTCCACAGATTTCCTGCACTAACGGTGTTTGTCATGGTTGTGTGCTTGGCAAGCATCACAGGGATCCCTTTTCGAAGGGACGTGTCACTCGTGCTTTGGCACCCTTGGAGTTGATTCATAGTGACCTCATGTCATTTCCCACTCCTTCTTTTTCAGGGGCCAAGTATGTACTCACATTCATTGATGACTTCTCCAGACGCACATGGGTGTACTTTCTTAAGTACAAGTCTGATGTCTTTGATTCATTTCGAGTCTTCAAGACATTTGTAGAGAAGCAGTCTGGTCTTTCTATCCGGTGGATACGTACAGATAATGGGGGGGAGTATGTGAACAGGCTTTCAGAGATTTTTGCACTGAGCATGGTTTGCAGCATCAATTTTTTGTTCCCTACACCCCTCAGCAGAATGGTATCATTGAGAGTAAGAACAAGACTTTACGGGAGATGGTTAATTGTATGATTCAGTCCAAGTCCATGGATTCATCTTTTTGGGCTGAGGCAGTCAATTGTGCCAACTATATTCAAAATCGAATGCCTCACAAGGCGATTCGACATATGACTCCTGAGGAGGCTTGGTCTCATGACAAGCCTGATATTTCATCACTTTGAGTATTTGGTAGTGACGCATGGGCTTTTATTCTTGATGCTCAGAGGAGAGATATAGAGCGGAAGAGTCGACCCCTCATTTTTGTCGGCTACTGTGAGGATGTTAAGGCGTATAGGTTGTTTGATCCTGATTCCAGAGAGGTCCTGTTTCGATGGGATGTTTAGTTTGATGAGCGCCTTCCTCCAGTTGATACCCTGTCTCCAGTGTCCACTTCACTACCTACTCCACCCACTGCAACTCTTCAGGATTATTTTGAGGATGATTTTGATGAGGATATTGATGATCCCCCATCTCCACCTCCACTTGCTCCACCTCAGAGGCCCAAATGAGCTCACTTTACTATTGAGGCAGCAAGATCTATGGTCGGTGATCCTTCAGACACTCGTCGCACCCGTTCTCATACTACGGGTTCTAGTCTTTTGAGTCATGCTCTTTCAGAGGATCCTCAGAAGTTTTCAGAGGCGATAGGTCACCCTGAGTGGGATAGTGCTATGGAGGAGGAGTATTCTTCTTTGATGAGGAATAGTACATGGGATTTTGTCCTCTTCCTAAGGGCAGAAAGATGGCTCGGTGCCGATGGTTGTATTGCACCAAGTATGTTGCTGATGGTTCTATTGATAAGTACAAAGCACGTCTTGTTGCGAAGGGTTTCTCATAGGTTGAGGGTATTGATTACTCCGATACATTTGCCCCTGTCGCCAAGATGAATTCTATTCATTTTGTACTATCACTTGCAGCTTCTAGAGGATGGCTCATTTTTTAGATGGATGTGAAGTGTGCCTTCTTGCATGGTGACCTACAGGAGGAGATCTATATGGAGCAGCCTCAAGGATTTGTGCATGATGCTTCTTTGGTTTGCAGACTTCAGCATTCATTATATGGTCTCAAACAGGCCCCTCGGACTTGGTATGAGAAGATGGACTTCTTTTTGCTCTCCACTGGTTTTACTCGTTGTCATTCTGATCACACGGTCTATATTCAGCATCTTGAGGGTGAGATCCTGATTCTTGTGCTATATGTTGATGATCTTCTCATCACAGGTAGCTCATCCTCTATGATTCAGAATTCTTAGCTAGCCTTGATGGAGCAATTTGAGATGATAGATCTCGGCCTTCTGCACTATTTTCTTGTTTTTCAAGTGATTCAGTCTTCAGAGGGGATCTCCATTTACTAGTAGAAGTATTATATTGATATGCTTCAGCGTTTTGGCATGCTTGATTGCAAGCCTTCCCCCACACCTTTTCAGTTAGGGGTTGTTTTGACTACTACTTGCCCCACTCCTTCAGTAGATTCTACACTTTACAGGCAGTTGGTTGGCAGTTTGTTGTACCTGACTCACACTCGTCCTGATCTTTCCTTTGCGGTTGGTCTTGTCTCTCGATTCTCCCATGATCCTCATGAGAGTCATTGGCAAGCTGCCAAGCGTATTTTGAGGTACATTTAGGGCACCACTTCATATGGCATTCACTACACATCAGGGGATCCTCACATTGTTGGCTACACTGACTCAGATTGGGCTGGTGATGTCAATGATCGGAAGTCTACTTCTGGCTTTGTTTTCTGTCTTGGCTCTGGTCCTATCACATGGTCATGCAAGAAACAGACTGCTCATGCATTATCATCTACAGAGGCAAAGTACCAAGTTGTAGTGCTCGCTAGTCAAGAGATTTTATGGCTTCGTCAGTTGATGACTGAGTTTGATTTTCCTACTGATAGTCCCACTATCCTTTGGTGTGACAATCAGAGTGCTATACACATTTCTCACAACCCGGTGGAGCATCAGCGGATAAAGCACATTGAGATTCATATGCATTTCATCAGACAGTTGATTCAGGATGGTTCTCTCATCTTGGAGTATATTCTCTCGTAAGGCGTTGCGCGAACAATCCGGCAGCAGCCCACTGTCAAGCAGGTTGCAGACATCTTCACGAAACCTTTTGCATCTCCGCGCTATCTTCAGTTGCGCTCTATGCTTGGGGTGAAGGAAGTTGTCCTTGGGGGGAATTTATGAGGCCTTCCTTCCTTCATGTTTCTTTCAGCATGTTCTTCTATCTTTTTTTGGAGAGGATTTTTTCCCACTGGGTTTTCTTTTTTTCTCTATTTCATAGAGATTTATTTGTACTTGGGTTCCTGATCTGGCCTTGTTGTCAGGACCCATTGCTTTTTCTTTCAGTAGCTTCTTCTAGGTTTTAGCTTCTCCTTAAGTCTAGCTTAAGGGGGGGTGTTAGAGTAATTGGATACTTACTTTATTAATTAAACATTTGTTTAATTACATAAAGTTCATTTTTACCTCTTTTTCACTTAAGCTAACATTAGGTGCATAATAATTAATTACTTTATTAATTATTATTGTGTAAGCCTAGGGTTTTTCCTTTTTTAGGGTTTTCATCTATATATGGTTGAAAACTATCTTTTGTATCTTTATTCATTTTACATTTTGAGTGAATACATTGCTCCACATTCTTGAGCATTTTTTTTGTTGCTTCTCTTTGCTTCTCCTTGTAATAGGTATTATT
Organism: Sequoiadendron giganteum; assembly: GCA_007115665.2. NCBI lineage: Eukaryota > Viridiplantae > Streptophyta > Pinopsida > Cupressales > Cupressaceae > Sequoiadendron > Sequoiadendron giganteum. The sequence goes on from CM021104.1 coordinate 22,002,072, forward strand.
GCTTGCAAAGGTCACTGGGCTCTGATACCATGTAGGAGTTGAGAAAATACAACTTCACAAACCCCGAAGATCACCTGCATGCAAATAACCTGTCACAAAAAAATAGATGGAGACAAACAAGCAAGGGTTCTCTGAAAACTGAAAATTTATATATCAGAGAGAATGAGAATGAATTGATATGAAATACAATGAGATCAATCCTTATAAAAAGGAGATCATGCAAACCCTAATAAAACCCTAATAGGAAAAACCCTAATAGAAGCCCTAATAGAAAAACATTTAATAATTAATATAATTATTAAATGTCACTTTATGCAAACTAACATGAAATCTTAAGAAGGGAATAAAGCTAACTTAATCAACATAATTAAGTTAAGACCTTTACTCTAACACTCTTCATAACTATCCATGCACTTTTTCTAGATTTCTCTTTAGGTATAATTTATTTAGGTTTTTTTTTCACAGTTTGGTGAATTACTTACACGTCTTATCTCTTGGAAATTTTTTGATTGCATGAGATGACTCATTTTTGGCTATTCTTCATGTATTTCTAGTATTTTTTCCTATTTAGGCATTGTCAACATCTTTTTCATGCACATTCTCTTTTGTAGACGTAGTGAGATAAAGTGTCATTCTGGTGTATACTTTTTGAAGATTCTATACATCCTTTTGTTCCTTTTGTACTCACACTATGATATAAAGTGCCATGGGGGGTTGATGTTTTCATTTGGTTTGTCATCACACATTTTTCAAGTGATTTTCCCTTCCACGACAGAAGGGAATCCTAGTGATTCTTGCCTCATGCATGTGTGCCTTAGTTTTCACACCCTTTTATTTGCAGGTTGTCTCTCCTACATGCATTTCTTGGTTTAACACAGTTTCAGTGTACCTGTCTTGGCTCTCCCTTTTCAGTATTATGGGGGGGTTTCTTCTGTTGGTGCTAATGCTTCCTTAGTTTTGCGGTTTGGAGTGATCTATGTATCTAGTTCTTGTTCCTATGTACTTTCATATGCAACATACATCAACGGATGGTTACATGCATTTCAGTGAGATGGATCATTTACCATATGGACACTCTTGCATTCCTATTTTTGAAGGTTCTTCATTTCAGCACCATATCAATTTTTATTCGACAACAATCTACAGCTTCTCAATGCTTCAGCAATGTTCTACATGTTCCTCTTTTTCAGGAAATTATTTTGGTTGGAGGCTTATCAATCTTTCACACCTTGATTTGGATGATTTTTAATCCTTCATTCGCCTTTCTCTTTTGGAGAGGAGTTTTCTCCCACTATGGTTTTCTCCTTTTCTCCAATTGTAAGCAATCTTTTTTGTACATGGGTACCTCACCAGGCCTTGTTTGTCGAGATCCATCATGTATTATTTTTTAGGGTTTTTAGATACTCCCTAAGTTCATCTTAAGGGGGGTGTTAGAGTAATCATGCATTAGCTAATAATTAATTACTCTTTAATTGATTATTAGTCTAATTTATTCTCATGAACTTAAGCTAAACTTATGAGTTCTTTATTTGGTTAACTAAGTGCTTTTATGTTAGCTAAAGTGAGAAATTACTAGGGTTTCTCCTATATAGCACTCAACCCTCATTGTATTACCTCCTAATATTTACACTTCTTCTCTCGAAATCTCAACCTTTGAGGACTTTTGTTTTCCTTGAAGATTCTTGAGGTTCATTATGTAAGTATTTTATTTTTGAGGAATATTGCACATATTATTTTTCAAATCTCTTGTGTGGAAGGTGTATTTGTTTGTTGTTTGATCATGTGGCTTGTGGTTTTGTGGTTTTTCGCATTTCTAACACCATACACTCGATGATATGCATAAAAAATAGTTTTTTATAAAATTTATTGCATGTTGGAGGAGGAAGATTAATCAAGCGGGCTTCAAGAAGCCTCAAAAAAATATGGTCTTTCTTGGATAGAGGATAAGGAGTAAGAGATGATCCTTTCTCTTGTGAAGAATAGTTGTATCGCTTACTATAGGGTGTTATAAATATAGTAGATAATGGAGGATGAGAAGGAGAAGTTTGGAAACCTAAACCCCTAAATTAGCAAGGTACGATGTAGACTTCACATTATTGTTAACCCCTTGTTCCATGTTTTCCTTATATCCAAGTTTAGAAATAATTTTATATCCAGCCCCATAAATGTTTTCCAACTCAAATGGAGGAGAAGTCTTGATTATGTAAAAAATTGATTCTTTTGCAAGAATGCAAATCCTTTTTAGGTGTTGGAATGTTAATACTAGGATGATATTTATTAGATTTTTTCAACACACGAGGGATGAAAGCTAAAGATCCCCATCACCATCATGGGATGATGGTGTTTGTGTATTTTTTGATGTAGTACAAGATTGAGAAAATGAAACAAAAGATTTATTAGGTTTAGATTGTGATATTGTACTCTCCCACAAAGGAGGGTGTAAAATCTAATGAACCCCAATTGTTACCAAAATATGTACTTGAAGATGGAGCATTATTTTGATCATTATTTGTAGTTTGAGAAGAGTAATGACAAGATTGTTTTGAAGCTATTGAAACAACCTTTGAATATTTAGGCTTTGATGGAAAGATTTTATAAGTTTCCCAATGAAATTAGTTGTAAAATCTAATGATCCCCAATCGGCACCCAAGAGTGCATTCATGGTTTCATTATTATTAGAAGGTAATGGTTCAATTTTTTGAAAATGAAAGTAAAGTACTAAGAGAGTTGGAATTATTATGTCTAGCTTGGGCATGTAAATAACTTTATTTATCCTCTTTAACTATATATATCTTGTTATTATATTCATATTTCTTTGTATGGTGAAGAGTAGACGAGAATCCCTTCATAGCATGAATCCATGTTCTACCAAGAAGAATATTATATGAAAGAGGATTCAGCATGATATGGATAAGGGTAGGTAAATGCATGGGTCCTACCTTAATGGGTAGTGTTATTGTACCCAACAATTTCCTACCAACATTATCAAAGCCACAAATATAAGGATCATTAGGTTTTATGAGAGATTTTTCTACACCAAGTTTATGTAAAAGGTAAATGCTATAATCATTAAGACCTGATCCATTGTCAATGAGAGTACATCTAACCCCATAATGATTGATAATGACCATAATCATTAAAGCATCATATTATTTTTGAATCTTGGGAGGAGGTAATTCACTTTGATGGAATACAATATCTATTTTTGTTGTCTTCACACCATCTAGCAATTTTTCTACATCATTTAGCTTAGCCAAAGGTGATACCATAATCTTCTACAAATCCTCTTGGAGTATACCATGGTAGGTAGGTGAATTTTGAATTAATTCCCAAAGCGAGATCTTAGTTGGAGTAGCATGAAGCTGCTCAACAAGATCATACTCTTTACCATTATGTTGAGGAAGATAACGTGTGGGAGGGAGAATGGGTTGAGGAAATGGAATGGAGTTTTGATTTATTTTTGTTTGATTTTTATTTCACGTGTTATATGTGTGAGCAACTACATGATAATGTGGTTTTTGTGACACATTTTGGTGTATATAGTTGTTTTGAGTGAGTTTTTTTGCAAAGTTTAATATATGACCAGGAGATTTAGACTGGTTTGAAGGAGGTCCAATAATGAGAGGAGGTTTAGGTTGACACCAAGGACCTCCAATAATGAGGATGGATTGATTTATTGGTTGAGGCTTATGAGGAGGATAGATGATGAATTGTGGGTTTACAATTTCAATTGAGTTGACTATTTGTTGACAATTATTCATCGATGGGGGATCCAATGTGAGTTTTGAATCCCCATCTATGCAAGCCATCTTACTATAATTTGAAGGAGGAATGGGTAAAGTGGTGTTAATAAAGGTATCAATGATTGCATCCTCTTGCACCAAGATATCCTCAAAAGTAGGAGAGATATTGGGAGAGGGATAAACATGAGTTTCATTATCACTTGAAGAATGAAAATTAGGTAAAGTGATGTTAAGAAAGGTATCAATAATTGTATTCTTTTACACCAAGATATTCTCATGGGTAGGAAAACTCTTGGTCAGTCAAAGGCCAGCATATAAGCCATATTTTTCTATGTCAAAATTAGATTTTTGAAAAGAAAACATATTGGTATGTCCCTTCTTTTAGGATAATGAAATGAATTAGGTGAATTAGGGTCAAATTGGAAATGCACAACAAAGTCTGGAAGTTTTAGGAAAAAATACCAAAAACAAGAACTGGATTTGAACAAAGATCAAAAAGCAAGGTTTCACATAGAAATTTGAGGTCAAACTAACTTGCATGGGTGTGGGAACCCTAGACTACAAATCAGGTTTCTATTATCTCAAAACATGTACAGGTGTGTAACAGACTATATGTCTTTTTTAATGAAAACCCAAGTCTAAGAACTAACAGAGTTCAAAAAAATGAATATACCCTAATCTGATGATTAGAGGCACATGATGGCATGAATTAAGGATTTCAATCATTCAAAGGAGTTGATGCATGAAATAAAGTGCACACATGAGTTCCCCCATGAGGTAGGAGATAGAATAAATTGTTGACAAGATTGAAATGTCAATGAGATAGTATAAGAATGTATTGATGTTTATGTTTTTACAAGGAATAAAATGTTCTAAATGCTCTAAATTTCCAAATTAAACATATAACATTTGCAAATTTAAATGAAATAACTCAATATTGAAGCCCTAAATAAGGAAAATCAAATATGAAAGTATGCAATTACATTCAAAAAAATTGCAATTGTGATTTAAATTGAAAATACTAAAGTGCTTAGTTTTTATTGAAAAGAGTGCAAATACTTGATTTTGATAATGAAACCAAATGCAAATCAATAACAAGACATTCAAATAACTTAGGTTTTTTATCAATTTTCAAAATTTATTCTATAAAGATTAGACAAATGTAAGTGTAGGATGTGTCGAGCTCACCAAAATGTAGTGTAAAATAGGATCCTAGATCAAACAAGTAGATTAACTAGGATCAGCGTATTTCCTTGCCCTACATTAGAACACAAACCACCTAGGGTTTGATGATTGGCTAGATACCACAAGGGAGATCCAATATACTAGGGGTTTTTTCTTGTGAGTTGTATAGAGGAGAAATTTAATGTGTGTTTTAATTAGCTTATTTGACATAAACCCTAGATCTGAAAATATACTTTATCGCACTGACAAAACTAAAAATTAATGAAACAATTATCGATCTAAGAACGGAGGATATTTGTGCACCTATCATAAAAATATTAGCTTGAATCTGGGGGTCAAGGGTGAGGGCACCCTTGACCAAAGATGCTACTTTTTAGGGTCTGCAAACTTTAGATGACATGTTATAGTCTACATTGTGTTTTCTTGTAGTTGTCTATTGATGAAAATTTTGGATATGACATGCACACATGAAAAGAGGGAAAGATTGAGTTGTATAGGGGCTTGCTTAATTCAAACTCCATTTTGGTGTTTTCACCTCCGCGAACAACAAATTATGATGTAAAGAGAGCTTAGCCTAGGTCAGGCATAGGCCAAATAACATGAATTGATTGTAATGACAAATAAAAATGAATAATGTTACCTTGGGTATGAAATCTCTTTTGAAGTGATATTGACACCATAGGTTACCACCAAAGGTTGTTTGATGGATGATTGGATTGCTTGAAGACCTGCAAGAGGTTATTCTACATAACACAATAGATTATTGTAGCTAGCATATAGAGGATAACTCATATACATATTCATAAGAGTGTGATAGTGCATGATTCATCATAATAGCTTCTTGCTCGTAATGCTTCCTAATGTTCAAATGAGAAGAAAACTTGTTTATATATGCATCCCGATTCATATTTTTTATTATAGGTTGACCTAGGATCCTTCTTAATTCTCCACGGGCCAATGCCAAAGTATTAAATTTGAAATAGGTCACTTTTAAGGTCAAGGGAACCCTCACCCTTGACTGGGTGCTTTAAGCCCATTTTTAAGAGGATATCAAGGATTTTAAGTTATTTTCTTAGTTTGGCCCCAAAATGAAAAAATATTAATATATTTAAATCCATAGGATAAATAGGGTGTTCATGTAGTGTGAAATTTTTGGAATCGATAGTTTATGATGCTATAGGGACCTATTTCAAGTGTAGAGGATAAGGACATTAGACATTCATATATTACCAAGGATATATAATGATGCAAGGGAAGAATATGTGAAGGAAGAACCTATTGGATAGCCAAGATTTGTAATAAAACTTGAGAAAAGTGAATCATTAATCATGAGAAGAGATTTTTTACAAGTAGAAACAACTAAGGAGCCAACACATGTAATAACCTCACTAGTTCATTAAGTAGAAAAAATTATCATATTTTTTTCTAGTAAACACAAAATGTAAATACATAGTTTCTTTCTTTAAATTACCAAAATAAATATAAATAAATTTATTTCTATAATAATATTCATATTCACTACCATATAGTTTCATTGAGAATTCTTGCTACAAATTATGATAATATAATAATTAAGTACTTTCCATTACAATGATACTTGAATATTTCAACCATTCAATACATAGTATCAAGAATATAATATAATCAATGTCACTATATAGACATGAATTGTTGAAGTCTTGTAGAGGCTATTGGAGATTGTTGGTGTTGTCATTAGTGTTTTCATTGATGTCAAACCCTAGTGTGGAGATTGATGGTATTTTTTTCATCAGTTTCAAGTGTGGATGTGTTGTGGTTTGACGTTACATTGATGTCAACCTGTAGTGTGGAGATTGTTTGAATTTTTTAGAGTGTTGTCATATGTATTATGGTTTGATGTCAACCTCTAGTGTATCCATGATGAGAAGGTGCTTGTGGTGATGTTAATATAGTTGGTTCACTTGGTTTCCAAGTGCTCTTGAGAAATTTTGAATAAAAGAGTATGGAGTGTGACAGAGGTGTGTTCAGTGTTGTGCTTTTCATTTCTTCGTAGTTTAAGATATGCTTGTGTGGTTTGGATGTGATTATAAAAAGGTGTTTAAATATGTTATATCAAGATTTTTAATTTTTGGATCGTTTTGCAATGGAATATGTGTTTGACAGTGTGTTTGTCTATGAAGAAGAATTATTTGGGAGAAATGAGATTGCTCCACATTTCTTCGCATTGTGGTTTCTTGTCTTGCGATTTTGGGAACGTGCTCATATTTTTTGTAACTCTCTTCCCTTGAAGTTTTTATTTTTTACTTGTTCCGCAAGTTTGGATTCATAAGTTGTGTTTTGTGGTAGTATGTATGGTTACACAAAATGATGGTGTTCTCAGTTGCAGGTGGTTGTGGTAGTGTTGCAAAATATACTAATGATGTTGGAATATTTTGGGATGGTGTATGGATGTTGTGAAGTGTTTCTTTATGGTCCACATGTTATTTTTGTACCTAGAGAGGCATGTATGTGGTCGTTTGTTAGTGTTAGTGCAGATTTGGCTAATTTGACGTGCTAGCGCTAATTAAGGACGTTGTTTGTTGTTTGTGGAAGTGTGGTGAAGCGTGTTGGTGCAGATTTGGGTCCTAAAGGGAGCAGTAACTCCCAGCTTCTACTAGAGATACTCAAAAGTCTCCTTAGGAAGTAGTTTGTGAAAAAAATTTCTACTTGCTCCTTAGTTTCAACATACTCCAATTTCACTTCCTTTTTTGCAACCTTCTCCCTCAAGAAATGATATTTGATTGCAGTGTGCATTGTCCTTGAGTGCATTAACGGATTCTTTGATATGTTTATAGCACTGGTATTATCACACATAATAGAAATGGGTTCATCAAATTCAGTCTTCATCTCCTTCAGATATTTCTTCATCCATAATACCTAAGTACAACATGAAGTTGTTGCAATGTATTTTTCTTTTGTTATAGATAGAGAAACTGAATCCTGCTTCTTGCTTAACTAGGATACAAGACTGTCGCCAAGAAAGAAAGCTCCACCAATTGTACTCTTACGATCATCTATGTTTCCTTCCCAATTTATATATGTATATGCAGTCAAAGTGAATTTTTTACTCTTAGGATACCACAAACCAAAATCTATTGTAGCTTCAAATATTTGAATATCCTCTTTACTGCTTTGACATGATTCTCCTTAGGTGCTTCCTAAAATTTTGCTACCATTCCAACTACCTACATTATGTCTGGTCTAGATGTAGTCACATATAACAGACTACCAATCATGGATCTATACAAAGTCTAGTTTGTTAGAGAAAATTCATCATCCTTACTCAGCTTACATCTGGTAACCATAGGTGTACTTACCAGTTTTCATTCTTCCATTTTGAACTTACTTAACATTTCTTTTATGTACTTGTTCTGTGAGATAAATATGCCTTTGTCTGATTGAAAAATTTATAAACCAAGAAAGAAAGACAACTCACCAAGCATTGACATTTCAAACTCACTCTACATTGCATTCTGAAACTCCTTGCACATATCATCACTGTTTTCACCAAAGATAATGTCATCAACATAGACAACAACAATTAGTAGTTGGTCACCCTCTATTTTTATGTATAGATTACTATTTGCATTGCCTCTCTGAAATCCTTGTTGCTAGAGATACTTGTCCAACTTGGAATACCAAGCTCTAGGAGCCTGTTTAAGTCCATAAAGAGCCTTCTTCAACCTACACACAAATTCTAGATTATTTGATCATTGAAATCCTTCCAGCTGTTCAATGTAGACTTCTTCTAACTATCCATTCAGGAATGCAAAGTTTACATCTATCTGATACACCTTGAAATTCTTGAATGTTGAAAGAGCCAAAAATATTATAATTGCTTCCAGTCTTGTTATTGGAGAAAATATCTCCTCAAAATCTATTCCTTCAACCTAAGCATATCCTTTACACACAAGTTTGGCCTTGTTCTGGATAACTTCTCCATCTTCATTCAACTTGTTTCTGAAGACCCATTTGGTACACCAATAAGGGTGAAGCCACAATAGTGGTTTACAATTCTAGTGAGGAAGGAAAACTCACAAAAAATGACCCCATGCCAAAAAATGTGATTTCGGGGGTTTGTACGAACCTACTGGTTCGATCGAACCCATAAGGGATTCGCTCAAACTAGGGTTCGAGCAAACCCATTCCCTAGTTTCCCACCCAAAAACCAAATAAAAATGCTTTATGTGAGGTGGTTCGCTCAAACCCCCCCTATCCCTCATTCTCCCCCTCAGACACAAAAAAAAACTAAATTTTTTTCACTTTGAAGCTCGGTTTGAACATGAAAATGGTGAAGACTTCACAAACCCAACTGGAATCAGGTAGTCCTCAAACCGAGCTATCCAACGAATATAATTTTGATATGTTTTGGTTTTATTATGTATTTGTTTTTTTAGTTTTATTAAATATAGTTTTTTCACCGAAAATGAAGGTCTTTGTTCTGCACATGTGGAAAAATAGCAGATTATCAAAAAAAAATTGAAAAATATGAGTGCACTAGATATTGAAATCCTTGATCCAACAAAAAAAAATTGAATTTCGATATATACAAAAAAAATTTACGTGTTATACAGTCACGCTATGTCTGAATTGTAATTGGTTTGACTTCGAAACTTGATTAAAGAAAAAATATTCAATTAAAAACTATCTAACCAAGTGGAAGCACTAGATATCGGAGTTAAAAAATTGAATTCGAAAGAATTAGAATTTTATCCTTCATGGAAAAAAGTTATGCATTATACGGTGTGCGTCACTTTTTAAAAGTTCTATTTTATGGAAAAAAAAAACAGTTTTCGTGGGAGATGGAAAAAGAAGTGCAATCTGATTCCAAAAATTTTGAAAAAAATATTTTAAGAATCTATAGACAAAATGTGATGAGACTCTAGTTTGCATCATCTTGAAATTCCTCACAGTTTAGCCGCTATAGGTCCTCGAATGTGAAGATTTAGTTAAAAATAATAATTTCAGTGTCCAGTTTGGCCAAAAATTGTAAACCACTATTGTGGGACCACCCATAACATTCTCGCCTTTGGGTTTTGGAACTAGTTCAGAAGTTTCATTTTTCTTTATTTGATTCAGTTCTTCCTCCATAGCTTTTATACCTTTCTCTTTGCTTGTTTCAATGTAGGACCTTAGTTCAATCTTTGGTAGTAATGCAAAATGTGCCTTCTCATTCGATTTATTGATCCTTCTCTAGGTCTGAAATCCACTGTTCTTGTCTCCAATAACCTGATCTTTTGAGTGATTTTTCTGAACATATCTTGCTAAAGTCTTTGTAACAATGCTCTCAGCTTCTTAATCTTCATCATTGTTGTGGATTAGATCTTCATCATCTTCAACTTTTGGGATGTTAGTAGACTGAAATTGTCTCATCAACTCACATTTGCACTTTCCACAATCGTTTTTAGCCTCTTTTTTGTAACATCTATATGCTTTGTTGGTCTTAGAATAACCAAGAAAAATACCTTCATCAAATTTGGAATCAAACTTACCCAAGTTTTCTTCATCTCTTTTGATATAATATTTGCTTCCAACTATCCTGAGATGTCCAATTAAACTCGAGCTTCCTCTCAATAATTCATATGGTGTTTTATCAGTCTTAGGTTTGATCTGGGCTATGTTCAAAATATATACTACAATCTGAACTGCTCCTCTCCAATACATATTTGGTATATTTTCTTAACTCAACATTGTTCTTGCCATCTCGTATATAGTCCAGTTCTTCCTTTTTGCAACTTCATTTTGTTGCGGAGTCCTAAGAGCAAAAAATTCCCTCTGGATCCCATGCTCTTCACAAAATACATCATACCCGTCATAAGTGAATTCTCCACCTCTAACTAATCTCAAAACTTTGATAGTCCTTCTGGTTTCATTCTCAACTAATGTCTTGAATCCTTTAAAATTCTCAAATGCTTATGATTTTTCTTTTAGAAATGTAATCCAAGTCATTCTAGTTTAATCATCAATAAGTATCATAAAATACATGTCACCTTGTAGACTCTTTGTCCTCATTAGTCTGCATAGATCTGTATGGATCATATCCAATGGATTTGATGTGAAATATTCCTTAGTAGGAAATTTGGACTTTGTTTGTTTTCCTTCATGACATGGTTTGCAGCTTGTAGACTAGGGTTTCTTAATCTTTGGCATGTCTTGGACCATTCCCTTTGAGTTGATATTCACAATTTCATCAAAAAAATTAATGTGTCCCAATCTTCTATGCCAAAGCCAACTCTCTTCTCTCTAGATAGTAAGTCGGTTTTGTCTATTCAGCTCGTTGAGATGATATATATCACTATTTGTCCTACTTCCTTTTGCAATCAATTCTCCAATATCGGATTTCTGAATTTCACAACCTTTAGCACTAAATTATAGTTGATAACCTTTTATCACACATTTGACTGACACTCAAAAGATTATTCTTAAATCCTTCAACATACTGGACATCATGAGTTTTTATCTTACCACCATCAAGACTTAAATTACCCTTATCAGTAATCTTGGCAATAGAATTGTTTCCAAGATTTACAAATCCTCCATCAAATCTCTTGAGATTCATGAACTTACATTTGTCTCCAGTCATGTGACTTGAACATCCACTATCGATAATCCACAGATTCTTCTCCTTTCGAGCATGTAGAGCAGTCTGAGATATCATTGATTTCTCTTATCTTTTTTCTTCTAGTATCTTCTTCCATATTTTATCTAATTATGTTCCTTTTCTTATTTCTTTCGATAGAGAAGAACTCACAAAATTGCTTCTTCAGTTTCTAGCAATGTGTCCAAAATTGTTGCACTTATAACAAATGATATTGAAATTTTACAAAGGTGAAAAATCATTAGTGTTAACAAAGTTATTTCTTCTTACTAGAGCCTTTCTACAATCCACAGCCTTATGACCAAAATTATTGCAATTAAAACAATAACCAAAAAAAGAATAATTGAACTTGGTATTATGTCTTTGCCTTCAGAATATTTTGTTTTTCTTATGTACTTGGATGAAACCATCATTTTTTTCCTTGCTATTATCACTTGCGGTAACTCTTTCAGACTTTGAACTTTCAGAACCAATCCCTATCGGATTCCCTTTAGCATGCTTTATTGGTTGTTTTGTCACTTTGTTCTTTTGTTCATCAAAACCAATATCGATTTTGATATGCAGAGATCTTTGACTTCCCAATATCTAATCTAGAGTTTCAGTACTCTTTCCAAACTTCAATTGTAGCTGATGATTTACCTTTTCAAGATCGTTTCTTATTGACACTACTTCTTCAAGATTTCCGCAGCCCTTGTCTCTTGACAATAATTTTTCAGTCAACACTTCCTCAATTCTTTTTGCTTCTTTTGCTTCAGTCTTTAGATCAGTGATCATCGTTTCTTCCTTCTCAATATTCTGAGATAAATTGTCTTTAGCCTTCACTTGTTCAACAATCCTCTTCTTCAGTCTCTTGATCTTCTTCCCAACATAGAGTAGTTGTTCCACAAGATCTACTTCTTCATCATCATTTCTAGAATTCATTTATGCAACATCTTTTGTAGTTTCCATAGCCATGAACACAGCCTTCTATTTTCCATTTCCAAAGATGTCTTCATCCTCTTCATGAGTAGAGTAGCCTTCCTCATTAATGAATAAACTCTTTTGTTTCCTCTGAACTTTATTCCATTTCTGAAATGATTTATTTCCATACTTTTTCTCAACATTGTTAGAGTCCTTATAAGGATACTTAGCCATAAAATGTTCTACTTCACCACAATTAAAAAATTTGAAAGGTAACTTACCTTCATACTTTCTAGAACCTCTTTGTAACTTTCTGACAAAGTTTGCTTCCTCTGAATTTGATCCAACATCAGAATCTAGATCAACTTGCTTCTTAGATTCTTTGAATGCCACCTCTTTCCTTATTGAGTTTTCACTATCAAACCTCATTTCATAGGCAGTCAATATTCCATGTAATTCAACCATTTTTTAAGCATTCAGATATTTAGATTCTTCAACAATGGAAACTTTAGAATCAAACCTTCTAGGAAGAGATTTGAGTACCTTTTTCACAATCATGCTTTCCTTCAATTCCTCACCAAGACCTTTGATAGAGTTGACAACATCATTAACCTAGAGCAAGAATGTGGTAGTGTTTTCTTCTTCCCTCATCTTTAGACTTTCAAACTGAGCTCTATGAGTTTGAAGCTTTGCTTCTTGACCTTGTCATCACCTTCATAGATGGTGTGCAATTTATCCCATACCTCTTTCATTGTTTTGCACTGCATGACCTTCACAAACTCAGAGTTAGAAAAACCACATAAAATAGCATTCCTAGCCTTACCATTATTTTCACAAGCCTTCTTTTCAGCCTGATCCCTTGGAGGATTTTTAGGAATCTCATATCCATCTGTAACTGATTGCAAAATTTCAAAACCTAGAGCCATCAAATATGCTTCCATTCTTACTTTCCAAAATGCATAATTGGAACCATCAAAGAGTGGTGTCTTATTTGCAGACAATCCTTCTTGAGCCACGAAGTGTTCCATCTTGTTCATCTACCTCAAACTAATAAGCTTCTTCAAAGGAACTTGACTCTTATACCAATTGAAGAGCACACAATCTACTGAGAGGGGGGTGAATCAGTAGATCAAATCAATTTAAAACTCTTCACTTATATCAAACATGAAACTTGAATCAAGGTGGATATTAATAATCAAGAAATTACATAGACACACATCTACACATGAGAACACCAGATATACATGGAAATCCAAGATGGGAAAAACCATGGTGAGAAAAGCTACTTGGATCTACTATCCAAATCCAGCCTCACAAAGCAGGAATATAATAAGGGAATTTACAATATGAAGTAGGCACCAACCTATCGGAGACACCAATCCCAAAATGTAATTGTAGGAACCAACCTACAAGAGACCCCCAATCCCCAATACAATGATCTGAGCACCAAATCAGTGAGTATAACACTAGTCCTACTGTATTACAAAGATAAATCTTGTGGATTTACAATGTTTATTGCACAGCTTACATAAAGTTTGAACTTGATTTAGACAGTCTACTACTCTCCTTAAGATCTTATGATGATGGCATGCACTGATTGAGATGCTTCACATTAAGTAACACTTGCTTGCATAGATACGCATCCTTGTATATTCACTCACTACCTTCTCTTCAATTATTCTCATACTTTTCACTCACTAGGTTCTCTTCAAATATTCTCATACTTCGCATTATGCATCTACACAAATGTATGTTTATTATATACAAGACATCAAATTAAGATTACTCCATGTCGACCAGAGATCCGCAATTAACTAGGACGCCATAAGGTGGACCTAAATTCAAATTAGACAAAATGTGTAATAGGTCAATCCTAAATCAAATTGTTTTTACCAAAAGAACATGATGTCATGTACTTCCACAGGAACTTTAACCTAGACCTATTTTAGCTCCACATGCTACCTTTCAATGTTGCACACTACTAGCTATTGCCACACAATTCCGCAACACCAACAAGTTGACAAACAGGCACAAAGAACCTTCTGCCACTTCAAACTTTCCGCCTAAACAACATCCATTTTGAAAACTCTGGAATATGAAAGCACATGTGTAGACATACTCTCCATTCAAACCGTGGAGCCTAACTCGCCTCCAAGAAGAAATACATAACATAAATGTATTGCTAGAGAAGTCTCTCTACCCTGAGAAATTGAATTGAAACATTCTGGATCAGCCTTCCAGGTTACTTATGTCACCATGAACTGATGTGGTATGATACTACAAACAATGTTCAACTTCCTTTATCAATAGAGCTAGCAATATATACTTCCACAACAACTCAAAATGATATGACAATACATTACATTTAATTCTCATTGATCTTCTGATCATCTTCCTTTGACATTGGTGAACTCCATTGACAATAATGAACTCCTTTGACATCAATGACAACTTTTTTTCAACAAAAGGAAAAGTGACCATAAAAATGAGATCATATATAGCTAGTGTAATCATCATCATAGAATATGCAAGATGCGGGTGCAAGGAAATGATTCAAAAATGATTTATATAATTAAAATCACAATTGATATTTTCCTATTTAAATTACCAAATCATGAACTACACAAAAACTAAAACTTATTCCTACTCTAGTGGTGAATAATTTTTTCATTTAAAGGTATATGATTAAAATACTGGATCTCAAGATTGTTCTGAAAAGAACTGGTAATTCTAATACTTGCTTTAACAAAATGAGAAGATTACAATATATAGCAATAACATGAACTGGAGACATTTATGAATCTAGCTATTTCAACTACCTACAGTTGTAGACCAACCTCTACCTACTCACTACAAAAGACATTTAAAATTTATTAACTAAAAATTTACATTATTGACCATTAACAGTATAAAGAAATATTATTCCAACACCCTCCCTTAATGGTCAATCTGTCAACAACACCAACTTGCCTCCTAAATTTTACAAATTTATCCGGGCTCAGAGACTTGGTGAGAATATTTGCAATCTAATCCATTGTTGGAACATACTGCAGCTAAATTGGCCCATCTTCTACCAACTTGCGGATGTAGTGACAATGAAGCTCGACATGCTTGATATGTTCATGGAAGACTAGAGTTTTGGCCAGTTTGAGCACCCCTTGGTTATCAGTGTACAAGGGAGAAGGACTTGCTTGTGACATTTGCATGTTAGAAAGCATCCTACGAAGCCAAACTATCTCACATGTTGCTTTAATTGTTCCTCGATATTCAACTTTAGTCGAGGAAAGAGCCATTGTCTGCTACTTCTTGTTGGTCCATGTTACAACACCTATACCCAGCTATCTCACATGTTGCTTTAATTGTTCCTCGATATTCAACTTTAGTCGAGGAAAGAGCCATTGTCTGCTACTTCTTGTTGGTCCATGTTACAACACCTATACCCAAACTGAATACATACTCAAAAGTGGATTTTTTGTCATCCACTGAACCTACCCAATCGGAGTAGGTATAACCAATCAGCTTTGGATCCTTGCATCTGCAATACAAAAATCCATAATCTGAAGTGCCCTTAACATATCTCAACACTCACTTTGTTGCAACCCAATGATCAACTTTTGGAGCTGTCATGGAGCGAGAAATGTAGCTCACAGCAAAACTGATATCAGGTCTAGTGGCAGTGAGGTAGATGAGATTTCCCACTAGTTGGTTGAATGTTGTCTCATTGACTACAAGTGAATCAAATATGGTTGATAACTTCAACCCCTTCTCCATAGGTGTGGAGGTGGGTTTACAATCCTGCATCCAAAAAAATTCAAGAAAAATTCTGGCATATTTAGACTAAGAGATAAAAATGCCACCAACGGTCTTCCAAACCTCAATACCCAAACAATAATGGAGAAGCCCCAAATCTTTCATGTCAAAATCCTGACACAAATCCTATTTGATTGCTGCAATCAAATATGTTGAGCTACTAGTAATGATCAAGTCATCAACATAGACAACAAGAAACAAAATATCATCACCAAAGGGCTTGACATACAAATTAGAGTCAGAAGGACTGCGCTGAAAATCATGATCAACCAAGTACTAATCAATTTTGGTGTACCATGCACGGGGAGCCTATTTCAGTCCATAGAGTGTTTTCACGAGCCTACATACCTGATGTTCTTTGTCGGCAACCTTGAAACCAGGAGGTTGCGTCATGTAGACTTCTTCCTACAACTCACCTTTGAGAAAGGCACTCTTGACATCTATCTGATGAACTGTCCATCCAAACTAGTCTACAATAGCGAGAAGAAGACGAATTGTGCTCATCTTGGCAGTAGGAGAAAAATTCTCCTCATATTCAATGCCCTCTCGTTGTGTGAATCTTCGAGAAACTAATTTGGCCTTGTATTTATCCAAAGTACCATCTGCATGATACTTGACCTTATAAACCCATTTGCAGTTGATAGGTTTCTTCCCAAGAGGAAGATCAGAAAGAACCCAAGTGTGATTCTTCAGAAGACTATGGTATTCTGTCTCCATAGCCTTTTCCCACTTTGGAATTCCTTTAGCCTCTGAATATGTTTGAGGCTCATAGATGTTGTGGATGTTGGCCATAAGAGAAAAATTGACTATGTTTTGTTGCTTGCACTTTTTGCAAGTTGATCTGCCCTCAATGAGTTCATCATCATAAAGATCTTCGATAGTCTTGAGCCACCACTTAGGCTAGAGAGTAGAAGTACCAACATATTGAATAGGAGAAATAGCATCTCCTAGGATTTCTAGAACAAAGTCATCTATATGTGAGTCTTGAGGAAAATCAGGTGGTGCTAGATCATGACCAGTAGGCTCCTCATCTTCAGAGTCAGAATGCTTTGAAGCCCTCCCATCAAGGGAACCAAGAGGAAGATGAACACCCTCATCAGAAACCTTCATAGGTTGATCCTCAAGGCTAGTAGTAGGAAGAAATGGACCAGTAGTCTCATCAATCACAACATCATGACTGAAAATGAGACGATATGTCTCCACATCAATCAACCTGTATGCCTTGTGATTGTCATTGTAACCAGTACACATAAGTTTTTGTCTTTTGGAGTCCAACTTGGCACACTTGGCTTCTGGATTCCATACATGAGTTGTAGAACCAAAAGACTTTCATATGGCCCACCTTAGGCTTACGTCCTAACCAGGCTTCTTCAGGAGTCATCTTCTTAACGATCTGTGTAAGTGACTGATTCAGGAGGTAGACTACAGTATAAATTGCTTCACCCCAGTATTTCTTGGGGACATTTCTATACTCCATCATAGAATGATTCATTTCAGTAATGGTGCAATTCCTACGTTCAACACCATTCTGCTGAGGGGTGTATGGTGTGGTGAGTTGGCATTTAATGCCGTGTAGCACAAAAAGTAGAGAAGTTAGCTGAACAAAACTCCCCCTCATTATATGACCTTAGAGTAACAATCTAAAAACCTGATTCCTTCTCAACCAAGGCCTTATACTGCTGAAATGTACTAAACACATTTGATTTATGTTTCAAAAAATACACCCACATTTTTCTACTGAAATCATCAACAAATAATAAAAAATACCTAGACCCAATAACAGATGGAGTGTTCATTTGTCCACATACATCAGTGTCAACCAATTGAAGTACCTTGGAGGCTCACCAAGAATCACCATCCAAGAATGGTGTCTGATGTTGCTTCCCAGCTTGATAGGCTCCACAAACTCCAAGATTTTGAGTTTGGATCTCAGGTAGACTAGCAACCAAACCCTCCCAAGACAGTTGAGAGAGATAGTGCACATTCAAGTGCCCATAACGCTGATGCCAAAGTTTGTTGATGGAAGTACTACTGGCTGCCAAAGTGTGCTCCTGAGAATCATCGGAATCAGCAAGTCTATACACACCATGATCCTCAAGTCCCATAGCCATTGTAGTCTGAGTCTCCCTATCAACAATGTTGCAGGTGGACGAACTGAAAACAACATCCAACTAGGGAGCATGCCTCATGATCTAGCTGACAAAGAGAAGATTATGTTCCATACTTGGAACATAGTAGACATCGATAAATATTAAATTTCTCCCTCTAGAGTGAGTCTGAACATTGCCCTTACCGGTAACTGTATACTCTTCGCCTCCTCCAAAGATCATTGAATCAGTGAATGGTTCATATTTGGTGAACCAATCCCGACGATGAGTAAAATGCCGAGAAGCCCCTGAATCTATACATCAGGCAGAAGATTTGACTGGATTTGTAGTTCTTTTGGCCATAAAAGCATAGAATGCAGATTCTTTCTGCTAAGAGTGTTCTGCGATATTTGCCTTTTGTTGAGATCCTCCCTACTTCTTTTGTTCAAAATCCAATCGAATTCGATAGTCAACCTTCATGTGACCATATTTATGGAAATAATTGCACTAAATGTTCTTTTTCTTCTTGTTGTCCTGAGAAGAATCAAAGCCTTTCCTTTGTTCTTAGCATAAGATTTGGCAGAGAACACTTGCTATTTGGAGGTGGAACTAGTGCTGCTTCCAAACTGTTGTCTCCAATGATTTTGTTGTAGAAGCTTGTTACACAAGTCTAGAAACTTCAAATCAGCATTTGTTGAAGTAATATTCATCGTTTCAATGAAATGCTCATAAGATTTTGGCAAACTCTTCAAAGTAATGACGACCATGTCCTCTTCCTCCATCGTTCGACCAATCGCCTCCAACTAATCATGAATTTCCTTAATCTTTGTCAAATGTTCCTGTAAGGACATTTTCTCATCCATCATGGTGAAAAAGAGCATGTTCTTAAGAAAGAATGCTCTACTCTTGTCGGAGGTTTCATGAAGAGCCTTCAAATGATCCCAGATTTCTGGAGGATTTTTTCCATACAGTACCTAAGGTAGCTTTTCATCCGTGACTGAGAGTTTGATGAGCATGATGGCTTCCCGATTGTGCTCATCCCATTTATCCTGGTCCTTTTCAACTACAGTGGGATGAGTTGAATTCCCCAAAACGACATGATCGAGGCAATGATATTCAAATATTGTAAGCATGCGCTACTTCCAAGTGTTGTAATTTGTCCCATTGAACTTTTGGCTACTTTCGAGGATTATATTTGTCAGAGATGCCATCATGTACTCTGAGGTCAAATTGGTGAAAGCACAAAAACCACTGCACTGAAACAAAAACAAGTTTTGCAAGACAAATTCTAAGGCAAAAAATGAAACCCTAGCACGGATTTTGAGGTATAAAACCAATGCAGAGTTTTTAAGACAAAACTCAAAAAAATTGAAGAATACCCAAAAAAAATCAGCACCACCCACCTACACAAATTTTGAGGTACGAACTTCGAGACACCCAAAAAACCCAATTGAGATCTTGAAAACCCACACAGAATTTGCTATTAAACAATTTTTCTGACTTCAACTAAAGGAGATAATCCCAAAACCCTAGTCGCAAGTTGTGTTTTCAAAAAAATACTGAAAAATGACTTCAAAAAATTCACAAATCGCATCCAAAGGCAGAGATAAAATGGCACCTTACTAGGGAAGATAGGACGTCCAAAATGGAGACCAAATCATAGCCTTTAACTTGTAGAAAACGTGTGCAAATAAAGAGCATAATCGCATCCTTCAGAAAATGCATCCAAAAACTCTTGAAAATCGTGGCCCTAAAAAAACGTGTACGAGCCTTCAGATTTTTTACGCCATATGAAATAAATCGCGTCCTCAAGGATTCATGCGACCAGAAGAAAACAAATTGCGCTTGAAGAAAATCACGATTAGAAGAAATCACGTTTTCAGAAAAATGTGCCCTAGTAGAAGTCATGACCACTAAAAATCTCCTTCGATTTCTTCCAAAAAAATGCCCACACGAATTTGCAGAAAGAGGGCCTCAATTTTCTATGAGTAGAAACCCACAAAAAACCCTCAAATTTCTTTTTTTCAAGATATGAAAAAATCAATCTTCAAAAACTTTAAAAATTTCTTTCAAAATTTTAGAAGACTAATTTTTTTAGTAATCTGGGCTCTGTTACCATGTTTTGAAAAGAATTGGTAATTCTATTACTTGCTTTAACAAAAGGAGAAGATTACAATATATAGCAGTTACATGAACTAGAGACATTTATGAATCTAGCTACTTCAACTACCTACAGTTGTAGACATTTAAGATGTCTACCAACCTCTACCTACTCACTACAGAAGACATTTAAGATGTCTTAACTAACAAGTTACATTATTGCCCATTAACGGTATAAAGAAATATTATTCTAGCAAAGATTGGTGTCTATCTACTAGGAAATAGAGTTATTATTCATAAAAATAAAATCAAACTAAAATCATAAAGGATAGTGATATTTTTTATATACATACATCAAATAGTTGAAATAAATAATAAAGTGTTCTTAACAATCCATCACAAATTCTATGGGAGCGATTTTTTGAACATTAGCGTTGGGCAGGAGCGGAGTGTTCCAACGGCTTCTTCTCCTGCGTCTGCGAGTGTTGACAAGGCTCTACAGGGGTTTGTCATCTCTACTCCTATGGTGACTTTTGGTGTAGAGTGTGTCTCTCTAGTTGGTGCAGGTGTGTGCGGGAGTGGGTGTTTGAACGATGCTGTGCATGTTGGGGATTCATTTGGGGTTGGCTCTCCTAGGCGGTCGCTTGCTGGCGCAGCTCAGGGTTGCAGGGACGGGTTTCCGCTCAACTCTAGGAAGGTTGTGAGGGATGGTGTGGTCGGGGGCCTTGGTGCTTTTGATGGCAATCTTTAGTCATTCTCTGATGTTGCTCATGCCCGATCTCCTGCTTCGGCTCGAGTTCGGCCTTTGCCCTGCGCCTAAGCCTCCCCTATGGTGGTTTGTGGGCCTGAGGTTGTTGAGAATGAGGAATTCTATATGCGTCAGGGTGTGGTCTACAAATTTAACAATTTGTGGCCCTCCCTTCCTAAACTCCATGAGTGGGTTTTTTGTTTCCTCGAAGCCTATTGTTTCTGGGCAGATTGACCTCTATCCCAGTGCTAGAGGTTTTTTCTTTGTAACCTTTTCTTCCTCTATGGATCGTGATTGAGTGCTAGACAGGGTGTGGATGTGGGGTGTTCATTCGTTGTTCATCTGGCCTTGGTCTCGCTCATTCAATCGGCTTACAGAGCCCCTGAATATCAAACCTATGTGGGTTCGACTGTCAAATCTCCCCCTCTAGTTTTGGGAGGATTCATGTTTTGAAGTTATTGGCAACACCATCGGTAGCTTTCTGAAGGTGGACTCTACGTCCTAGGATCTTGGGCATACTATGGTGGCTCGTATTTTAATCGATTTGGACATCTCAAAACCTCTCCATGGTGATGTGGTCTTGACGGTGGAGGATAGGCCTTGGAAGCAACTTTTGGACTATGAAGGGCTCCCTTTTCATTGCAGGAGGTGTTTCTTTGTTGGTCACCTGGCCTCTAGCTACCCTCTTGTGTTGATGTACAGTATTTGGATGATTACTTCCAACCACGAATTGTGAAGATAAATTTAAATATAGCCTTTGGCTATTTTAATTTATCTAAATTCGATGAAGTATGAACAAATATTTATTAATGACGAGGCGCCTCATTTATGATGTATTATTTATATTATTAATAATTAATATTTAATTATTAATTAAGGGTCGACTTTGGAAGTTGTGATTTTCTAAGAAGAAGACGTCTTTTCTTGGGCCGACCTTTTTCTTAGAGAGACATGTCTCTTCACTTCGTTGGGTATAAGAATGAGTGATGATCACTCATTCGATCATCAAGTTCATTCATCATAATTTGTATATCTAGAAGAAGTTCGCACTTACAGCAGATCATCATTCTGTAGCAGCAAATCGACTTCAAGGAGAAATATATTCATTTGTATCTTGCATCTACAAGAGGTTCTATTATTCATTGTATCTAATCGGCATTGTGTTATGCCTGAGTTGTAAGCAGATCTCTGCTCTTATTCTATCAATATATAAGGGATATATTGGCTGGGTTTTTCTCCCTCAAGTTGGAGGGTTTTCCCAGGGTATCTTGTTGTGTCTATTGTCTTATGTGCTGCATTTTATGATTACTTTCAGTTTTGAATTATCTGATCATTAAAAACTAACATAGTATCAAAGCGGGTATAAGAAGATCTATATCATATTTCATTCAAGCAGCGATATCCTCCATTACTATTCACATTTCAGTTTACATCTATCTTTCATCAAGATGGTGAATGGGCTCAAGGTCGAGGACAGACTTGAGGGTGCATCAAACTTTGCATCCTGGAAGTTTAGAGTGATGCTCGCTTTGGAGGAAAATGAGTTAGTTGAGTTCATGGAGAACGATGTTCCTGAACCAACCGAAGAGAATGAGAAGCCTCAATGGAAGAGAAATAACACTAAGGCAAAAAAGATGTTGGTTGATTCCGTGAAAGATCACATTGTGCCAATCATCTCTAAGTTGCATACAGCAAGAGATATGTTCAAGACCTTGGAGGAGATGTATAAAATCAACAACACAAGTTGGGCTCTTGCATTAAAGCAACAACTTCATCATATTAAGATGGCGGAAGGAGAATCGATCATCTCATACTTCATGAAGATCACCGAGTTGAGAGATCAGCTCTCTACCGTTGGGCATATTGTTGATAGCAAGGATCTGATGATGCTGGCTCTCAATGGTCTTCCTAAATCTTGGGAGTCATACATTCAAGGAATCAATGCAAGATCAAAACTTCCTAAGTTTGATCGATTGAGAGCAGATTGTATTCAATAAGAATCAAGGTTGGCTGCAAGAGGCATTGGTCAAAGCTCTACAAATGAATACATTCATGTTCTTTCTACTGAATCCTCGAAGAAGAAAGGAAAAGGAGGAAAGAAAGGATACTTCAAGTGGAATAGAGATAAAGGATCTGATGGTGCCCCTGCATTCAAGAAGAAGAGGGATCTATCTTGCGTTCAATTTTTTAGATGTGACAAGTTTGGTCACTATGCAAAGGATTTCCCAACTAGGCCTAAGCAGCATGCTTCATTTGCAGATTTGGATGAGATCTATCATCATAAGGATTCAAGGGAATTCCTCTTCTATTCTACCTTATCAAGCAATGTTCCAACAGTAGCAACACTTGGTTGATTGATAGTGGCGCCTCTCATCACATCACTAGGTTTAGAGAACATCTCTCAGATTTGGTGATGAGAGATTCAAGTGTTCAAGTAATAATTGGAGATGGTGCAAGTTACTCTGTGAAAGGCGTCGGGTCCTCCACCATTCACCTAGATTCAAGAATCACCTTGCAATTGAGTGATGTACTATTTGTACCTGGCATCAAGAGGAACCTTGTCTCAATTTCAGCCTTAGAAGACAAGGGGTATCAAGTAGCATTCTCTGAAGGAAAATTTCTTGCATGGCAAAATAACTCTAACATCAAGACAGCCAGTGTGATTGGTGTTCGACAAGAATATCTCTATAGGCTCTCCACCCGTCCTCTACAAGCCTTGTTGCATGATGCTTCAAGTTCATGTGAGCTTTGGCATAGAATATTTTCTCACATTCACTTATGTGCTCTTCCAACCTTGGAGAAGATGGTCATCAGCATTCCCAATTTGAGCCAGGAGCATGAAGGTACTTGTCGAGGATGCGCATTGGGTAAGAACACTAAAAGACCTTTCCATAGTAGTGAAAGTAGATCTAAATGTATTCTAGATCTTGTTCATTTTGATTTGTGTGGTCCAATGTTTGTTACGTCTTTGAGTGGTTTCTTGTATTATGTAATTTTTATTGATTACTACTCTAGAAAGACTTGGATTTATTTATTAAAGACTAAAGAATCTGAGGAAGTACTTGAAAGATTCAAGGAATTCAAAGCTCAAGTAGAAAACTTATCTGGGAAAAGGATCAAAGTTTTGAGATCTGACAATGGAGGAGAATACATCTCTGGAAGCTTTCAAAACTTTTGTATTGAAGCAGGGATTAAAAGGGAGTTTTGTGTTCCATATAATCCTCAACAGAATGGTGTAGCAAAAAGAAAGAACAGATCTATTGTAGAAGCAACTAAAGCCATGATCCATGATCAAGATCTGCAAACCTTTCTTTGGGTTGAAGCTTCTAGGAGAGTTGTGTATATTTTGAATCAAAGCCCTCATCGCATCTTGCAGGATATGACTCCTGAAGAAGATTTTACATGTGTAAAGCCTGAAGTTAGTCATTTGAGAATATTTGATTGTCCTGTGTATATTCATGTACCTAAATATAAAAGAACTAAATTGGAACCATCTGGCAAGAAGGGAATATTTGTGGGCTACAGTGAGACTTCTAAAGCCTACAGGATCTACATTCCAGGTTAGAAGTTGATTGAGATTAGCAGGGATGTTACATTTGAAGAGGATGTTGCATTCAAGAGATCCAAGGGCACTCACATGGAAATAGACAATGAAGATCAAGAGTATCCTCAAGATATGGAAGTTGACCATACTCCTGAGATTCAGAGGGAGGCTACTAATCCAAAAGAAGATGATGATCCAGTTGAGCCCTTGGAACCTACTAATGGGCCTACCGACGTTGTTATTGGTAAAAAGAGACCTCTATGGGCTAGGCAAACAATGCAGGAGGTAGAAAACTTTGCAGCTCCTAGAGGAACATTTAGAGAAAGCAAAAGACCTCAAAAGTTTTCAAACTGTGTTGCCTTGATGAGTCAAATGATTGAGTCTGAGCCTTCCAGTGTTGAGGAAGCTACAAGTCAGCAAGTATGGAAAGATAGTGTCTGAGGAATATCACTCTATCCTCAAGAATGATGTTTGGGACATCGTACCTAGACCTGAAGGCAAATCTGGGGTATCTTCTAAATGGCTCTTCAAGATCAAGCATGCATAATATGGGAGCATTGAGAAGTACAAGGCTAGATTTGTGGCTAGAGGATTGTCTCAGAAAGAAGGGATAGATTATGAGGAAACATTTGCTCTAGTTGCTCGTTATACATCCATCAGGACCATCATTGCTCTTGCAACATCTAAGGGATGGAAGATACACCAGATGGACGTGAAAACAACATTTCTAAATGGTGTAATTGAGGAAGAAGCATATTATATTGAGCAACCTGATGGCTTTGAGGTTCATGGGAAAGAGTCTCATGTTTGCAGGCTGAAGAGGGCATACATATGGCCTTAAGCAGGCTCCTCGTGCTTGTTACGAAAGAATTGATCAATACCTAATGAGTTTGGGTTTCTCTAAGAATGATGTTGATTCAAACCTTTACCTCAAGGTAATTGATGGCGAAGCATTAATTTTAGTTCTATACGTTGATGATCTAATTCTTATAGGAGAAGAACACCTAATTCTCAAATGCAAGAAGGAGCTAGCTTCTGAATTTGAAATGAAGGATCTTGGTCTCATGCACTACTTCCTTGGCCTAGAAGCATGGCAAAAACCAGATGAAATCATTTTGATTCAAGGGAAGTATACTATTGACATCTTGAAGAGATTTGATATGATGGATTGTAAATCCATGTCTACACCTATGGAAACAAACTTTCAGAAGCTAAGGGAAGCTGCAACTAATTCAGATCTGGTGGATCCCACTATGTACAGGCAGTTGATTGGATCGTTGATGTATCTAGTCAATACTAGACCAGATATTTGCTATGCAGTGAGTGCACTTAGTCAGTTCATGTGTGAACCAATAAAAATACATCTAGTTGCAGCGAAGCATATCCTGAGATACTTGTGTGGCTCAGTTGGGTATGGCTTGAGATATTCTTCCGGTGTGGCCTTAAGGCTGCATGGTTATACAGATTCAAATTGGGCAGGTTGTGTTGCTGATCGAAAGAGCACCTCTGGATGTTGTTTCAGTTTGGGGTCTGCAATGATTTCCTGGTGTAGCAGGAAGCAGTTTTCAATGGCTCTGAGCACCACAGAGGCAGAGTATGTTGTAGCATGTGTGGCATCTTGAGAAGTAGTGTGGCTTCGGAAGCTCCTTGTAGGATTGTTTGGGACAATCATTGAAGCCCACTATCATTCATTGTGATAATCAAAGTTGTGTGAAGCTTTTTGTCAATCCAATATTTCATGACAGGACCAAGCATGTTGAGATCAAATACCACTATATCAGAGATATGGTATTGAGGAAAGCAATTCAGTTAAAATACATTAGCACTGATGAGCAGACGGTAGACATTCTCACCAAGCCCCTCTCTAGAGTAAAGTTTATGTACTTCTGAGACAAGCTTGGTATTGTGGAGAATGAAGCCCTAGCTGAGAGG
This sequence comes from Sequoiadendron giganteum, assembly GCA_007115665.2. Lineage (NCBI taxonomy): Eukaryota > Viridiplantae > Streptophyta > Pinopsida > Cupressales > Cupressaceae > Sequoiadendron > Sequoiadendron giganteum. Next base: position 22,028,737 of record CM021104.1, read on the forward strand.
GAGTCTCAACTTCAGTGATCTATGATTTGCTTTAATGCATTTCTCTCTATAAGAGAGATTTGAGGTGCAAGCCCTTGTTTCCACCCTCTGAGAGTAGCCAAGGTGGATGCCATGTGTGTGACTCCATGACAACATCACGTGAGAAAATTCATGATGAATTATTTGTACTTATGCTTATTCACCCTCTAGGAGTATCTATGGTGAACGTCAGGATGAGGTGATGACATCACGTTGAGTGATGGGCATTTGTGCACATATACCATTCATGGGAGTAGCCATGATGGTTGATATCACAATGAGGTGATATGCTATCACGATGAGGTGATATGCTCCTTTCCAAACATGGGTGTAGCCATGGTGGTTGATATCACGATGAGGTGATATACTCTTTTTTTCACACATGGGTGTAGCCATTCTGTTTGTCATCACAATGAGGTGATATGACTTATTCAGTTGGAAATATTCCTCCCTAGCTGAGAGGGAGTGTTGATGTACAACGTCTGGATGATTACTTCCAGCCACGAATTGTGAAGATAAATTCAAATATATCCTTTGGCTATTTAAATTTATCTAAATTTGATGAAGTATGAACAAATATTTATTAATGAGGAGGCGCCTCATTTATGATGTATTTTTTATATTATTAATAATTCATATATAATTATTAATTAAGAGTCGACTTTGGAAGTCATGATTTTCTAAGAAGAAGTCTTTTCTTGGGCTGACCTTTTTCCTTAGAGAGACGTGTCTCTTCACTTCGTTGGGTATAAGAATGAGTGATGATCACTCATTCGATCATCAAGTTCATTCATCATAATTTGTATATCTAGAAGAAGTTTGCACTTACAGCAGATCATCATTATGTAGCAGCAGATCGACTTCAAGGAGAAATATATTCATTTGTATCTTACATCTAAGGGAGGTGCTATTATTCATTGTATCTAATCTGCATTGTGTTATGCCTAAGTTGTAAGTAGATCTCTGCTCTTATTCTATCAATATATAAGGGATGTATTGGTTGGGTTTTTCTCTCTCAAGTTGGAGGGCTTTCCAAGGGTATCTTGTTGTGTCTATTGTCTTATGTGTTGCATTTTCTGATTACTTTCAGTTTTGAATTATTTGATCATTAAAAACTAACATCTTGCTCGCCACAAGGGTGCTTCTACTTGGAGGAGGAATGCTCTCTTCGACCATCTCACGGTTGGCTCTCCCTCTTCGGATGGTTCCTCTAAGGAGAGTGACCCTCCCTTGACGGCTTCTCCCTTGGAGTCGAAGCTTTTCTAGGCTCCTATTTCGGCTTTCGCAGGTCCTTTACAGCCTCTTTTTATTGTTGTTGTGCTACCGGATCTTGCCCATCCCTCATTGATCGATTATGTTGGTCCTACGATCGCTCATGTCTCCTCTTCTTCGTTGTCGGCTCCCTCACTGCGTGGTGGCTCCTCGCCTGAGGTGGCTATAGTGGATCTACTCCCTTCGCCTCGCTCAGTGGATCTTGATTCTCAGTCCTCTTGGTCAATTGTGATGAGGAAAAAGAAGGGACTCCCTAAATTTGTTGCCTCTTCGCGGCCTTGGGTTCAGGGAGTTAGATTGGTGCTCTCTCGTTAAGGGGTTGTCTAGTCCTAGTTTGTTGTTCTACAGTTGTCTCTGTTTATTTTTCCTCTAGTTCTGGTTTGAACTAGCTTTGTTTTGACCCTTTGGGCTCTTTGTGTTAAGGGTACAACACCCTATAAATGCTACTTATCTTATCAAAAACAATCCATCACAGAGCTATATGAATCCATGAATCCATGTGTAATATGAAAAGACCATTATAGGGATTGTAATGCATAACAATACTATCGTATACATCAAATCTAACATTACATGCATGTTATAAATTATTGAAAAGAAAAAACCTAGGTGCAATTAGAAGATTCCTCTAGATTAATAAAAAATTGTCATAGAGGCATTCTATTATAGATAACACTTCAAACTATTACCTTTGTCATTTCATAGCTATTCTACTCCAAAGAAAAGATGGAGTAGCATTATTTGAAGCCTTAAATCACTCTAGGATTATGGTGGTTGAGAATATAAAAATTGCCAACTCTTTTTTTAGATGAAACTCAAGTTTTTATAGTTTCCTTTTTATCAATAATCTAGGGTTTGGGGCTCCTAAGCATAAAGGAACTCCCAAAAAATTGTGACCATAAGGAAGGGAGCTTGGATAATCATTAAAACTATCAATGCTTTTGACTGGTACAAGGCCAATGGTGCCCAAACCTATTGTAGATCAATTATGAATAAGAAAGATTGTGTCCAAATGTGTGTAGTTGCACCAAGAAAGTGTGGGAAACATCCTCTTTTGATCTTCAATTCTTCCTTGCAATGAATAGAAACCTCTATTCAATGTGCCTTAGGATATGTGAGATAATGTGAGGGTTGTAGGAGAAACCCCATGGTAAGGCATTGCATTAGGTTTCTTGGGCAAAAACTAGCTTTTAGAATGAAAGTTTAAAATTTGGTGCCTAAAGGGGTTCCATGACAAAGATGGGCCTAAGGACCTATATGTAGGAAGAACTAAGAGTTAGAGGGATTAAATAAATTATAAATTTTAACCAAGAGTGGAGGCACAAGGTTCACATGAGTGTCGGAGATCCAAAGGAATCTTAAGAGAAGTGATGGAACAAGGAAATGATTGGGTTGCAAGAATGGATAAGAAAATTTGACTAAGATTGAGAAAGGAATGTGAGGATTAGGTGAAAGAAGGGAACTAAAACTATGAACTTCAAAAAAAAACTAGCTCCAAGGTCCCTCCAAGGTTCTACAACTTGATGGAAAAATAGTAGGAGAGGAGATGGGAAGGATAAGGTTTGGGTGCCAAGAGGGATAGCAGACAAGGGAGTAGAGAAGGAAAATGAAGAGGGGATCTATATGGATAAGGGAGAGGGGAGTACTTGACATAGGGGGATAGGTTCCAAGTTTTGTTGTTCCTTTGTCAGCCCAAAGCCTAGTAGGGAGAAAAAAAGGAGCAAGAATGTGGGGTAAAAGATATTTGGGATGCAAGGGTTAAGATAGATCTAGCACTAGGAACTTAGTGCCAAGGTCTAGGATTTGGAAGGATGAATGAAGGGTGATGAGGGTCCTAGGGTTTTAGGAAGTTTTGGAACTCTGATATGGGGAAGAAAATAATATAGCAATCGAGGACTCGAGGACTTTGTAGATTTGAGTCCCAAGAGAACATCCCAAAATGATATGAGGGGTGAGGGCTAGGGTTCTAGGGGAGCATGAAATCATAGAACCTAGTGTCTAGGTCCCAATTCTAGATGAAAGCATGTGGCCTAGGAAAATGACAAGGACAATAGATACATAAAAAAAAAATAACACCTAACAAACCATAGATACATTAAAAAAAAAATCATAACACTTATAATTTCTCAAATCGAACACTAACAATGGGTAAATAGGGTCAAAATCACAAAAATAGAAAAACTCATCCAAATTGGAAATTTAGGAGGCCTACAAATATGGGCACTATTAATGGCTTAGCTTAGGGATGTGTGCCTCTTGTAGGCACAACAAGAGTCTAGGTATCTTTGGGAGGTAGACCAAAATAGGGGACCAAAAGAGATGGAACAAACAACCTTCATTATGACAAATAAGGTCATGACTACACAAACAAAATGATATTTGCAAGAAAAGAATATATGAACACAAACACAAAGAAAAAATAAATATACAAGGTATGACCAATATTACTCACATGAACTAATACTTCAAATGTTGATTGTGGATGGGAAGGTTCATCAAATTACCTACCCAAATTCTTAGATGATACAAATTGTTACCACACCCCTTTATAACCTCATATGACCCAAGCCATAAGGGATCAAACTTCCCATGATTACCTTTATCCTTAGATCTAGCATTCCACCATAGGACCAAATATACAACCTAGAAGTTTATTTGAAATTCTTTCTTTTAAAAAAAAAATTGTTTGCTTCTATGACAAGGTCTTTTCATTTGTAAGCCTTCTACTTTCATCCACTTATATTAGCTCTATCACCATATTAGAATTTATAGCATATTCTTCATCATTAGCATGTTGTAGCAATTGATACATAGGTGTCCTCATACTAACTAGCTATCTTGCATGCATCCCATAAGCAATAACAACTGGTTTCTTACAAATATAGTGTTGATGTGGTTGTTAATCACATACAAACACGGATAGAATTCTTCCAACAAAACCTATCTCTCTTGAAAGACTTCAAATTCAAATAGAATTTGCAATCCCAAGGCTTCGATCATCAAGTCTTGACACACTAGGCTCACTCAAGTTTTGTTGTTAATCATAAAGGGGCCTACGGTACTTTCTTCTTTCACAACTCTTTGAAACTAACAAAGGTTTATTGTTTTTGCCTAAATTCACAAGTTCTCACAAAATTCAATAGTTATTTTGATGAGTTTGGTAGAAAATGATCTAACTTTGATAAGCTTTTTCTGAAACTATCTAACAATTTCCGTTAAACTTAGTCTAAAAAATATTCAACATGATTTAAGTGACTTATCACAATTTTTCTCATTTAAATTTTGCTTCTCAGAGATTTTGATAAAAATAGAAAAGATAAGGGAAGGAGAATAAGGGATCTAAGAAAGCTAAGTTTTCAATGATCTTACATGAATATTCACTCAGAATAATGAACCAAGACTAAATCAATCTATGTTTCACCAAAAAGGATCGCAACTACACATAGATGATACAAAGCTTCAAAGGAAAATTTATCATACCAAGAAGTTGACCAAACACACCAAAATAATTGCCCAGCAATTTCATATTTCAAGGTAGATGATAAATTTAGTCATGAAAGATTTACAATTGAGAATGATTGAATATTGGTCTTCAATTCAATATTTTCTACAACAATATACAAGCAATTTCATTGAATGTGAATAAAAACCATGAAGCAAACTTGAAGTTGACAATTCTCCAACTTAAGTTTAACAAGTATCAACAATTTCTAATTTCTAATTAAGAATGACTCGAGCCCTTTTATAGAACAAAGATGCCCATAATTAGTTACAATGATCAACTAATCAAATTACAAGGCAACAAATCAATGGAAACAAAATAATTTAATGGCATGCGGTTGACATCATCATGCTGACAGTTGGCGCAAAAATATCAGATAACTGGAAGTCATCACTAATACCATCTAAACTCATTCGCTGCAAAATTTAACCAAAGTCCCTCATGCTGATTGGATCCAAACATCAATCCTTCAATAGGATTCACTATCTTTAACCAATCAATCCTTCAACTTTTATAACCTCCACTTCCAAAATTGTATGGCAAAACATACTTCACACTAGATTGAGTAGGATGGATGAAGATTTCCAGCAATTCTGGTAGCACTTCAAAACCCCGCCAACACAAGGGTATCCATACTTCATCCTTATCTAGAGCATTGTCTATTACCAAACTTCCATCCTCATATTCTCAAAATTCCATCTGGGACCTACTGAATCGATTGGATACAAAATGCACCTTGAAGTTTGTTGATTGAGCTATCACCGTCAAAAAGGAACACATTTACCAAAATTCACTCAAAGGCATCATATTTTTCTATAATTACATTGTCCTAATGCTTCTTGCCTTCAAAGGTAATCACCAAAAGCTATTGAGACTATTTATCCCATCACACCCCAAATCTTGTGACACATTCTAGTTGAATCTGTACTTGGTATAGATTTTTGTTATGGTCTTTATTTGAGCATTCTTGTTTTGGGTTGCCTAATTATACTCCCTAATTGCCATCTTGATCCTCATCATATCATTTAACATCTCTTCATTCATATGGCTTACCGAGTCACCTAGTACGCTTGCAAAATATGCTTTAAATTTGTTTACTTCAGCATCACTTTCCCCTAAAGCATTAATATCATTGACCTGGTCAGTGAGTGCATCAATGATGGAGATGTCTTTTTCAAAAATATCTCTGATCATGTCCTTCAATGTCTCGATGTGATCCTTACACTCCTCTACCCTATCCTTATCCAATTTCAGTTGGAGCTCCCATGTTTTCAATTTGGGAATATCTTCTTCGGCTACTATCTGTTCTTTAACATATAACTATTATCGATTTTTTCAACTTCTAATATCCTCTTTAACTCGATATCATTCTACAATAGTCGTTCCTCACGATTTCTTTTCAATTTCCCCGCCTTATTCTCCCATTTGGCCATCTCTTTGTATCGGGCTATGGTAAATTTAATAATGTCTTCAACTTTTGCAATTAATCCATCCACCCATTTGTCAAGCACATTAGCTTTATGTTTCATGCTATACATGGCTTCCACTTGCTCTTTTGACAACAAAATTGGGTGGGGAGGTAATTCCTCCACAGCTTTGTCTAGCTGCACAAGTGCTCGGATGAAGTCTTGTAATTGTTTGATCTTATATTTTAGCTCTGTATTCTTCTTTTTATCCTTCATCATCTTAGTGGCAAACACTTCCACACTCCCTCTTAGCTCCTAGATTTCCTGTGGAAATTTGGTAATTTGAAACCAAAATTTCCCTTTTATCCGTTTTAGTTATGGGGACTACAACTTGGACCATCTTTGCTCCAGTAGCATCCCTTTGGATGGAATGAATTACCTTTGCTTTCTATTGAGGTTTGGGAGCATCCTCTCCTGCATTAGACTCTAATGGAACCATCTGTACTTGTAAGGGTGGTAGCAGTTGACTGGCCATACAATTCGGGACTTGTTCTGCAACTTTTTGTTGGACCCATTGTGGGGGTGTAACTTCTTTTGAAATCTCCATTTGTAATGTGAAAGTTATATTTACTTGACCAACGTTTTCTTGTTGTTGGTCTTCTTGTAGAGCATGTATATTTTCCTACAATACTCCTTCCTATACAAGAACTTCCTCTTCTGAAATGTTTTCGACTTTACTCCTTTCGTCTTGCTCACCATCAACTTCTTCCTTACTTTTCTCTAACAGCGCTTGTTGTTGTGGTGGCACTTCATGAATTCCCTCCTCCGTAGTAGTTCCTTTCAAACTTCCACCCAGATCCGAGGAGTAACCACTTCTTGAACTAATTGCTCTACTTATTCTAATAGAGCATGTTAATCTTCAATATCTATGCTTCACCTTGTAGTGGAACCAACTCCTCTTGCATCAAGTTTTTGATTTCTTGATGTGCCTCTGATAGACTACCTAATGGAGTTTCCTCCTTATTGAGTTCCTCGCTAAAGACTGGTCTTTGACCATCTTAGAAAGAATGGGCTTAAATTCCATCTCTTGTTCAATGTGAACATCTGAGACTACACCTTTCACTACCTTTATAGCCTCTTCCAAAATCGGAGCTTCCTTTGGTTGCTCCATAGGCTCTAAACTAATAGTTGTCCTTGAAAGTATTACATCATTCTTTATGTATTCCCCTTTTTCCTCTTCTTCCCCACTATCCACCAATATGGTGGGTAGTACACTAGGAGACTCCTTAGCCATTCTTATATACTTCTTTATCATCTCACCCAACCTTTTCTTCTCTTTTAATATTTGATCAATTGTCATATTGTCCTCCTCATCTGTGCCCTTGGCATGGGTCTCTCTACTTCCCCCTGTTGTGCTACTAGATCTGCCATGGGTAATAACGTATTTACTAAGGGGGGAGAAGTAAATAATCTTCTTGTTCAGTATGATGTAGAAGTTTGTTGCACCCCTTTTCCTTTAGGATCTGCAATTTGTACTGTGAGAGTAGTCATTTGACTAGGCTATTGTGAGACAGTTGTTATCAACTCAGCCTATGGGATGGAAGAAGCACTTGTAGATATCCCCTTATATTTTCCGATCAAATTTATTGGGATGGCCATGGCTATCAAGTTAGGATCTTCAAGTAAATTAGCTAGTTATATGTGGATGGTATATTATTTTTGGGTTTAATAATATGTGATTTTGTGATTTGAAATTTTAGTTTTCAACACAATTGAAATGAATGACTTGGGAGTTTCTAAGTCTATCTTAAATATGGAGATTATAAAACATAAACGGTGAATAGAAAACTTTGGTTGGGCCAAAGTAAGTGAACTCTCTATTTGAATAATTCAATATAGAAAATAGCAAACCATTAAGTGCTCATATTTGTGTGGCAACTAAGTTTTCAATTAAGTAATGTCCTACGACACCCACAAAGATAGAGAATATGGCTCGTGTTCATTACACCAATGCAATTGGGAGTTTGATGTATGCTATGCTCAATTGACTTCCAATGTCGAAAATTTAAAAGCATTTATGACATAATAGAGTTGATTACAAAGTTACATTTGTTGACCAACTTGTTATGTATGTTATAACACATCATCAAACGTCTTTGAATGGAGATAATGAAGTGCCCAACTTCGTGAGTAGAGTATGACAAACTTATGACAAGTGTAAGGAATGTGAACATTATTTTAAACATGTAAACTCATCTTAAATTTTGAGAAATGGATTTTGACCAAAAAAAAAAAACTGGACATCACAATTTGGGTGGTTTTAACTCTTGGTTCCCTAATTACCATTTGAGGTTTCAAATATTACTTCTCCTAATTATTTAGTGCTTAAGATGGAGCTTTCATAGTGAGCTTTGTAGGTACCATTATACTATTAGAATTGTTCAAGATCTCTTATTGGTGATACTCTTGAAAAAGCTTGGACTCCACAAGTGTATTGTAAATTGAATAATACATTGAATTGCTTTGAAGAGTGGAGTTTTTCTCTCGAAATAATTTATCCCACATAAAACATTGTGTTATGGTATATTATTTTTGTGTTTATTTCTTTACAATTGTATGATCAATTTAATTTATGCACATACCTCTTCTCATAGATAAGTGTAGGAAATGCATTATACACCTCAGGTTCCTATCAATGACTAGGCTCAACAATAGTTGAATCTTAAGACATTTTAGTGGGAACATAGAAAGGAATTTAAAATCCTAGAGGAATGGAAAGAGAGCTCCAAAAAGGAGGAATCACTTAGGGTCTGAACCAGAATGTATACTACCAAATGAGAACAACCCTAAAGGCCTCTTAATAACAGATACATTAACCTAAATTAATAAATGAAAGAATTTGAAATAAAGATGATGGAATAAGATACACAATGTTTGCTAAAATGTTTTCCCATAAGCTAAAATGTTTTCCCATTTGCTACTTGGAAAACTAATCTAAAGAAAAAGGGAGTAGCCTTATGTGTCAATCTTCACCTAGATGATTTGAAAAGTAAGATTTGGGGAGACTAATATCATGAAAATGTGTGAGTCAAAAAAATAGAGTTATAATGAGTGATGGTTTCAAGAAGGTGAATAAACAACCCCCATGCAAGAAGAACCAAAGACCTTGTGAGCATCGTCAAAGAAACTTATCCTTCAAAAGGTTTGGATCATAAGATGAACCTAGTGTGCAATAATCAACGCCAAGATAGATGACAAGTGCCAATGAAGTTTGAAGAGAATGATACCTAAGGCTTGTTTATAAAACATTCGAAAAGGTAAAAGGAACAAGGTCAATCATGGTCGAGCTAGTTCCAATGAATGACTTTGACCATAGTTGATCTTGTAAGAATGGGCCCAAATATGTAAGATAATGGTGAATAGGACATGTAACATCTAGGATGCATTTTAGAAAACATTTTGGGAGGATGCAAAATGCAAGGGACAAGAAAGGGTAGAATGGCTCCTAACAAAACATTTTGGGAGGATGCAAAATGAAAGGGATGAGAAAGAGTAGAGTGGCTCCTAGCAAGGATCTAATGGAAGGTCCTTGACTCTTGGCCATTATAGTCTCATTACCTTCTTGCCACGTATGGTGACAAGAATGGGAGGTTGATAGATCAAGAGAAGTTAATAAGTGTTCTCAATAAAATATATTGTATGCACTTGCAGTTTCCGCAACATCACATATCACAAGTAGTCATGAACCTTGTACTTCATTTCTATTTTAAATAATTAAAGAGTTCATATTAATTGTTTTAGGATCCCTTGTAGCAATCAAGAAGGTTATGTGGTCCACGCACTAGCTTGCTTTAGAGTCAAGGAAACCAACTCCATCCTACCTAAATCTCAAAGCAAAGATCAATGCTATAAGCTTAGTAAAAATTCTTGGGATGTAATGGTTTGAGTGATTCCTCACATAGCTAGACATCTTCTTGGTGTGGATCCACAACTTTCACTACTTGATACTTGATTGCACTTAAGTATATCCCTCCAACTGTGCATCGGAGGATGTGACAATGAAAATTGAAATATCTTCATTGATGCCAGCTCACCAAATCATTCTCATAACTATGAGGGAGAATCCAATTCATGGTGTAACAAATAAGGAAAACATATTAAAACTAACATAAAGTATTGCAATGGTATCCGAAAGAGAAAAACTGATCAACAACTTTTCAAGTCAGCAACATACATACCTGATCAGCACTTATTCTCTCCTAGTAGAATAAACTAGTCATCTCTTTCCATATATTATTGCTCTCCATTATCCCATGTTCAAGCTCAATACAGGATAACTGTTAAATTTTGGGGAATAAATTTATTCATCAATGTGTTACAAGGCACAACCCAGGGAGGTTTTTCTCCCAGCACCTTATATTCATGAATACAGATGCTTTTGATGGGAATGGATGAAGAGTGATGGTCAAAACAGCTAGTGGCCCTTATAACTACATCAATCTGAATTAAAACTTTGATAATGCAGGAAGAGACTTGTGTAATGTATATCTTTTTGAATGCTTGAATCAAGAGAAATTCCACAACTGAGCAGCCAATTTGGCCACCAAAGTCTACAATTTCGTCTGTGACTTTAAATTGCTTTACAAGAGAGAAACACTGAATAATTTGTGTCATATAATAACAATTACAATAATTTGATAGCTTTTTGTCCATGCTGAGCTTTATTGCTGAACTTCAAGGAGTTCTCTTCAGAATTTGGACTTTCTTGCTTAACGAATGATCCTATTAAACCAACAATCTTTTTTATAACTCAACAGCATCAAGAAGATTACTGCTTGAACCAATATGCATGAAGTCTATAATAGAGTTACTGTAGAGGAAACCAAAGCCAAATTTTCCATTAGCATACTGCCAAAGCCTGCCTTCCTTGTTACTGATAGCAGAGACCCTGATGCCATGGCTAGATCCACCAGAATCAGAATTAATACAAATGACTCGAGTAACTTCTACCTCCTCGTATAGAGTGCAGTTGTTGATATCTGTCTTAATGCCATTTATGGGCCTTATATGTGTCCGACAGTTGTATAGTTCCTCCTCTTTAGATGAGTAATCTAGATCAGCAGAAGATGTAGAACCTGCTGTCCAAGAAACTGAATCATAGCCTGAGATATTTTGTAAATATCCCCCTACTCTTTTGCAGACTATTCCACCACACTCATTATATGATACAAGGATAAATTCCAGGCCTGTGGAATCAGAAATACCCTGACAAAATAAGAGATATTGGAGAATTAGACTTTAGCATGAAATGTTATTGGTGAGGAACAGCTTTAACGTTCAGAACCCCTGCAACTAAACCCTATGCTTAACTAGTTTGCTTCCATTGACGGATAGAAATTTGACATAGAAGAATGAAATCTACCAGCAGCCTTAGAATTTGACAGTTATCTTGCCTCTCACAACAAACTTTGTTGATGGGTTTAATTCTCAGCTTTGGACTTTAAAAATGATGCATTTGGAATGGATATTCAATTGTTTCTTGAGCCATATTTGTTTCTGAAAACAATTGTCATCTTCTTCAGCTAACCATGCAAGTTGAATCACAAATATGTCATTCAATACAGTCAACTTATATGCAGATTGCATCCACTCTATAAGAATGAAAATATACAGCTTCAAAACTATGGAAAAAAACAGGCATCTGGTAGTTTTATTTAAAATGTAAAGATGTACTTACTTTTTATTGGCTGTCAAATCTCACACATCACTGTTAAGAAAACAAAACCATGAATGAAACAAGGACCAAACGTGAACCAGGCCCAAAAGAACTACCCTGAATCCAGTATTCTAAACAAAACTCGATTCAAATTTGTAATGCAACCATGAAATGGATACCAATATGGGAACTGCTATTGATAGAGATACTGCAATTAACTGAACACCCCAAGAAATGATACAGTGTGGATATGTATTGCTCTAATCATTAACTCCGTATGTTTGTTCATTGGACTTTCAGACTGACAATTTCAACAATTTGGTATGTATCTTTTATGCATCTATATATTAGAGATATATTGTGTCAAGACAGTGCCTTTTTGAACTATGATGCTCCTCTGTTTTCCAGATTTTCATTATTTATTCCCTTACTAATATTGATCTATTCTTCACTCTCCACCTCAGTTTGCTATGGCATTATTGATGAACCTGCAAAGTGTAAAATAGCAATATTTCAAACATAGTTTGCGGACTCTCCAAGACTCGCCGCAGACTCGGCGGACTCGGGAGTCCGTGGCTGAGCCGAGTCGACTCGCCATGGACTCGGGAGTCGAATCCAAGAGAATCTTGGGTCGGGACTCCCGAGTCCGACCTTTGGACTCAGCCGAGTCCAGAGGTCGGACTCAAGAGTCCCAATCCAAGACTCTCCTGCGCGGCTGGGAGTCAAAATGGGTTAAAAACCCTCTTTTTTTTTTACTTTTTACTTTATTTTAACTCATGAGTTTGTGATTTTCAGGTCTGCAATTTGATTTCAGGTTGAAAGAAGCTAGGAGAACGAGCTAAAAGGATCAAAATAGGGTCAGGTAAGTGATCTAACAATTCTTTTTTTTTTGTTTTCTTGAATTTCTTCCATTCAAAATCAAAAAAATCAAGAAAAATAAGGGGAAATGCTGCCAAATTTTTTTCTATTTTCCTTAATAGCCTGATTCCTACTATTTCTAGCTTGGTTTTGCTTTCTTCTTTTTTTTTGCAAATGTTTGAAACTTTGAATCACATTTTTTGCTGATTTTTTAGCAAACCCTTGCTGATTTTTCTTTCCATGTTGAACTTGAAACAGCAATTTCGTCTTCAAATCCAAAGGGAACGAGAAAAGACCCTGCATGGAAGTATGGAATACAAGAAAAGAAAAAAGGTGAAGTGACATGTATTGAATGCCAGAAATGGATGACAGGAGGAATAAACAGATTAAAATACCACCTTGCAAGAATACCTGGGCAAAATGTGGAGGGATGCACTAAAACAACTCCTGAGATTATTAGAGAGATGAAGGCCCTTCTTGTTGAATATGAGCTAAAAAAATATGAAAGACAAAGAACAAAGGATGCCCTAGCAACAGTGATGAGTGGATCCCATTCTACACCAAGTATGCCCCATGGTGTTGCAAGTCCAAGCATCCGTGCTCCACATTCATCTTTTGGTGAGAGTCCTGAGGGTTCCTATTCTACTGCTAGTGCTGGCCAAGGTCCTTCATCAGGACCAAATTATTTTATTCCACGTAATGTTCTAGGAGCACAACCTTCACTTGAAGGTACCGGTTGGAATAAGGAAAAGCATCATGAAGCTAGGATGGCTGCTGCAAACTTTTGGTACTACAATAATCTACCTTTCAATGTTGCAAACAGCCCATATTGGGAAGGTTTAGTGAACGCCCTTACAGTTGCAAGAAAGGGGTTTAAGACCCCATCAACTAGAGATTTGAGTGGGCCATTGCTAGAGGAATCCGTAAAGAATACACGGCTTGTGGTTGATGAGCAAAAGAAATTTTGGCGAAGAAAAGGTTGCAGCATTTTATCTGATTGGATGGACAGATGGACGAAATAGAACTCTCCTAAACTTTTTAGTGGCCTCCAATGGTGGATTGGTGTTCCTAAAATCAATAGATGCCTCCCATGAAGTTAAAGATGTTGAGACTTTATGCAATCTATTAGATGGGGTGGTCCAGGAGGTTGGAGTTGATAATGTTGTCCAAATTATCACGGACAACGCAGCTACATATGTAGCTACAGGTAGGCTACTTATGGAGAGGTATCCCACAATTGCATGTTCTTCGTGTGCTGCACATTGTTTGGACCTATTGCTAGAGGACATTGGGAAGATTTCATGGGTCAAAAGAGTCGTTGAAGATGCAAAAAGTGTTACAAAATTCATCTACAAACATACTCAGGTGCTTTATTTGATGAGGAAATTCACAAATAGCAAGGACCTTGTGTGACCTAGAGTGACACGATTTGCTAGCCACTTCCTCACATTGCCAAGCATTCTTGGTGCCATTGGTCATCTCAACCAAATGTTTGTGTCCAATGCTTGGAAGGAGTCCTCATTTTCCAATAGAGTTGAAGGGGAGAGGATCGTTGCCATAGTTTTTGATGAGACATTCATCAAAAATGGAGAGGAGTTGATGGGGGTAAGTAGCAATCACACAAAAAAAATTATACATGATAATCAATTTGCTGTTTTTTATTTTTTGAGGGGTTAATTTTGTTATAATTTAACATTTGTTTTCATTTTTTTAGGTGACAGAACCTTTGGTGAGGGTTCTCCGTATGGTGGATGGAGATGGCATGCCAATGGGTTTCATCTATGAGGCCATGGATAGGGCCAAAGAGGCCATATCACATTACTATGGCGGCAATAAAAAGAAATACGAAATCATATGGCGCATCATTGATCAGAGATGGACAAACCAACTCCACCAGCCGATTCATGCCTTTGCCTACTTCTTGAATCCGAAGTTCTACTTCTCAGACACATTTAAGGCAGATGAGGAGGCCATGGAAGGTCTTGTCACTTGCATTGATAGGATGGTGCCTAATAGTGAGCTAAGAGATAAGGTGCTTGATGAGTTGGAGGTGAGATTTGTTACATCTTATTTATGAATTTGCAATGTTGAGCCTTGACTATCTATGAATTTTCTATATTTGATTTACATTTTCTTTTATCTATTCAAGGTCTACAAGGGTGCAGAGGGGAGACTCTTTTCCTCCCAACAAGCAATTGAAAGGAGAGGAAAACAACAACCAGGTAAAAAATGAAATTAGAAACTTGATTCTTACATATAGATTTTTTACTTTTGTTCTAGAAAGAACTGGAAATTTCTTCATTAAACAGAAAAAGAGGAAGAGATACAATATATAGAAGAAACTGGTAAAAGTAGATATTAAAGATATCTAACTACTAAACCTACCGACTACTGTAGCAACAGTAGAAACCCGACTACTGTAGCAAAACAGTTACAAATGACCATTAACATAAATATATAATAATATTCTAACACCCTCCCTTAATGGTCAATCGGTCAAAAACACCAAGTTGCCCCCTGAATTTGACAAATTTATCCGGGCTCAAAGACTTGGTGAGAATATCTGCAGTCTGATCCGCAGTTGGAACATACTGCAGCTGAACTGATCCGTCTTCTACCAGCTTGCGAATGTAGTGACAATGAAGCTCGACATGCTTGGTACGTTCATGGAAGACTGGATTTTTGGCGAGTTTGAGCACCCCTTGATTGTCAGTGTACAAGGGAGAAGGACCTGCTGGTGACATGTGCATGTCAGAAAGCATCCGACGGAGCCAAACTGCCTCACATGCTGCTTTAACTGTTCCTCGATATTCTGCTTCAGTCGAGGAAAGAGCCACTGCCTGTTGCTTCTTGCTGGTCCATGTTACAGCACCTGTACCCAAACTGAATACATATCCAAATGTAGATTTTTTGTCATCCACTGAACCTGCCCAATCTGAATCTGTATAACCAATCAGCTTTGGATCCTTGCATCTGCCATACAGAATGCCATAATCTGAAGTGCCCTTAACATATCTCAGCATGCGCTGCGCTGCAAGCCAATGATCAGCTTTGGGAGTTGTCATGAAGCGAGAGATGTAGCTCATGGCAAACCTGATGTCAGGTCTAGTGGCAGTGAGGTAGATGAGAATGCCCACTAGTTGCCTGAATGTCGTTTCATCGACCGGAGGTGAATCAGAGTTGGTTGATAACTTCAGCCCCTTCTCCATAGGTGTGGAGGCAGGTTTGCAATCCTACATCCGAAATTTGTCAAGTAGACTCCGAGCGTATTTAGACTGACAGATAAAGATACCATCAGCGGTCTGCCAAACTTCAATACCCAAACAGTAATGGAGAAGCCCCAAATCTGTCATGTCAAAAGCCTGATACAAATCCTGTTTGATTGCTGCAATCAAGTGTGCTGAACTGCCAGTAATGATCAAGTCATCAACATAGATAACAAGAAACAAAACATCATCACCATAGTGTTTGACATACAAATTAGTGTCAGAAGGGCTGCGCTAAAAACCATGATCAACCAAGTACTGATCAATCTTGATGTACCATGCACGAGGAGCCTGTTTTAGTCCATAGAGTGCTTTCACGAGCCTACATACCTGATGTTCTTTTCCGGCAACCTTGAAACCAGGAGGCTGCGTCATGTAGACTTCTTCCTGCAACTCACCGTTGAGGAAGGCACTCTTGACATCCATTTGATGAACTGTTCATCCGAATAGGGCTGCAATAGCGAGAAGAAGACGAATTGTGCTCATCTTGGCAGTAGGAGCAAAAGTCTCCTCGTAGTCAATGCCCTCCCGCTGTGTGAACCCCCGAGCGACTAATCTAGCCTTGTATTTATCCAAAGTGCCATCGGCATGATACTTGACCTTATAAACCCATTTGCAGTTGATAGGTTTCTTCCCAGGAGGAAGATCAAAGAGAACCCAAGTGTGATTCTTCAGAAGACTATGATATTCTGTCTGCATAGCCTTTTCCCACTCTGGAATTCCTTTAGCCTCTGAATGTCTGAGGCTCATAGATGCTGTGTATGTTGGCCATAAGAGCATAATTGACTGTGTGTTGCTGCTTGCTCTTGTTACGAGTTGATCTACCCTCAACGAGCTCATCATTCTGAAGATCACTGATAGTCTTGAGCCACCACTTAGGCCGACGAGTAGAAGTACCAACATCTGAAGTAGGAGAAACAGCATTTGCTGGGATGTCTGGAACAACGTCATCTGGATGTGAATCCTGAGGAAGATCAGGTGGTGCTATATCATGACCGGTAGACTCCTCAGCTTCAGAGTCAGAATGCTCTGAAGCCCTCCCATCAAAGGAACCAAGAGGAAGACAAACACCATCATCAGAAACCTTCGTAGGCTGATCCTCAGGGCTAGTAGTAGGAACAAATGGACCAGTAGTCTCATCAATCACAACATCACAACTGAATATGAGACGATCCGTCTCCACATCAATCAACTTGTATGCCTTGTGATTGTTGTTGTAACTAGTAAACATAAGTTTCTGGCTCTTGGAGTCCAACTTGGCACGCTTGGCGTCTGGAATCCATACATGAGCAGTAGAACCAAAGACTTTCAAATGGCCCACTTTAGGCTTACGTCCTGACCAGGCTTCTTCGAGAGTCATCTTCTTAACGGCCTATGTAGGTGACCGATTCAGGAGGTAGACGGCAGTATAAACTGCTTCAGCCCAGTATCTCTTAGGTACAGTTCTGTACTCCAACATAGAACGAGCCATTTCAGTAATGGTGCGATTCCTATGTTCAACAACACCATTCTGCTAAGGGGTGTATGGTGTGGTGAGTTGTCGTTTGATGCCGTGTTGAGCACAAAAAGTAGAGAAGTCAATTGAACAAAACTCCCCCCCATTATCTGACCTTAAAGTAACAATGTGAGAACCTAATTCTTTCTCAACCAAGGCCTTATACTGCTGAAATGTACTGAACACATCTGATTTATTTTTCAAAAAATACACCCACATTTTTTGACTGAAATCATCAACAATTAACAAAAAGTACCTGGACCCAGTAACAGATGGAGTGTTCATTGGTCCACAAACATCAGCGTGAACCAATTGAAGTACCTTGGAGGCTCGCCAAGAATCACCATCCGAGATCGGTGTCCGATGCTGCTTTCCAGCTTGACAGGCTCCACAAACTCCATGATTTTGAGTTTGGATCTCAGGTAGACCAGCAACCAAACCCTCCCGAGACAGTTGAGAGAGATAGTGCACGTTCAAGTGCCCATAACGCTGATGCCAAAGTTTGCTGATGGAAGTACTTTTTGCTGCCAGAGCGTGCTCCTGAAAATCATCGGAATCAGCAAGTCTATATAGACCATGATCCTCAAGTCCCATAGCAATTGTTGTACGAGTCGCCTTATCAACAATGCTGCAAGTGGATGAACTGAATATAACATCCAACTGAGGAGAATGCTTCATGATCTAGCTGACAAAAAGAAGATTATGTTCCATGCCTGGAACATAGTAGACATCAAGAAAGAGTAGATTTCTTCCTCCAGAGTGTATCTGAACATTGCCCTTACCAGCAACTGTGTACTCTTCGCCGCCTCCAAAGATCACTGAATCAGTGAATGGTTCATATTTGTTGAACCAATCTCGACGATGAGTAAAATGCCGAGAAGCCCCAGAATCAATATACCAGGCAGAAGATTGGACTGGATCTGCAGTTCGCTTGGCCATAAATGCATAGAATGCAAACTCTTTTTGCTCGGTGTGCTCCGCGACATTTGCCTTTTGTTGAGACCCTCCCTACTTCTTTTGTTCAGAAGCCATCCGAATGCGACAATTAGCCTTCATGTGACCATATTTGTGGCAATAATTGCACTGAACGTTCTTTTTCTTCTTGCTGTCCTGAGAAGAACCAGAGCTTTTCGGCTGAGAAGATTGAGCCTTCCCTTTGTTCTTAGCAGAAGATTTGGCAGAGAACGCTTGCTCGGTGGAGGTGGAACTGGTACTGCTTCCAAACTGTTGTCGCCATCGATCCTGCTGCAAAAGCTTGTTGCAAAGATCGTCAAACTTCAGATCAACATTGGTGGAGGTGATATTCAGCGTCTCGATGAAGTGCTCATACGAACGCGGAAGACTCTTCAGAGTAATGACAACCATGTCTTCTTCCTCCATTGTTCGACCGATTGCCTCCAACTGATCACGAATGTCCTTGATCTTCATGAGATGTTCTTGTAAGGACATTTTCTCATCCATCATGATGGAAAAGAGCATGTTCTTGAAAAAGAATGCTCTGCTCTTGTCGGAGGTTTCATGAAGTGCCTTCAAATGATCCCAAATTTCTGAAGCAGTTTTGCCAGACGGTACCTGAGGTAGTTGCTCATCCGTGACTGAGAGTTTGATGAGCATAACGGCTTCCCAGTTGCGTTCATCCCATTTGTCCTGGTCCTTTCTGACTACAGTGGGACAAGCTGAGTTCCCCAAAACGATCTGATCGAGGCAACGATATTCGAAGATCATAATCATGCGCTGCTTCCAGGTGTTGTAATTCTTCCCGTTGAACTTCTGGCTGCTTTCGAACATTATGTTCGTCAGAGATGCCATCACGTACCCTGAGGTCGAACTGGTGAAGGCAAAACGAAAACAAAAAAAGCACCAATTCAAAGAGGAAACCCAAAAAATTTCTTGACTACCCAGAAAATTTCGTCAACACCCAGTTGCACAAATTTCGAGGCATGAAAATCGAGGTACCCAAAAAAAACGAAAGACAACCCAGTTGAGATCTGGGAGAACCCACAAGGAATTTGGTCTCAAAAAAAAAATTTGAGTTCAGAAGACTAGTCAAAAACCAGGTCAAAATGTTTAGAGGCCCTAGGCGACCATGAAAGCTCCAAAAATTGCAGAAAATGGAGAACTCGAGCCAACTAATTCTTAGAGAACACAAAAAAATGCCTTCACACAGAAAATACGACCTCAGAAAATCCCGTGTTGAGTCAAAAAGCGATCAAACAAGAATCGCGTGTTTTAGAGAAGGACGCCTAGACATTCACGCCAAACCAGACAAAACAAGAGGAAGGAGAAAGTCGAGGCCACAGAAACCCACAAAATACAGGTCGTGCATGGATAAAATCGCGTCCATGAACAGAAAATCACGCACAAAGAAAGGTCGCAGTAGGTAGAAATGTCGCCCAGAAAGCTACACGCGCCAGAGAACAAAGGTCGCCTAGAACAGAAAAAACGCGCCCAGCAGTTTCCAAAATAACTTTAGACGTGGCTCTCAGAAACCCTCGATTTCCCAGAATGCAAACCCACGACCAGAAAACGCAAATCAGAGAATGCAAAGGCACACAAAAAAAAATTCGAAAAGTCTTCACTAAAATTTTCTGAATTAAAAGAAATTTTTCAATTGCCTGCTCTGATACCATGTTCTAGAAAGAACTGGAAATTTCTTCATTAAACAGAAAAAGAGGAAGAGATACAATATATAGAAGAAACTGGTAAAAGTAGATATTAAAGATATCTAACTACTAAACCTACCGACTACTGTAGCAACAGTAGAAACCCGACTACTGTAGCAAAACAGTTACAAATGACCATTAACATAAATATATAATAATATTCTAACAACTTTATTCTTATTTCTTAATACTTATATTTTTAAAACATGTTTTTGTAGATCTATGGTGGGAGAATTATGGTGCTAGCACACCAGATCTTCAAAAGCTAACCATACGTGTCTTGCAGCCATGTAGTGCTTCTGGGTGTGAACGCAATTGGAGTTTATTTGAAAACATTCACACAAAGAAAAGAAACAGGTTACCTCAGCAGCACCTAAATGATTTTGTTTTTGTTCGGTACAACCTTCGCCTTCAAACTAGAAAGGTGGAGGGCGTTTCACACGACTCCATCAACTTGGATGACATTGATCCATATGGTAAATGGACTATTGATGAACAAAATGATGAGGCTGATGTCTTCCTTACTAATGAGGATCTTGCTGAATTAGAGAGAGCAGCAACAGAAGAAGAAGAAGCAGCAAGATTGGATGCCATGGAGGACAACAAAGACACATTTGAATATCATTTTTCCCCTGCTCGATCTCCTAGTCCTCGTTTGGATACTACAACACAGGCACCTTCTAACTCTAGGCCTCCAAAATTGAGTACCATTGAAAGGGGAAAGAGGAAGATGTAGATTACATGTGGTTGTTAATGTTTTCCTCTTTTTGACATGATTATATGTAAACATTTATAAACTTATGATGCTGTTATACATTGAAACTATGAGTATTTGATGACTATCAATGATTAAATTTCAATTATTGAGTGTTTGATGATCATATGACATGTGTAATCTTTGAATTATGAGTGTTTGATAATCAAATTAAGCTCTTTTGTTCTCTAAATGCATTAATTTGTTCTTTTTTTTTTTGTAAAACTACGGTTTTTTTTTTTGCCAAGTTTTTTCCCGAATCCATCCCGAGTCCCGAGTCTGAATCATATTTTTGGGCTGCCGAGTCCGCGGCGAGTCCGAGTTTGCAAACTATGGTTTCAAATGTGTCTTAGTGCTGATATTATCCATATTGCTTTAATGGGATGAAAATGGTTTCTACTGTTTTAGTATATGTTAAGTGGAGATTGAGCCTATGTCTAGTTTCTTATTTTATGCAATGGTTATTAAAACTTTGATCCAATTTGTTGAAGTGTCATTCCAATTTGTGTCCGATTTGGTATAATAATTTGTCTAAATTAGGTCAAGAGCAAAAATGTTGTCTATGTGTTAAGTTGGTCTATATTAAGAAACCTGAGTCAGTTTTGATCAAAAACACACCAAACAGCAAGATATTAAACTTTCAAATTTTCAAAAAGTCTTATAAAAAATTGTAATGTCCTCTATTTGGTATACTTGGAATTCTGTCCTAAAATCACAATTTTTAAGTAAGAGACATGTATATTAAATTACAATTTCTGATAGACTCTAGTTTAACCCTGCAATAATGTTAGCCAATGATCCATAATATAACATAATCAATTGATTATTAGTATTGTTACATTTAATGCAGTATTTAACATGTATATGCACTGATCTAGATGAGTAATTCACAATGCCGAATCAGAATTATTATCCCTTAATCCTTCATTGGGGAAGATTATAACAAGGAACCTCAAGAGATTGCTAGGAATCTTTCCTGCTTTAGCAAGGAATCTCTCCTCTTTAATCATTGAACTTCCAACTTTTTTTCCCATGAATAAATTATAGAGGCCTTAAAAATTCAAATTGATTAAGCAATATGAATTACAACTCCTTATATTCTACAATTTACTTCCATATTATTCTTGCTGCAGGCAAATATTTATTTTAAAAGATATCTTCTATCTGTTTAAATCTCATTCTATTCTATTAAATATATTAAATAATATAATGGTCATCTTAGTTAGGTTAGATAGTTTATATTTTCGTCTTTTGTTTTCGTTTGTTTCTTTTAGAAATATTGTCTTTGTAAATCTATTTAAGGAGCCATCATCTTGTTGATGTTATTAGCAGCTTCGGGCTGCTTCTTCCAGCTTACACAATTCGAGAAGACTAAATTAAATGATAGCTTCGACTATTTAATTTATATGTGCATGATTTAATTTATGCTTGATTATTTAATAATTAAGGGCCGACCATCATTGAGAATATTAATGTTCATTTAATATTTGGGCCGACCTATCTTGGCATTTTATTGTAAAATAATTATTCTCCTTGAAGGGCCGACCTACTTGAGAAGACATCCTATTTTGTATATATACAAGGTCGCACTTGTATATTTAAGATCATCAAGTTCATTCTTCATAATTCGCATTTCTAGCAGCAAATCATTATTGTGCAGCAGATCAACATCTTGAGCAGCAGATCATTATTGTGCAGTAGAACATCATTGTGTAACAGCAGATCGTACAGTTGCAGCAGATCATTGTTTTGCAACAGCAGACCGAATTCAAGGAGAAACATATTCGTTTGTATCATTGCATCTAGGAGAGGTGCGATTGTTCATTGTATCAAATTCGGCCATTGTTGGGCCTGAGTTGTAAGCAGATTTCTGCTCTTGTTCCTATATATATAAGAGAAACATTTGTTGGGTTTTTCTCCCTCAATGAGGGTTTTCCCAGGGTATCTTGCTGTGTTTATTGTCTAATGTGTTGCAAATATTATAAGTGCTTTCAGTTATTTATCTGATCTAAGAAACACTAACATGGTATCAGAGCCAGGTTTGAAAAAGATCGTGATCAGATTTATTTTGCAAGCACTCACTTTAATCTTTTTCAGTCTATCTCTATTTTTTGAATTTCAAGATGGTGAATGGTCTGAAAATCGAGGATAGACTCGAAGGAGTTTCTAACTACACATCATGGAGGTTCAGGATCATGCTCACATTGGAAGAGAATGATTTGGCTGAGTTTGTGAAAACAAAAGTTCCCGAACCTGAGGAGGAAGAAGAAAAATTGCAATGGAGGAAGAAAGATACTAGGGCAAAGAAAGTGTTGGTTGATTCCGTCAAAGATCATATTGTTCCGATTGTTTTCAAGTTGGATATCACAAGGGAGATGTTCAAAACATTGGAAGAGATGTACAAAATCAACAACACCAGTCGTGCCCTAACCTTGAAGCAACAACTACTTCACATTAAGATGGCAGAAGGAGAGTTTGTCATCACCTACTTCATGAAGATTTCCGAATTGAGAGATCAACTCTCTACCATTGGTCATATTGTTGATGACAAGGATTTGACCATGTTGGCTCTTAATGGTCTTCCTTCATCTTGGGAGTCTTACATTCAAGGAATTAGTGCGAGATCGAAACTTCCCAAGTTTGATTGATTAAGGGCAGACTGCATTCAAGAGGAGTCATGGTTTGTGGCTAGAGGCATTGGTCAAAGTTCAAAGAACGAAGATTTACATGTTCTCACCTCTCATTCATCGAAGAAAGGAAAATTTTGGAAGAAAGGATTCTTCAAAAGGAATAGAGATAATGGGTCAGATGGTGCTCCTACATACAAGAAGAAGTGGGACCTCTCTCGTGTTCAATGCTTTAGATGTGACAAATTTGGTCACTATGCGAAGGATTGTCCTACCAGGCCTAATCAGCATGCTTCATTTGCGGATGTGATTGAGATCTCTCCCCAAAATGATTCTAGTGAATTTCTACTCTAGTCATGGGCCTATGTTCAAGTTGTGAAGGTTGTGTACTGATTTGAGTGCAAGAGCAGCGTATCATACTGTGTCCACCCTTCAGAATATTTAAGAGATAAGTATTCTTTGTTTTGATTACCATTCTAAGCTAAAATTCAATTTGTTGAGTTGTGCAAATCTGACATTATTTACTTAGGATTATGTGTGACCAGTAAATAGTGATCTTTGTGATAAGATTCTTTAGATTTATTCATTACAAGTTGTATCATGCTAAATTGTGAAGATTGTCTTATGAGATTAACTCTTCTGAGAAATTGAAAGAAAGTCATGTCATGATTGATGAATTAATTATCTATTACTCAAGAGATTTTGAAATATTGCATGGTTGAATAATGTTCATGAATTGTTTTATAGCTACTAATTCATGCTATTGAGATAGTCAATCATGTATGCTCCTAGTTATGGTATGTCTATTTGAGATAGTTGAGTTCCATGAACTATTAGTAATCTCTTGTTAATGATTTCAGGATAAATCAAGAAGCGTAAGAGATTGCTTTCAAGAAGAGTTTGATGCATCCTATAAGTTGAAGGATGGAGACTCTACTTGTAGCTATGAGGATAAGTGATTAGTTGAAGAAATCTTTTTCGAAGAGAAAGAATTAACCTTAAGAGGGAGTTCTATGACTCATTGAGAATAAGTAAGGGTTGCAGTGTTGCAAGGCCGGATGCTAAATTGTTGAAGTACCTCTTCAGCAATTGGGTTCTAAATTGCTCAAGTCAACCTGGATTGGTAGCTCCGCAAACCTATTCAGAATAGAGTGATCTAGAATGCGGTCGAAGAGGACAACCTTGAATCTCTACAGAGGTGTGCGTTGGAAACCATTTCTCTAAAGGCAAGCGTTGCAGGCAATGAGGTCAAGTGGTTGATGCAAGAGATTGAAGATTTAGAGAGAGCCTATTGAACCTAAAGAAGATGGTTGTGTTGCCCTGGATGCTGTTTCAGTTGAAGTCTGCGATGATATCCTAGTATAGAAGGACGCAGTCTTCTGTGACACTGAGTACAGCAGAGGCCGAGTACATTACAGCTTGTGTGGCGGCTCAAGAAGCTGTGTGGCGGCTCAAGAAGCTCCTTGCAAGATTGGTTGAACAAGTATTGAAGCCAATTGTCATCCCTTGTGTTAATCAAAGCTTTGAGAAGCTTTCTGTCTTTCCATGGGTTTCATGATAAAGTAAGCATACCACTATATCAGAGATATGGTATCGAGGAAAGATATTCAGTTGAGGTATATCAGCATTGATGAGCAGATGGCAGTCATTCTCATCAAGCATCTCTTTTAGGATAATGGTTGTGTACCTTCCAAACAAACTTGATATGGTGGAGAATGAAGCCCTAGCTGAGAGGGAGTCTCAGTATCAGTGATCTTCAGAATTGTTAATGCATTTCTCTATTGAGAGAGATTTGAGGTGAAAGCCCTTGTTCCACCCTCTGGAAGAGCCATGGTGGATGTCATGTGTGTGACTCCATGACAACATCACGTGAGGGAGTCTGTGATGATTTACTTGTACTTGTGTTTCACCCTCTAGGGGAGCCATGGTGAAAGTCACGCTGAGGTGACAACATCACATTGAGTGATGAGCACTTGTACATACCATCTATGGAGGTAGCCATGATGGTTGATATCACGATGAGGTGATATCTTATTTGCTTTCACAATGAGGTGATAAGCTCCTTATCACAATGAGGTGATATGCTTTGTGTAGCTGGAAGTATCATCCCTAGCTGAGAGGGAGTGTTGATGTTATTAGCAGCTTCGGGTTGCTTCTTCCAGCTTACACAATTCGAGAAGACTAAATTAAATGATAGCTTCGGCTATTTAATTTATATAGTGCATGATATCCTATTTTGTATATATACAAGGTCGCACTTGTACATTTAAGATCATCAAGTTCATTCTTCATAATTCACATTTCTAGCAGCAGATCAACATCTTGAGCATTAGATCATTATTGTGCAGCAGATCATCATTGTGTAACAGCAGATCGTACAGTTGCAGCAGATCATTGTTTTGCAGCAGCAGACCGAATTCAAGGAAAAACATATTCGTTTGTATCATTACATCTAGGAGAGGTGCGATTGTTCATTGTATCAAATTCGGCCATTGTTGGGCCTGAATTGTAAGCAGATTTCTGCTCTTGTTCCTATATATATAAGAGAAATATTTGCTGGGTTTTTCTCCCTCAAGAGGAGGGTTTTCCCAGGGTATCTTGCTGTGTTTATTGTCTTATGTGTTGCAAATATTATAAGTGCTTTCAGTTATTTATCTGATCTAAGAAACACTAACACATCTCTTTTGTTAATATTAAAATATTAAATGTAATATTAATGATCATCTTAGCTCTAGTTAGCGTTTAGTAACTACTGATTACAGTTTAGTTTGTTTTAGAATCTTTCCGTTTTTTAGTTTTAGTTTGCTTCAGTTTACGATTGTTTCTTTTTAGAAACATTGTCTTCTAAATTTCTTTACAAGAAGCTTTCGTCTCCTTTTGTAAACAAGCAATTATGAATATCAATTATCTTTTCATGGTATCAAAGCCCTGGCTTGAACCTGATTAGCCGATTTTTTTTGCAATAAAAAAAATCGAAGTTTATTTTTTAGTGAAGATTTTTGAGGAAGTTTTGAAAAAAAAACCGAAGAAATTTTTTTTTAGAAATTTTTGAGAATTGTGATTTTTTTGAAGGTGAAAATTGCATTTGGGTCCTACACTGTTTTTTGAGGGCTTTCAGAAGCATTTTCGAGATTTTTTTTTAAGGAGATCGCGGATTTTTTCAAAGCCAATTGTTGAAGCTGATTTTTCCTAATAAAAATCGTGTTTTCATGGCAACCTAAAGGGTTGAATTTTTTGAGCCAGTTTTGATATAATTTTTCTGGGAAAAATAAAAATTCTGCAAAGAGTTTTTCGAAAAAAAAAATTGAAAAATTTTACTAAGTGTTTGTTATGAAGAGTTTTTTGACGATTTTTTTCTATCTTAAAAATCGTGGGTTGCTGGTAGGATTTGTAGACCAGTTTTTTGGGCGATTTTTTTCTTAACAAAAAATCATGCACCTGAAGATTTTAAAGATTTTTTGAAATAAATTCTATAAACAATTTGCAATTCAGAAGTTTTTTGAGGATTTTTTCTGAAAAAATCTTACTTTTTCAGAATTTTCAAAGGTTTTTTTGAAAATCTTACAGTTCATGAGTGTTGTGCCAGCTGATGTCTAGAGTTTATGCCAGCTGATCACAAATTTTACCTCGTTTTTTGGGTTTTTGGAAAACAGGAGGGATGGTTGCTTTGTCCAACGTCATGTTGGAAAGTACACAGAGGTTCAATGGGAAATGTTATACTACCTGGAAGCAAAGGAAGCTCACAGTTTTTGAGTGTTGGTGTCTAGATTTGGTTGATCTGCGGGAAAGGATCAGTAATCACGTGATGGTTATGCTTCTCCATTATCAGTCACCGATGATATGTTTCCAAAAGATTATGGGTAGACTTAGTTTTTGTTTGTACAATGACCATTAAGGGAGGGTATTAAAATACTAAACGTAATATTAATGGTCATCTTAGCTCTAGTTAGCGTTTAGTAACTCTTGATTACAATTTAGTTTGTTTTAGAAATTTTCCATTTTTTAGCTTTAGTTTGCTTCAGTTTACGATTATTTCTTTTTAGAAACATCATCTTGTAATTTTTTTTATAAGGAGCTTTCGTCTCTTTTTGTAAACAAGAAATTATGAATATCAATTATCTTTTCAGTTAATACATCAAATATTTACCAATCTTTCTTGTTATATGGTATTAGAGCGGGTCGTGAAAAGATAAATGATATTCATGATTGAGTGATTTACAAAAGGAGACGAAGGCTCCTTGTAAAAAAATTACAAGACGATGTTTCTAAAATAAACAATCGTTAACTGACGCTAAAAAACGGAAAGATAATAAATGTTTACTGACAACTAACTAAAGCTAATAAAAGCAAAAGATGACCATTAATATTACATTATTTAATATATTTAATACCCTCCCTTAATGATCATTGTTCTAACTACCCACAGAAACAAAGAAGGCTGCCCCCTTCTCTTTTGAACGTTCTGCCATACGAGACAAGAGCCTGCCACTTGAGATAAGTCTACCACTAACCCTCCCAAAAATTGCAAAACTTCAACAAATAACCAAAAATCATCACAAAACATCCAACCTAATGTTGGGTGATAAAGTTGTCCCTCCCTGTAGCCAGAGACACTGAAAAATAACTACCACAATTTTGAGCGGCAAACCCTCCAAACTTTTGCAGATGAGCACGACGATCCAAAACGAACTGCAAGAAACCACGATTTCTTAGGACAAAATCGCAAAACCTTGAAACTGAAGTTTACAAAGCATTTTTATTTTTTCGGAAAAAACAATAAAAACCCACAAAGGAATCCCACACAACTCTGCAAATTATAGAAACCCATAAACACGGATCAACATACAAAACATTGTTTTTAAGGAAAAATAGTAAAACCTTTCCAGAAACCAGAGAGCCCTCCCGAATTGCAAAAACCTTGACAAGAGCAAACCCTTAATTTTTAGGAAGAAATTATAAACCCTCCCATGATTTTTCAAGCAAAAAATCAAGAAACCTCACAACTTTTCAGGAAAAAAATATTAAAGACCCTCAAAAAAAATTATAAACCCATACTAATTTTTGAAGGCAAAAAAAAAAAATAGAAAACCCTCAAATACAAATCTCAGCAAAACCGTCACATCGATTTACAACAAAAAACCTAGACAAATTTGCGAGAAACCTTCAAAAAACTGGAAAGAAATTATGCCCAAAAAATCACGCATGTGCAGAAACAAGCCTTTCAGATGTGTCTTCAAAGACCACAGAATACATGGAGGTCGCACCAAACACAAAATACAAAGAAAAATGTGCCAAAAAACTCAGTCACGCGCAGATAAAATCGCGTCCATGCACAAAGAAAGATCGCAGCAGAAGAAACCCGTGAAATACAAGTTGCGGCTAGGGTTTTCAATCATCATGAACTGCAAAGAAATCCGCCCAAATGAAACACAAAGATTCAAGTCGCGGCCAGAAACCCGCGAAATACAGGTCGTGCGCGGGTTTTGCAGTCAAAAATCTGCCATTAGAAAACGTCACATGTTTTTTCAAGAAGACATTGCCCACAAACTTCATAAAATGTTTTTCTCATAAACTAGTGATCTCTCTAAAGAAAACCCTCAAAATCTTCTAAAAATCCTTCACAAAAATCCACCAAAAAAATCTCCACGAAAAACCACCGATTAAAAAAAAATCGGCTCACTAAAAATCTAAGAAATTTCTAAACCTAATCAAGTTCGAGCCTAAGCTCTGATACCATGAAAAGATAATTGATATTCATGATTGAGTGATTTACAAAAGGAGACGAAGGCTCCTTAAATAAGCAAAAGATGACCATTAATATTACATTATTTAATAGGTCGATGGGGTTTCAAAAAATTTGATGAATTTTTTTATTAATAAATTTGTAGCCTCTTTCTACCTAGAATTTATTTCCAGAAATGTCCAAAGTTTTTTTGTGAGGCGGATTTGTTAAGCTACATTTCGTGTTTGTTTTTTGGTGTTGTTTTGAGGACTGGAATCGAGGGTTCTTTGAAAGTCGTGGAATTTTTAATCACACAACATATTTTCATGTATTCTTTCTAGAGATTTCCTCACCTAAACCTGCAAACCACGTGTCTCAGTTCGTGGATCTTTCTCTGTGGTTCGCACGTTTCTTTGTGGTTTTTTTCGCACGCCATTTCGTTGCATTTTTGGGCGTTGTCTTTGCAGATTATTCTATGGACGCGTTTTTCCGGTGCGGTTGTGGTTTACATAAGATTTCCTGGGGCGTTTTGGCGCGCGACTGGTCTGCATGTGTGGAGATATTTCTATTTCGAGGCTTTTTTTGATTCGCGCCATTTCCCTACAGGTCTTTTCTCGTGTTTCTTTCAAAAATCGCAACTGCTGTATTTTATCTTGGGTGTTGTTCTCTGTAGATCAAGTTTATTCCGTGCAACATTTTTTGGACACGTTTGTCTTTGATTCTGGTCAGCTTTGAGGCGGGATTTCGTCTTCTATTGGTAGCGATTCTCAGAGTTCCTGTCTTTTGCAATCTTCTAAGTGCTTCTAAGTTCCATGTTTCTAGGTTTTTTTAAAAAAATTATCCCTGAAAAAATAAAAAAATTCTAGAGGGTTTTTAATATTTTTTTCTTGAAAAAAATTCTGGAGGGTTTTTTAATGTTTTTTCCGAAAAAAAATTTTGGTGGGTTTTCATAATTTTGCCCTTCAAAAAAAATTCTATTTGGTTTTCTGATTTTTTGCCTGAAAAAATCATTGTAGGGTTTATAAAAAAAATTTCCTCAAAAATTAAGGGTTTGCTTCTGTTAACCCAGTCAAGGTTTTCGCAGTTCAAGAGGGCTCTCTGGTTTTTGGAAAGGTTTTACCGTTTTTTCCGTAAAAATGATGTTTTGTATGTTGATCTGTGTCTCGGATTTTGTATTGGCTTTGTAATTCACAGAGTTGTGTGGGATACCTTTGTGGGTTTTTACCGTTTTTTCGAGAAAAAAACGATGATTTGTAATCTTGGGTTTGGCGATTTTTTCCTCAAAAATTGTGATTTTTTGCAGTCTATTCTAGGGTGTTGTGCTTGTTAGTGTTTTTTAGATCAGATTAAACAATGAAAGTAATTAATAGAATTGCAACACATAAGACAATGAACACACAAAGATACCCTAGGAAAACCCTCCTCTTGAGGGAGAAAAACCCAGCAAATATATATCACTTATATATATATATAGAACAATGGCAGAAATTTGCTTACAACTTAGGCCCAACAATGGCCAATAATGAATGTAATGAGGTCGCACCTCTCCTAGATGCACAAGATACAAATGAATATGTTCTTCCTTGAAATCGGACTTGCTGCTATAAAGTGTGAATTCTGCTCTTGAAGATAGATGCGAACTTGCTTGAATCGAATGTGTTACAATGACAAAATGACCTTGTACTTATACAACACACGGTGCCTCTTCACTTAGGTCGGCCTCTTTGGAGAACATAATAAAATACAAAAGAGGTCGGCCCAAACAATAATAGATAAATGCGAATCAATAGGGTCGGCCCTTTATTCATTTATGTTTATTGTTTGATATAAATTAAATAGCCGAATGGCTATACATTTAATTTGCTCTTTCTTCTTGGAATTCGTGCAATGAAGTGCAGACCATAGCTGCTATAACATCAACACTCCCTCTCAGCTAGGGATGAACTTCCACCTGCACAAGACACATCATATCAAAATGAAAACAAAATAGAATATCACCTCAATGTGATATCCACCATTGTGGCTACCTCCACAAATGGTAAGAATAAGTGCTCATCACTTAATGTGATGTTGTCACCTCAATGTGACTTTCACCATGGCTCTCCCAGAAGGTGATACACAAGCACAAATAAAATCATCACGGATTCCCTCACTTGATGTTGTCATGGAGTCACACACATGACATCCACCATGGCTCTCCCAGAGGGTGGAAACAAGAGCTTTCACCTCAAATCTCTCTCAATAGAGAATTGCATTATCAAGGGCTTTCACCTCAACTCTCTCTCAATAGAGAATTGCATTATCAAGGGCTTTCACCTCAACTCTCTCTTAGTAGAGAATTGCATTATCAAATAAGAATCACTGATACTGAGACTCTTTCTCAGTTAAGGCTGCATTCTCCACCATACCAAGTTTCTCTCAGAAGTACACAAACTTAATTCTGGCAAGAGGCTTGGTGAGAATGTTTGTTGTTTGCTCTTCAGTGCTGATATACCTCAACTGTATAGCTTTCCTTTGTACCATATCTCTAATATAGTGGTACTTGATCTCAACATGTTTTGTTTTGTCATGAAACACGGGATTGACAGAAAGCTTTACACAGCTTTGATTATCACAGTGTATAATAGTAGGCTCCATTGATTGTCCAAACAATCCTGCAAGGAGCTTACGAAGCCACACTGTCTCACGAGCTGCCACACAAGCTGCTATATATTCTGCCTCAGTTGTACTCAAGGCCACTGAAGACTGTTTCCTGCTACACCAAGAAATCATAGCAGTCCCCAAACTGAAGCAACAACCAGAAGTACTCTTCCGATCTGAGACACATCCTGCCCAATCAGAATCAGTAAAACCATGCAGCTCTAAATCCACACCTGAAGAATATCTCAACCCATATCCAATAGTGCCACATAAATATCTCAAGATATGTTTAGCTGCTACAAGATGTATTTGCCTTGGTTCACACATAAACTGGCTAAGTGCACTCACTGCATAGCAAATGTCAGGTCTAGTGTTAACTAGATACATCAATGAACCAATCAACTGTCTATACATCATAGAATCCACTGGTTCTGAACTAGCTGTAGCTTCTTTCAACTTATCTAGGTTAGTCTCCATGGGTGTAGACATAGGTTTGCAGTCAATCATACCAAACCTTTTGAGAATGTCGACAGTATACTTGCCTTGACTTAGAATCATCTCATCTGACTTTTGCCAAACTTCTAAGCCAAGGAAGTAATGCATGAGACCTAGATTCTTCATCTCAAACTCTGAAGCTAACTCCTTCTTGCATTTTAGAATTAGATGTTCCTCACCAGTGATAATCAAGTCATCAACATATAAAACCAAAATCAATGCTTCGCCATTTACCACCTTGAAGTAGAGGTTAGAATCTGCATCATTCTTTAAGAAACCCAGACTTGAAAGATACTGATCAATCCTTTCGTACCAACCACAAGGAGCTTGCTTAAGACCATACAAGGCCTTCTTCAGCTTGCAAACATGAGACTCTTTCCCATGTACCTCAAATCCTTCGGGTTGCTCAATGTAAACCTCTTCTTCTATTACACCATTTAGAAAAGTTGTCTTTACATCCATTTGGTGAATCTTCCATCCTCTAGATGCGGCAATAGCAATGATGGTTCTAACAGATGTATATCGAGCCACAGGAGCAAAGGTTTCTTCATAGTCAACTCCCTCTTTTTGTGAGAACCCTCTAGCCACGAATCTTGCCTTGTGCTTCTCAATGCTCCCATCAGCTGCATGCTTGATCTTGAAGAGCCATTTAGAAGACACCACAGATTTGCCTTTGGGTCTAGGAACTATATCCCAAACATCGTTCTTAAGTATGGACTGATATTCCTCAGACATGACATCTTTCCATACTTGTTGACTAGAAGCTTCTTCGACACTTGAAGGCTCTGATTCAATAATCTGACTCATCAAGGCGACATAACTAGAGAACTTGTGAGGTCTCTTGCTTTCTCTGAAAGCTCCTCTTGGAGCTGCAAAACTTTCTGCTTCCTGCATTGTCCTACGAGCCCAAAGAGGTCTTTTCTTTCCAATCACAATATCTAGAGGCCCATCAGTAGGATCCAAGGGTTCAACTGGATCAACATCTTCTTTAGGTTCTGGAGCCTCCTTCAGGTTCTCTAGAATATGGTCAATTTCCATATCTTGAGGAGGTTCTTCTTCATCAATCTCCATAGGAGTGCCCTTGGACCTTCTGAAAGCAATGTCTTCCTTAAATGTGACATCTCTACTAATCAAAATAGACTTTTGTCCTAGTATGTATATCCTGTAAGCTTTTGATGTCTCACTGTATCATACAAGAATTCCTTTCTTCCCAAAAGGTTCTAACTTTGTTCTCTTCTCCTTTGGAATATGAACATAGACTGGACAACCAAATATCCTCAAATGACTAACTTCAGGTTTTGCGCCTGAGAATGCTTCTTCGAGAGTTTTACTCTCTAAGATCCTGTGGGGACTCCTGTTTTGAACATAGACGGCTGTCCTTGATGCTTCAGCCCAAAGAGAGATTTGTAGGTCTTGATCATGGATCATAGCTTTCACTGCTTCCACAATAGACCTATTCTTTCTTTCAGCAATACCATTTTGTTGTGGATTATAGGGAACATTGAACTCCCTCTTAATCCCTACTTCAATACAAAAATCTCGAAAGGTGCCAGAAGTGTATTCTCCACCATTATCGGATCTCAATACCTTGATCCTTTTCCCAGACAGGTTTTCAACCTGTGCCTTGAATTCTCTGAATCTTTCTAATACTTCTTCAGATTCTTTAGATCTCAAGAAATAAATCCAAGTCTTTCTAGAATAATCATCAATAAAAATAATATAATACAAGAAACCACTAGATGATGCAATAGACATTGGACCACACAAATTAGAATGAATGAGATCAAGATTACATTTAGATCTACTTTCACTAGAGTGAAACGTACCTTTTGTGTTCTTGCCTAGAGCACATCCCTTGCATTTTCCTTCATGTTCTTGATTGAATTTTGGAAGACTGGTGACCATCTTCTCCATGATAGGTAGAGCACGAAAGTGAATGTGAGCCAATCTTCGATGCCAAAGATCGCACATGCTGGAACTGTCATGCACAAGCGCTTGAAGAGGACGAGTGCATAGCCTGTAAAGGCATTCATGTCTAACTCCAATCACTTGAGCAGATTTGTAGCTGGAATTCTTCGCCCATATAAGAACTTTGCCTTTAGAGAAGGCAACTTGATAACCCTTGTCTTCTAGAGCTGAAATTGAGACAAGATTCCTCTTTATCCCTAGAACGAATAGTACATCATTCAACACCAATGAAATCCCGGAATCCAAGTGAAGAGAGATGTTTCCAATTCCTTTCACAGAGTATCTAGCATCATCTCCAATGACGACTTGATCACTAGAGTTACTCTCCACTAAGTTTGAAAGGTGACTTTTGAAACCGGTGATGTGCCTAGAGGCACCACTATCAATCAGCCAAGTGTTGACATCGGTAGATATATTACTTGACAAGGCTGAATAGAACAAATAATCACTAGAGTCCTTTTGAGGAGCGACTTCTTCAACATTTGCAGTGGCAACTTGTTGCTTAAGTCTTTGAGGACAATCCTTTTCAAAGTGACCATACTTATCACAACGAAAACATTGAATCTTGGACATGTCTCATTTTCTTTTGAAGGGAGGAGCACCATCATTTCCGTTTTCCCAATTCCTCTTGAAGAACCCTTTCTTGAAGCCTTTTCCTTTCTTTGACGAATGAGAGGCAAGAACTTGTAATTCTTCATTCTTTGAACTTTGACCAATGCCTCTAGTCGTTAATCTTGACTCCTCTTGGATACAGTCAATTCTTAATCGATCAAACTTGGGAAGTTTAGATCTTGCACTGATTCCTTGAATGAACGCTTCTCATGAAAGCGGAAGACCATTGAGAGCAAGCATAGTTAGGTCTTTGTCGTCAATCATGTGACCAATTGTGGAGAGCTGATCTCTTATCTCTGAAATCTTCATGAAGCATGTAATGACAGATTCTCCTTTCGCCATTTTCACATGATGAAGTTGTTGCTTCAGTGCGAGAGCTCGACTAGTGTTGTTGATTTCATACATTTCTTCCAATGTTGTAAACATTTCTCTTGCCGTATCCAATTTGAAGACGATCGGTACAACATGATCTTTGACGGAATCAACCAATACTTTCTTTGCCCTAGTGTCTTTCTTCCTCCACTGTAGCTTCTCTTCTTCCTCCTCAGGTTCAGGAACTTTTGTTTTCACGAACTCAGCTAAATCATTCTCTTCCAAAGTGAGCATGATTCTTAACCTCCATGATGTGTAGTTCGAAATCCCTTCGAGTCTATCCTCGATTTTCAGACCGTTCACCATCTTGAGAATTTTAGAAGAGAGACTAAAAAAAATAAAGTGAGTGTTGCAAACTAAATCTGATCATGATCTTTTTCACACCCGCTCTGATACCATGTTAGTGTTTCTTAGATCAGATTAAACAATGAAAGTAATTAATAGAATTGCAACACATAAGACAATGAACACACAAAGATACCCTAGGAAAACCCTCCTCTTGAGGGAGAAAAACCCAGCAAATATATATCACTTATATATATAGAACAATGGCAGAAATTTGCTTACAACTCAGGCCCAGCAATGGCCAATAATGAATGTAATGAGGTCGCACCTCTCCTAGATGCACAAGATACAAATGAATATGTTCTTCCTTGAAATCGGACTTGCTGCTATAAAGTGTGAATTCTGCTCTTGAAGATAGATGCGAACTTGCTTGAATCGAATGTGTTACAATGACAAAATGACCTTGTACTTATACAACACAAGGTGCCTCTTCACTTAGGTTGGCCTCTTTGGAGAACATAATAAAATACAAAAGAGGTCGGCCCAAACAATAATAGATAAATGCGAATCAAAAGGGTCGGCCCTTTATTCATTTATGTTTATTGTTTGATATAAATTAAATAGCCGAATGGCTATACATTTAATTTGCTCTTTCTTCTTGGAATTCGTGCAATGAAGTGCAGACCATAGCTGCTATAACATCAACACTCCTCATCTGCAAAAGTTTGGAGAGTTTGCCGATTTTTCCTCAAAATAGTGGTTTCAGTTCATGCAGTTGTTTTCGATGTCTCTGGCTACAAGGAGGGACAGCTTTGTTACCCAACATCAGGTTGGATGTTTTGTGATCCGTTTTGGTCATTTCCAAAGGTTCTGCAGTTTCTGAGAGGGTTGTTTGCAAACTCATCTCAAGTGGCAGAGTCAGCGGCAGGCTCTTGTCTTTTGTTGCAGAAGCGTTCTGAAGAGAAGGGGGCAGCCTTCTTTGTTTCTATTGGTAGTTAGAACGATGACCATTAAGGGAGGGTATTAAATATATTAAATAATATAATGGTCATCTTAGTTATGTTAGATAGTTTCTATTTTTGTCTTCTATTTTCATTTGTTTCTTTTAGAAACATTGTCTTTGTAAATCTGTTTAAAGAGCCTTCGTCACCTTTATTAATACAACGAATATTTACCAATCTTTCTTGTTATATATTCCTTACTGATTATATCTGCTGTTATATCCAATAATATTCCTTGTATCTTTCCATCTGCTATTATTATTCTAATTTCTAATTCTCTCTCCCTCTTTCCACCTCACACAAGCTTCATTTTATATCTTCATCTCTTGATGAAAAGAGATACCTTTTCACAATGGATGCATCATTTCCAAGAGAAGCACCCTTTCATTATAGATCGCTGTCCTTGCTGTTCTTAATAGTTGCCTCTTTACACTTAATCGCTCCCTTCTTCCTTCATTTAATTAATCACAGATCTTTATATTATAATTGCTGCCTTATTCATGACAACTGTTTTTTGGTTATATTAAAGATCGCTGCCTTTTATTAATATCAAGTCTGCCTTCATGTGATGAATCGCTGCCTTGTTTGTAGTTATATTTAATCGCTGCCCTTATTGCAATTTATTTTAACATAAATATATTTTACATTATTATATTATAATAATTATAATGTTAATATTTATTTGGTGTTGTTAATATTTATATTCTTATATTTGATAATTATAATTATAATATTATCTTATAATAATTATAATAATATTAAATTGTTATTAGAGATGGAGCCGTTGGATGAGGACGTGAGGGTTTCGGTAGGGCTGGGTGCATCAGAGGAAACCCAGTTGTTGTGCAGAGCTTTGGAGGGCTTTGGAGGGAAAGCCCGCAGTGTTTGGACAGAAGAAATCAAGCCCGGGGGAAGCAAAGGAGAAACGGGGGGTGGAAAATAATAGAAACGATGGCGCTGGCGGTTCTTAGATGGAGAATATGGGGAAGGCTCCTGCGGCGTCGATTTCATTGCAAGGCGAGCTTGAAAATGAGGTAAACCACAATGTTAATGTCTTCTCAGAATTAGGTTTGATTGGGCGTTTCAAGGGTTTTTGGCCCCGTTTATGTGACCTCCACAAATGGATCTCTAAACATTGGGAACCTGTGGTAGATGGGTGTATTCAAATCTACCCAGTTTCCAGAAGGTTTTTTATTGTTGTTTTTGAATCTGTGAAGAACAGAAACAAAATTCTGTGTGATTATTTTTGGAATTGGGAGGAAAAGTTTGCTCTGTCTCTGAAACCATGGCACCCAGCTTTTAATCTTGTCACTAAGAAATTTGAGAAAGTGCCATTATGGGTGAGACTACCAAACTTTCCTCTTCACCTGTGGTTCAACTCTTGCTTGGAGGCTATAGGAAACTCCTTAGGGAATTTTTTGATAATAGATGATGATTCTTCAAATCTTATGCACTCCACATACGCCCGGATTTTAGTGGAAATAGAAGTAGCAAAGACTCTCCTAGAAGAGATTTCAATCAACACCTCCAAAGGATGCTGGAAGCAGCCCCTGGACTATGAAGGTGTTTCTTTTCGGTGCAGAAGATGCTCCCAAACTGGACATAAGGCTGCGCAATGTACAAAGCCCCGGGTGCCCAAACCAACGACTTGGTGGAAGGATGTGTCGCACTTTCATTACGCAGTGGAGAAACAACGTGTGCAAAAGGAAGGGCAACGCAAGAGTTATTCTCAGGCTGTGAGTAACTCGGAACCACAGCAGCCAAATTGGGCCCCAGAGCAGGCGGGAGGGACAGGAATAACAGAGGGGCCTACTTTGAGAGGTGCTGATGCAACGAAGGTGGATGAAGCCTTGGTTGATCAAAGCCAAGGGGGTGCTAAAACTCCGAAGTTAGGGAGAAATCAGGGACAACGAGAGTCCATGGAAAGGAAAAGGTGAAGGGCACTCCAAAGGATCAAGGTGGACAAGTTGTATGCGGGGCTCTTGAAGAGGCGGGGTCACAACACGATACATCTTTAGAATGGCAGAAGAAGGCTGCAAGGATGGAGGAAGGATGGCAAGTTGTGAAGGGGAAGAGAGAAAAGAAAGGGAAAAAAGAAACATTTGGCATGGTCCTCCGGTCACAGAACAAGGGAGGAACCAAACGAAAAGGATGCATTTGAAAAGTTTGTTGTATTCTTGGGGATTTAGTATGTTTGTTTTGAAAATTTGTTATCTTTTGGAGTCCTTTCCATGGGGAGATGGTGCCCCATGTCACCATCCCTGTTTCGGGGCAGGATAAATCCTGGAATCAATAAAATAAAATATTATCACCGATCAAAAAATATATATATATTAAATTGTTAATATTTTTTTATATTTTAAATATGTATTTTGTTATTTATTTTATTTATTTATTTGCATTTTAATGCTTTATATCTTAGTGTTACAATTTTGGGGGCATGACAAAAATGTAAAATACAGTTTTGAAGGTTCAAATGATGAAATGGGAATTTTAAAATTGATGAAATTGGCATAGAGAACTTCTGAGCAATAGGGCTCTCCAGGGTCTTCAGTATTTGAAAAAGGAGGTCAATATGTACCTAGATAAAACGTCATGTCTTTTGGAAGTTGTGCTACTTTACACATTTCTAGTTGCAAATTTTAAAATGCTCATAAAAGAAGAATAAAAGATTGCAAAATTTCAGTTTGAAAGCTCAATAAAATTAAAAGATTCCCAGTGATGTGATGTTTTTAAGTTTCCATAAAAATATAACAGTTGCCATGATTTTTTGAAAAGGGTATTATAAAAAGTAAAATCATTTTCATTTGTGAGGGTTAGGTGATTTTTGAGAGTATAAACGTGTGAAGAGATATTCTATCAAAATTTGTAATTTTCTTTCTGAAGAATAATATAAGTCTGAAACTCTGTTCCAGTATGATTTTGTAATGAATTTGCTCTAATATAATGAATTTGATCATCCCTTTTGCTATATTGCATGTTCTTGAGAAGAAGTATATTTTCGAGGAAGATAATTTTTGAGATTTGTGGGTTGAGTTAGTACATTTCCAAGGAGAATAATAAAGCTTTCCAGACAACAAGTGGGATATGCAGTGATCGTAAAAGATTAAGTAGGATCATTTTCATCAAGTCAATTACATGGATTTAAATCATTGCAAGGCAGTGATATAATATTAAACCTCAGACATTAAAGTTTGTTAGAATTCTATTTTAACCAAGTTGTAGGCACCAATCTTTTTCAGTATCCTTACCTATTCATAAATTGAAAAAATAAAAAACTACAATTTGGTCGTGTATATTAGTAGTCTAGGTGTCATGTTCACTTCAAATCATTAAAGATAATAAGAGAGTTGATATTGCGAGATCATTTTCCAATCCTCACTTGCATACATAAACAAATTATCTGTGATATACTGTGATAAACCCATTGTTAATATAATATTCGGTATTGTTTGAGGTGTACCTACCTAGATCTTGCAGAGCTTAAAGGGTAAGAAAGATACATCCATCTCTCGTTTGTCAGCCCAGAATCTCACTAATCTTAATCATAGGGATTTGCAACCCCTTAGAGAGTATTGAAAGCAGGTTGGAGAATCAACAAGTGGTCAGGCTCAATAAAGTTTATGTGATGTCTTTAATGTCTTGGCTGAAACTACGAAGTATCCAGGTTTCCAAACAAAGCAGACATACGAGATGACTAAGTGAATAGGATGAGAACTATTTTTTTTTCTTTAAAAACTAGATCGGTGTTGACTACAACACAAATGCACCCCAAAGACAGTCCTTCTTATCCAGAAACACCTCATATACCACACAAAGAATTGATCTATAGAATACATACTCCTGCCATGTCTGTGCACGTATATATCAGATTGTCTTAGTTTATGCAGGTGAGGAGATTTTGGCTATCAAAATGACAGGAGTGAACCAAAGTATCCAGTAACTAGCAAAACTTGGCACACCAGATTCAGAGTTGCTTCAACTATATTAGAACGTTCTGTGGCTAAACAAAGAATCAGAAGAATCATTGCATACCTTCCAAAGGCCCTGCAAGGGACGAGTAGAAGTGGGATGGCAATTTACAACTTTAACAAAGTGTTCTGATTCCCATTTTCTCCTCCCATGGCTCGCCTTCTCCTTCTCCTTCCTCCTCTGCTTTCTCACAGACCTATCCCCCCCCAGACTGACTTTGGTCGCGAAGTACTGGTAAATCTCAGTCTGCAATCCATCAGGAAGGCTTCCATAGGTGTCCCCATCGTCTAGCAATTCCTTGCTTTTCTTCTTCGATAAATTCCAACAACTGCTACTTCTTCCCATATGACAGTTTCTAGTCCAATTCTGATCCGCATCCCCATTCTCTTCCACAACAATATGACAATTCCCAACAAAGCTTACCTTAACCAGCACCAAACCGTCTAGCACCTCATCCTCCGCCTCCCAATTCTCGAAAGGGTTCCTGATTCTTCTCACTGCCACTCCACCGCCCACTTTCGGATCCAACCCACCATCCATAACGGCCAATGACGCAGAGCCACTATTGGTCCCGTGGCCTACACCAGAAAACAACACTGATCCAGTATCACAACCATTGGCCAAACCAGAAGACAATACAGAACCACCTTCAATTCCACATTTCTTACCCATTGCAGAATC
The DNA here is from genome assembly GCA_007115665.2 of Sequoiadendron giganteum. NCBI lineage: Eukaryota > Viridiplantae > Streptophyta > Pinopsida > Cupressales > Cupressaceae > Sequoiadendron > Sequoiadendron giganteum. The sequence continues at coordinate 22,070,062 of CM021104.1, forward strand.
CAGTAACCAATCAGGGTCAATAAAACACAAACCCTTACCATGGGACGAAACTCCCATCCACAGAAAGGGCACCTTGCGGACCTCATAGCTGCCGTGCCTAACTGGAATTATTCTGTTACCGACCACACAAGAATTCCCCCAGTCAAAAGTAACAAGGGGTCCATGCCCCCCATGACCGACCCCTCGCCAAAAGCCCACCAAATTCTCCCACTTTTCCAAAACCTGGTACAACACCATGTACCTAATTTTCCCATTTCCCCATTTCCTGACGTCTGTTTTATTCCCCCACCGCCTCTCACACATGGCCATCCAAACCTTACGGTCATCTGAGCAGAGGCCATGTAACCGCCTGTTGAGACAATGGCAGGCTGCGATCTCAGACGGCGAAAGAAAGGATAAGATGCATATGACCACATCCTCCTCTACGTCTGAGAACGCCATGCAATGATTTTCAATAATGTTTGTCTGGGGAGTCTTGTTATCTGAATCTTGAGGTTTCTGAGATCGCGGGTTCGATCCACAGCAGCTCTCGTCGCCATTTTTTGAGCTTTGCGAAGGATTTTCAGCTAGCATTATTTTTCACATTTTCTTTCTTTCTTTCTTTCGATCGGGCAAAATTTCTGTCTTCCGAGAGGGCAAAATTTCTGGGTTATTTTCTTTCCATTTCCTTCAGATTTTTTTTTTTTAAAAATTTTTTAAAGATTCCTCCTCATTTGGCATTTCTTAGGAATATTCTTCCTCTCGGCCATCTCCTTCACCTGAATTTTTTATTAAATGAAAGATAGATATGTGTATTTATTTTTGTTAATAAAAAAATATTGAAGACAAATGATAAAGAGGAAGGAAGAAAGAAAATGTGTTGTCATTTAGCATTTTTTATTGGTTTCATAATGTCAACCCTCTATTTTTTGTTGGGGATACGGATTCGGTCTGTCATCAAGATTTGCATCTAAGACAGTAGTGCCTTAGTGATTTCAATTCAAAATCACAACAAAGACACAACTAATTATGCTATAAAGCAGAAACAAGTAAAGTTGATCTCCCATTGATCTTCTGAGAGAAATGAATGCAACAAGAAACAGATTCATCATAAACAGAAACCATGAAAGACAAAAAGATATACATGGGGAAAACCCTTTCAGGTAAAAACCCCACACTCCAAAATTTCGAGCCATTGTATTATTCAGCAACACAAAACCAGTTACAATACAATATCAGGCTCAAAGGCAATACAGAAGTTACATCTTGTTCTACTGGAGAAGTAACAGGTACCCGCAAGATTCCTTTCAGCTCCTCAGATGACTGTCACAGCCAGCCTCATGGCCAGCCCATTCATTCGGCCTCCAATGATTCTCATGCCCAGATTCGAGAGATAGAGTGTTCACAGTTGCATTTCCTAAGCAAACTGTTCGAACACCCTCTCCATCTCTCGTCAAAACCCTTCACACCTTCGGCTCTCCAACCTGCAAGTCCAACATCTGCAACCTCGCACCATGCATCATTCATTATGCTTGCAGCCCCATGCTCACGCAATCACGTACCTTTGCATCCTGCTCGCAATCTCATGGTCGTGCATCTAGCCGCACATTTCGCGCTTGCTCTGCAACCCACGACTCTTGCAGACTCAGCGAACTTCAAACTTGGCATATGGCTTATTGAGAAATAACACATCTCTCATCCATATAAGTAACTGACTCAACAAGAGCAAGGAAGACCATCTGCAAATCACGCATCTGGTCGGATCTGACAGATCTCCCTGCAACGAGCCGCCTAGGCATTCAATGCCAAACCTAACACTGCCGGAGCCGGAGTCGGAACAGGAGTCGAAACAGGACTTTACCAAAAAAATACACTGTCAGAATCGGAGTCGAAACAGGACTCCACCGAAAAAGCACACTGCCAGAGCCGGAGTTAGAATAGGAGTCGAAACAGAACTCCACCGAAAAAGCACACTGTCGGAGTCGGAGTCGGAGACAAAACTGGAGTCGAAACATGACTCCACCGAAATTACAGGTTCAGGAACCAATTCGGTTTCGCGTCCGCCCATGGCAAAGAGGAACACATCGGAAACAAGACTGACCGGGTAAAGTCAACCCAGGGTCAAACCAAGATGGGAGCACAAAAGATCAAAGTCGGAGTCAGACCCGGAACAGGAACAAAAATAGGACTTCACCAAAAGTCTAAGATCAAGAACCAATCCAGTTCCGGTTCTGCCTTCGCCAACTGCAAGAAACAACAATCCAGAACCAAGACAAGGCGGAGGAAAACTCCCCGAGGAGAATCCAAACATCCAGAAGAACCAGATCACACAAGCAGGAGTCGAAATCGGAGTCGGAACAGAAACTGAAGCAGGAAGATGGCAAATAGACATTGCCAACTTCCAAAACTAGTTCTGCCTCTGCCAGAACCAAGTGAAGAGCAACAGACTGCCGGAGCCGGAGCCAGATCCAAACCTGGAACATGACAAAAGGAACAATGTCAACTTCCAATCCGATTCTGCCTCCTCCAGAACAAACTTCGAAGATCTAGCAAAGCGGGGAGCGGAGCAGGGGACGGAACGGGAACAAACCCGGAACAAGGCAAATGGAACAATGTCAAGTTTCATCCCGGTTCTACCTCCGCTAGAACAAAAGACTTTGCCAAGGAAATAAGAGAATTCACCTAAGTCTTCAAAGGGGGTCACCAGAAAGTTGAGGCATAATTCCCAACAATCTCCCACTTACCGAAGACTTTCAGGCATCCTCTAAACCAGCCCGAACAAGGACCAACACATGCTCTCACACCCCAATCAAAACCACTGCAACAACATCAGAAAGATGTCCACCACTTTCAGCAATAGCTCCAAACACAGGAACACACCAAAGTGAAACAGTAACAGTCTCAAGAATGAAAGCAAAAAATCCTCCAGACGGCAAAGGCAAAAAACCAGCAAAGCACCACTCCAACCATCTCCAGAACAAGAAAAAACCGACCAGCTAGAAAAGCAACCAAGAACTGACTGCCCTCATCCAACTGATCAAACCCACGTGACTGAAAAACCAGCACCCACAGCTCATGCTGAAACATCCAACCACCCATACCTTAAAGGTATGACCTAAAAGTGAACTCATGCCATCAAAAGAAACCCACCCATCTCAGCAGCAAACAAGCACCCTGTGTCAACCAAGTCATAGACCAAACACATCCAAGTACTCCCACTGCAAGGGCACTGTCCAGATGAGTGCAAACAGAGCACCATCACAAATGATCCAGGCATACCAAGTCCACCAAACCCAGCATAAAGAAATGTAACCATGTAGTTCCAAGGAACATCCACACTGATCTGCAACATCTGCAACCACCTGCTGCAAGAAAAATTTCTCTCAACTGTCTTCCACAGTTCATCCAAACACCTCCAAAGCTGACTGAAGAAAGAAGCACAGGCACCTTCGTGTCATCACCCAGGTGACAACACATGACCACAAACAGTGACCAACCCGGTACCACAAAGGCAACTCACATCTAAAGTCACAAGAGCAATCAGGAAGAACAAGACTAGATAAGAGAGAAACAGCAAATCAACAAGAAACATGTCCTTCTACAAACACTTCTAAATATCAATTGTGTCAAGAATGATCTTTTTTACATCCCAAAGGGAAAAGCCTTGACAACATCGAACAAAACATGAATGTAAGCTCTTCAAAGAAGATTAGACCTACCCATATAACCATCTCCTTTCAGTCCTCAAAAGCACAAGGAGATATACTATGTTTTCCAACCTTTCATTATGAATCCTCCAGAATCTAAACCAACTCAAGATTCATATCATGAAAGATAAAACATAAAGCACTTGAAAAGTATAATGGGTAAATACCTTTCACAATGACACCATTGCCGAGTAGATCAAGAAGAAAAGAGAGACATGCTCATCCAAGATATACAAGCCACCATGGCTAACCTAAGAGCATTCTCCTTCAAGATCTTTGTTGAATTTACATTCAACCAAAGTGCAGGCTTCTTGGACTTTCAGTTGTAACAACAACATTCACTTAAGAATTCAAGCCTCACCTATATTCTCCATGCATCTATGAGTATCAACACTTGTCATCCCATGCTAACTCCAAACTGCAACACTGCAATAGCCAGAAGTGGATTCCAGCATATGACCAATGTACTCAAAGTAAAGAGAACCCCCAGACCACTGTCAAAGTTCCATAACCTAGAACAGGAACTTATCATGACACCATGATCTACACATCTCCAAGGGAGATACCATGCTTCAAGGGAACTATCCATGGTCTTCAAGAGCAAAACAACATGCCAAAAAACTCTAATGCACAAGCAAGAGTATACCATGACATAAAGCAAACAACTCTAAACCAACATCACCTGTCAAGCAGCACCAGCAACTCAGCCAAAGACTACCAAGGTCCTTCATGGCTCCAAAGTGTTGCACATCTTCAAATAGTGAACATGCAGATACAAATTCTGCAACACCAAAGAAGACACCAGTCATTGCTAAAGCTCCCACTGAAACGTGACACTGAGTTTTCCAAGCACCATGACTGACCACACCATCACTGTCAAAAGCTTACACTATGCCAGTGTACCCAACTCTCCATGACATCGTGATCCACATGCTTCAGGTCCCCATCACTGACTATTCAGGTACTCAAATGCCATTCCTCCTCTTATCTCAAAACAGCCACACCAATGCACAAGTGACCACAGACAAGGTCAGCTAATAGATCTGCACAACATGGTTACACCCTCGTGGATATAGACAGTCCACTTCCGAGTTGTCTCACAACAAGCATGTAGGTAAGGATAGCCTACAATATTGCACAACCCGTGGATACAACCAAAAGTAAACCTACAAATCTATCATTGCACTGAAAATTGCAAAACTGAGATAATCAAAGAGAACAGCCAAAGCAGACAATCATGACTCAAACACCAGATCAGCAACAAATCTGATTTGCCAGTCACGTCCACAACCCAAGCACCAAAGTCTAGAAAACCATCAAAGCATACCACAAGAATGTTGAAGGAAAAACATACCAACACTCCCATGCAAAGAAGACACCACTCCTCAAAACCAGTCGAACTACAGCTATCTCATCCAGTCACGCCCCAGAAACTAGGATCTAGAAAAAATAACAACCAGCAATTCCACAAAACCCAAGTTTTTCTTGACGGTGCAAAACTTGCAAAAAACCACAGTGTTTCCAAAACACCCACGCACCTCCATATTCACTACTCATCTGGACAACTCAGGAGTCTACCACACAACCATCACAGTAAACCAGAACAATGAAAAAATAAGAGAATGCACCGTAGACTTTTTAGGAAAATCTACTTAAAACCCTCAGAGCCAAAGACATGAATCTGAACCATGCAAGTGCAAGAAAGAGGCACACAGGAACAACAGGTCTATTTCAGACCAGTTCCAATGCCACAGTCATGCACAAGCACAAGGAAGAGCCAGGTTATCCAGAAGTTGCAGACCACCAAGGTCACCTCATAGCCTCCATGCAATCAAAGCACCAGAGAAAATGCCTTCAGTGCTAAGTCAGAAACACCCAGCACAAGCACAACAATCCATAGCTGAATAGCGACACAAGCTAGTCCATACCACCAAGGAGCCTCTCACACAGACACCCAGTATGAACACCACGCTTTGCTGCAACACAACCATGAACACATCTCATGCCCTTTGCATCAGGAACAATGTTACCAGTCAGGAGCTTCAGATCATTTTGCCACAACATGACCCACTCCATACTTTCCCAGTGCCTTTCAAACTATATGTTGAATCAATGAAGCACACACTTCCACTCAACGAAGGACCAATCACCAACCGATTTCTCCAGACTTCCTCAAGCTTACCAGGCTAAGAAATCACCACAGAAGAAAACCTAGAACTTTAGCAACGCGGAGAAGGCTCTGATACCACTTGCTGGTATCATCAAGCCACGACCTCCCTTAAACATGCTCCGATACCACTTGCTAGTATCATGAGCAACAAGCTATTAGCTCTAATACCACTTGCAGGGGATACGGATTCTGTCTGTCATCAAGATTTGCATCTAAGATAGTAGTGCCTTAGTGATTTCAATTCAAAATCACAACAAAGACACAACCAACTATGCTATAAAGCGGAAACAAACACAGTTGATCCCCCATTGATCCTCTGAGAGAAGTGAATGCAACAAGAAACAGATTCATCATAAATAGAAACCATGAAAGACAAAAAGAATACACAAAGATATACGTGGGGAAAACCCTTTCAGGTAAAAACCCCACACTCCAAAATTTTGAGCCATTGTATTATTCAGCAACACAAAACCAGTTACAATACAATATCAGGCTCAAAGCCAATACAAGAGTTACATCTTGTTCTATTGGAGAAGTAACAGGTACCCGCAAGATTCCTTTCAGCTCCTCAGATGACTGTCACAGCCAGCCTCATGGCCAGCCTAGTCATTCGGCCTCCAATGATTCCCATGCCCAGATTTGAGAGATAGAGTGTTCACAGTTGCATTGCCTAAGCAAATTGTTCGAACACCCTCTCCATCTCTCGTCAAAACCCTTCACACCTTCGGCTCTCCAACCTGCAAGTCCAACATCTGCAATCTCGCACCATGCATCATGCATTATGCTTGCAGTCCGATGCTCACACAATCACGTACCCTTGCATCCTGCTCGCAGTCTCATGGTCGCGCATCCAGCTCGCACATCTTGCGCTTGCTCTGCAACCCACAACTCTTGCAGACTTGTCGAACTTCAAACTTGGCATATGGCTTATTGAGAAATAACACATCTCTCATCCATATAAGTAACCGACTCAACAAGAGCAAGGAAGACCATCCGCAAATCACGCATCTGGTCGGATCTGACAGATCTCCCTGCAACGAGCCGCCCAGGCATTCAATGCCAAACCTAACACTGCCAGAGCCGGAGTCGGAACAGGAGTCGAAACAGGACTCCATCGAAAAAGCACACTGCCAGAGTCAGAGTCGGAATAGGAGTCGAAACAGGACTCTATCGAAAAATCACACTACCGGAGCCGGAGTCGAAACATAACTCCACCTTAAAAGCACACTGCCGGAGTCGGAGTCGAAGACGAAACTGGAGTCGAAACATGACTCCACCGAAATTACAGGTTCAGGAACCAATTCGGTTCTGCGTCCGCCCACGGCAAAGAGGAACACATCGAAAACAGGACTGACCGAGTAAAGTCAACCTAGGGTCAAACCAAGACGGGAGCACAAAAGATCGGAGTCGAAGTCGGACCCGGAACAGGAACAAAAACAGGACTTCACCAAAAGTCCAAGATTAAGAACCAATGATGTTTCGATTCTGCCTCCGCCAACTGCAAGAAACAACAATCCAGAACCAGGACAAGGCGGAGGAAAACTCCTCGAGGAGAATCCAAACATCCAGAAGAACCAAATCATACAAGCAGGAGTCGGACCCGGAGTCGGAACAAAAACTGAAACAGAAACATGGCAAACAGACATTGCCAACTTCCAAAACTAGTTCCGCCTTCGCTAGAACCAAGCGAAGAGCAACAGACTGCCGGAGCCGGATCCAAACCCGGAACATGACAAAAGGAACAATGTCAACTTCCAATCCGGTTCCGCCTCCGTCAAAACAAACTTCAAAGATCCAGCAAAGCGGGGAGCGGAGCAGGGGACGAAATGGGAACAAACCCAGAACAAGGCAAATGGAACAATGCCAAGTTCCATCCCGGTTCCACCTCCGCCAGAACAAAAGACTTTGCCAAGGAAACAAGAGAATTCGCCTAAGTCTTCAAAGGGGGTCACCAGAAAGTTGAGGCATAATTCCCAACATTTTTAGTCTCTAAATTATAGCAACTCTACTATTGTTATAAAAAATTAAAATACTTTTTAAGTTTAGTTTAAAATTTATATGGGATAACTTGTGCTACTAAAATTTACAGAATCAGTTTAGATAAGTAATCACATGAAACTATTGACTAATAATTAATTTTGAATAGATTTTTAATTAATTTTGAATAGACTTTTAGTTATTTGTAAAAGAAAACAAACTTTTATTAAATTTAATCTAAGCATAAATAAGTCTAGATTTATTTACATTAGTATTTTATATTTCATTTTTTAAGAGAGTACATGTTTTAGTGTGTGATCTCTTTTTACTATAAAAAAAATTTAGAAATTAATGTATTATATTTTTTTAAGTCATATAATATTTTTATTTTTATTTTTTAAAATTGTGATATAAGAAATTGGAAAAATAATTTGAGTTTTATATAAATCTTTCTATTAAATAAATATATAGAAAGATAAATATGGAAGAGGGTGGTACTTAGCTCTTTGGCAAAAAAATGTGTGCTAATGATGAAGCTTCTAGATCTAGACCAATATACGTTACTAAAATAATGTCTCTTTATTAATGAAATGTCTAAGGTCTAGTAGTGATCTTTTGCTTGTCAAGGCTGAGTCAAATTGTACATGTTAGGTCGACAATTGCATATCCGTCCTCTAGCTTCAAACTTGACCCACACAATTATATAATTTGCTCCTTTGTTCGCATAAAAGATATGTTTTCTCTACTCCTATTGATTTGAGAGTTGGGAGTATATAAAAATACCTTTGAAGAGTTATCATTTCATCACAAGAAGGCAATTTCTCTTAGGTCAATCCCTAGAAATATATGCAAAAACTTGAAATAGTAAACAAGGACCCTACAATAATGTATGTAGATTCTTGACACTCTTTAGAACATTAAATTGAAGTGTGTTGTTATTAAATGCTCATTCTTGATGCTCTAAAGTAAGAGAGCACTAATGAATTATGGATGATTACCTGTTGATTCCTTAATGTGTAAGATGAATGTATTTAATATTTTTAAATACTAGCATAGAGTGTCAAAGTTTACAAAATATGTACTTAGTTGGCTTAGGGTGGGAAAACAAAGGTGGACACTCAGTCATATTTGAATTTTAAAGTATAGAAAGGAAAGAGTTAAGTCTACAACCATGGGATCTACCCCTTGACAACAAAAATGATCTTGAATGAAATGAGAAAATCCAAGAGACTAACAATTATATTAGGGTAGGTGTATAAATAAGTGTGTGCAAGGATAAGAAAAATATATCAAAGTATGTGTAAGGGTAAGATGGGGGATAAGTGCATGAGGATATATACATAGAGATGGATAAAGGATAAGAGAATGAGCTCAAATTTACATAAAACTATTTCATTTGTTGATATGTACATGTTGATGAAGGTCTCTGCAATCCTCATCATTTAATTATAAATGTCAATCTAGGGCAGTGTCCATGGCAATATGCAAGAGGGAGAATAAATCATTTGCATGACATTCTTTTTCAACAAACAGAATTGAAAGGCAATGCATGAAAGAAATTGTTGGAAACAAATCTAATCTAAGAGTTGATAAATGAAAATGTTGGAATGAAATCTATTTTAAGAAGCATTTAAAGAGAAATTATGGAAATGTAAATAACAAGGAATGGAAAGATTGCTGGAAAATAAACTATGAAATGAAAACTACAAACAACTACACTATTGTTGCTAAAAATTGAACTCTGTTATTTTATAAAACTCTTCTCCCATTTGATTCCTTGATTACAATGAATTTATGGAATTCTGAAAGATGAGCCTTATAGTTGTGCAACAGCTTGCTAGAAGATAGGAACATGTGTTGAGGGAAAAAGATAAGTCTTTTCTTCATCTTGCTAAGTCAATCTTCTTTGGTCATCCAAAACAAATATGCCTATTTTGCAGCCCCTAAACGAGCTCCAAAAAGATATTGGAATGTTGAAAAATTCATGTATTTCCCTTATGTATCATTAAAGCTCATAAAACAACTCCTAGATGCTTGCAAAAATGTTCAAACTACCCAAAACTGCCTCTTAGATATGCTCCATTTGTTTGCACAACCCAACAACATGCCTTAAATTCTTGGAACTACCTCCTAGATGCTCTCAATTTTTTTCCCTTAACTACTCATAGAAGCCCAAACTGCTCAACCTCTTCATAAATGTTGTCATACTTATCCTTCACTTAGATCCTTCTTAGCTCTGAAAATTCTGGAGCATGAAAGCAAAGTTTCAGAGCATCGTATTGGTGAAGTTTTCTCTCAAACCACGAATTGAGCTTTTGTGAAATTTAATGGGTTTTTCCACCTTCTTGTCTCCTAATTTTGTTCCAAAAATCTCAAAAACCCAGATTGTAATTTTCAAGATATGATGAAATCTTGACTGCTCCAACTGAAAATCTCTTACTTTCCTTGTCATACTCAATCTTGATAAACTTCATAATTAAGCAAAATACATGTTTTTATTTGGCTAATAGATGAGAAATTTTTGTGTCTCATCATCTCCCCCACACCTAAAATGTTGTGGGTCCTCTTGCAACTTATAGTGAGCTTTAAGAGCCAGTATTTTCACTTTTATTGCAATTGCTTTGGAGATTTTCTAAGAGGTGTATTGGAGATGCTTATGAAGATATTTTGAGTTACTCCTGAGCTATTTAGAGCTTGTTGTCTTTTCTTCATGATTGATTGCCAAAATAAATATGCAAAAGCTCTTAGGAGTAACAACTTTTGTAGAGAAATGCATGTTTTTGAGCTTTAGAGAAGAAGACATAGCATGTGTAAAGCACTTATTTGCAGAAAAGAAACCTACTTTATTTTACTCTACTTATTGATGTAGAGATAGGATACATAAAACCATTAACTGATTTTGGAAAATAGCATCATTTTCTCAAAGGATGGATCTATGCATTCAAATTTTTGAAAGAAGAGGAAAACTATGAGAAGAAGATGGTTAAATATTTGAACTTTGATGCTCCTCCTTCCTTTGAAATGTCAGTCTTCTCCATAATTTTGTATTCTAGTAGATACATGGGTTGATTGGAAAAATATTGCAATCCTTCCTCACATTTTGTTGCATGCATGATTGGATGCAACTCCTTGTCCTTCAAATATCTGATCAGGCAACCCTCCTTAGACTTTGAAGGTGTCCAAACAATAATCTTTTGTTTTCTATTGCTTGAATTCATGGTTCTCTAGTTAAGGATATTGCACAAGAGCTATCACCTTTGCATGCGAGAACCACTTCCTTTGAATGCATGAAAGAAATTTTTGGAAACAAATCTAATCGGAAATGAAAATATTGGAATGAAATCTATCTTAAGAAGAATTCAAAAAGAAATTTTGAAATGTAAATAACAAGGAATGGAAATATTGATGGAAAATAAACTATGAAATGAAAACTACAAACAACTAAACTACTGTTGCTAAAAAATGAACTCTATTATTTTATAAAACCCTTCCCCCATTTGATTCCTTAATTACAATGAATTTATAGAATTCTAAAAGATGAGTCCTATAGTTGTGCAACAGCTTGCTAGAAGATAGGAACATGTGTTGAGGGAAAAAGATAAGTCTTTTCTTCATCTTGTTGAGTCAATCTTCTTTGGTCATCCAAAACAAATATGCCTATTTTGCAGCCCCTAAACAAGCTCCAAAAAAACATTTGAATGCTGAAAAAGTCATGTATTTCCCTTGTTTATCATTAAATCTCATAAAACAGCTCCTAGATGCTTGCAAAAAGGTTCAAACTGGCCAAAATTGCCTCTAGATATGCTCCATTTGTTTGTACAACCCAACAACCTACCTTAAATGCTTGGAACTACCCCCTAGATGCTCTCAACTATTATCTCTTAATTGCTCATAGAAGCCCAAACTACTCAGCCTCTTCATAAATTCTATCATACTTATCCTTCACTTAGATCCTTCTTAGCTCCAAAAATTTTGGAGCATGAAAGCAAAGTTCTTGAGCATCGGATTGGTGAAGTTTTCTCTCAAACCACAAACTGGGTTTTCGTGAAATTTAATGGGTTTTTTCGCCTTCTTGTCTCCTAATTTTTATCCAAAAATCTCAAGAACTCGGATTTTATTTTTCAAGATATGATGAAATCTCGACTGCTCCAACTGAAAAATCTCTTATTTTCCTCATCATGCTCAGTCTTGATAAACTTCAAAATTAAGAAAAATGCATGCTTTTATTTGGCTAATAAATGAGACATTTTTTTGTCTCATCACATGTATCAAGATATTTTCATAAATTAGGCACAAAAATAAATTAAAAATAAAATGGGTATGTACAGATCTAGTCATTCCATTTCGGCTCCACTTTAGGGTGTGTGTGAATGCTTAAATCGTCATACATATTAAAGTATGTAGCATTCGCAAACATATTTAAAGTAAATATCCATACATCAGAGGACATGAAAAGGGATCCATATGAAGTAATGGATAGTACAAGGTGTCGTCATGTATGTCCTTTGATATGTGCTCTCTCTAGGGACCTACAAAATAGACAAAAAATGCTATAAGCAACTCATGTCTTACAATTGAAAATTAGGTAATAAATAGGACCTTTCTAACTATCTATCAAATAGGAATAATAGAAAACAAGTAAAGTTAAAAAGTTTCACTTGCTCAAAAATAATAATACCATGTATTTTTCATGCTAGACATAGGATTGCAAGACATGTGGAGCACAAAGCATGCAATGTGATAATGCTTCATTTGTGAAAAAAAATCATATGCAACTAAACAACTTCCTATTCATCTCAAGAGAAAAGAAATGTTAAATGACTTGGATCCAATAATTTAAGAAAGATTTACAAACACTCAAAGGCATTGCCACATAAGAAAAAACACATAATAAAATAGATACATTAGGAAAACCCTTTCTAAAAAAACTTATTATCAAAGGAGCACATAATTTATTAACACAATCACCATGGTTATAATACACTCACAAAGCATCAACTCCTTCAATCATGATCACTAACCATGTCTAGAGAAATTTTAGTAGGATAAATCCTTACAAATACAAGTGCATCATCATCTCCATCCCAAACATCCATTAAATAGACCAAGCCTAAAACTAGAAACTACACATGGTTTCCAAAACCATGATAAAATACCATAGGCTTAAAGTGGCTCCCAAATGCCAAGCTCAAATTTTAATGTCCATATCATAATGAGTCAACATTCCCAACATGAAAAATTAGCATTCTATGACATAAACACCCACCCAAATAGGATGCTCCATTTTGGATCCATTCTTCTTTTTGAAAAATTCTCTTATACATCATAAGTTGATTAAAATTCATTTATGATTTTTTCTAGTCCACTTTGTAACTCCCTTGTACATAATTTTACACAATATAGAATATCTTATGCATCTTACAATGCCATAGATGCTCCTACACACCTCACATGGAATTAGACATTCTTAAATGATGTCATTTTACAATTTACATTCAAATGGCATAACATGTCACCTCGAGTGGGAAATCATTTTCTATGTAAGCACATAAATAATATAAAAATTAGGAATTGCAAAGTGTATGACACCAAATCTTAATATTGTCCCTCTTCATACACCTAATAAGAGAAAAAGAGAAACTAACAAAAGTGAACTGCCTAGTAAGGGCATAAATGTCCATAGCCTCGTTACATCATCTAAACATATTTGTACTCATAACCTTTTTCAAATAATTTGTAACATTCACAAAAAATTTCCATCTTTTGAAGTATAACCCTCATATCCTTCAGAGAATGTCAAAAATAAAATGGTATTGCTTATCAATGTGCTTTGTCTGTGTAAAATGTATAGTTCTTTGACAAGTTGATGACACTCTGACCATGAAGTTTAATCCTTACTACTCTTTGATTTAGCCCATCATTTGAACACAACCTCTAAATCCATACTACCTCCTTGCAAGAATGAGTAGCTACCACATACTCTACCTTTGTAATAGAAAGTGCAACCATATCATGTCACTTACTAACCCAACTAATCACATAATTGAATTTGCTAAATGTGGTCATTGGTAAACATCATGTTATCTGAATCTCTTGCCCAATCTGAGTCTTAAAACCCCTATATATCCACAAAGGTTACATGTCTCTTATATCTATAATAAAAATGTACTCTAGATTTCCTAAAATACTACTACATGAATCTCCAACATTGCTATAGTTGTTCTCCAAGTGACCCAAGGTGGTACAAGTGTGCTCCAAGTGTCCCAAAGCACTACAATAGGTATTACCACCATTATTATTGTTGGGATGATATGTTATTCACCTTGAAAATACCTAAACATTTTTTAGTTATTTTTTCAATTATAGTGTCATAAATTTTCACCCATGACAATTTCACACTATGTTTTGCTCCCCCCTAAGTGCATGGACCTAATTATACACCTAATTTCCTAAATTATACATACCATGGCCTATTTTATTATTTTAAAACAAATTTCAAGTAGAAAATCAAAGCACTCATTTAATATTATGTCCTTGACATCTTAAGTCTTGTAAAATAGGGTTGAGACCTAATCACCTAGGGTGACTAAGTCCCCCTATTTTGCCTCAAAAATTGAATATGTCAGAGGTGGCATTTTATTATTTCAATTTCCAATGTCCAAAGTCGACTTTCGAGATTCAATTTTTGGGAAATTAGAATTATTGTGTATAAATACATAGTTATTTCACTATTTAAAAACTAACAAGCAATAAGTGAAGAATTGAGCAAGAATTATTGTCAAGAGTATTATCAAGCAAGTCAAGAGCAATCATTAGAAGATTTATTGTAGCAATTCAAGGTCCAAGCATCATGTCAAAGTGTATGTGAGTTTTTTTATATTTATGTTACCATATTTTTTGTAATATCTAACCTTGTAGGTCTTCAAGCAAATCAATCCAACAACAATCAAGCCTTAAGGAGATATTTTATGACTTCAATCCTTCAAGGAAGTCATTTTTGGGTGGTGAATTGTAATCCATTTTTATTCACCATTCTTTCATCATTTAGCTTTATCCTTATCATTGGCATTGCCATTGTGGAAGTGGAAACACTAACACAGGGTTTGACTAAGGCAAGCCCCTAAATGGCACAACCTTTCTCCTCTCTTTGGACGTGTAGGTTTCAAATCTGAAGAAGATTGGGAGATTTTTTATTCATTATTGCAGTCAAACCCTACACCTTGACAACAAACAGAAACTCGGTTACAACAATATCCGACAGCGATCTAACAATGTGATAAGTGGAAAAAGAAGACTCACATCTAGCATTAGAGGACTGCGAAATCAGATATGGGATTCCTCTATTGGGACATAATTGCCTAGGGCGACTAGGTCCTCAAAAATTAGTTTCAAATTCATATCATAGGTGCACAATACTCTGCTTAGTCCATTTCTAGACTCCAAATTTCTTTGTGGTATCTCATATCTGCTATTTCGCATCAGAATAGAGTACATCATTAGCCTGGTCATTTAATTGCATTTCATTCCCAAATTCATTTTTAGATTTGGTCAAGGGCAAGTTGAATCACCTTTTTGGTTACAAGTTAGTCTTATACCTTGTCCAAACTCATCAAACCCTCGCTACCACAATCCCCTTTAAATGAAATAAGGAAAGGTGCCTAAACCCTAGAGTCAAATCCTAGAGTATCCACTTTTCCTTCATTTCACCAATATAGAATGTTGTGTCTCTAAGGATTATGGAGAGGGTAGACTTGGATGCCCCTCCTAGGTGTAGAAAAAAATATTTAAAGTATCACATATAACTATAGTGACATTTGAGTTGGGAGTAAAATTTGGGAATATATTGTAAATTGAGTAAAGATTGAGAGGTGTAAGAGGATGTAAGAGGATCTTCTACAAATGGATCTTATGATAGATTTGGACAATATTCCCATGGAGTTCCTATGATTGGGATCTCATCCAATTTGACCGATATGATAGAATTTATAATGATTAGATATATAAGGTGGGTGTAAGGTGCATAAGATGAATTAATTGCTATTTAGGGTGGATAGCATATTTTAGTGAGTTGTAAGATTCCTCATGAAGGAGGTGGATGCCTAGGTTTGGGTGAGTGGAATTTTACATTAGTTTGGGAATACTATTTAGGGTATACTATATTCATATCTCCTATAAATTGGTTCCTTGAGATGGTAATATTATTTAATTTTTTCAATTTATTAATCATTATTGTACTCTCATAATTATGAGAGACTAGAAAATTATATCAAAGTAACTATTTGTAAGATTAATACTAGCATGAGTATCTTTAGGTGTGGATTTTTTTTTCCACAAGGGTTTCTCCATGTAAACATTGTGTTATGATTTGATTTTCTTTCAATGTTGATTTCTATTTATTTTTATGATCTACCATGATTAATTAATTTGGATGCATTAAAGAATAGTATTTCTCAGTAATTATTTTACTTTGTTGTCAAAATCTAGTATTAGAACCACGATTGACTAGATTAGAGAAAATTCCATGCCTCTTTCAAAGTGTTTGATTGGTTGTTTTGCTACAATGAAATTTTGTTGTGTTTTCTTACTGTGTGCAAGTGAATTTAATATACTAAAATGCAAGAACTAAAACTATGCAAAGATAAAAATCACAAAAAAACACTCAAGATTAGGCCTGGTTGAATCCAAACAAAGCACAAAGAAATGGAACCATTTACCTTGTTCAAATTGATGATTTTAGTTGGTCGTTGTTGATGCTTGATTGTGTGCTCCTTCATTGGAAAAATGGCATGTAACCTAGTGCAAAATGAAGCTAATGGGATGAGGATTACAATGGTGGATGTGGGTATTGGATCGGATGCAATATGGAGGCACTAATGGCTGCAACAATGGAGGTATGAAAAATGGCTAAGTGTTTGCTTGAATTTTTGAATGTTTAGTATGATCGAGTGATTGAGAAAATGGAGACAATTCCACCATTTTTAGGGGAAATGCCTCTAAACATATGGATGCCTAGGATGTATCCATGGTGGAGGAGATCAAGGGATAGGGTGAGTTAAGAACTCACAAGCCCTCACAAGTTGACATGTGGCAAATGATTTGGCCAAGGGGAGGTGATGTGGAGATGATGTGGAGGTATGATAATGTACCTTGGGAATGGACAAGATCTCATCATAAAGGAGGTCTTTGTCCACATGTACCTTGAGAGGACATGTGAGGAATTAAAAATTCCTCACAAATCCTCATGGGGATGGGAGAAGGAATTAAAAATTCCTTAAAATGCATAAGATGAATAAATGTGAATTTTAAATTCACATAGGGAAGAGGATTCCTTCTACAAAAGGAGAAAACATTTAACGAAGGTTGACTAAGGACACATGCCATAAATGGCATGAGAATTAGGTTAGCTTAATTAAGTGATTAAGGTTGTGCAAATGTGGGGTTAGGCAGCTTAATGAAGGATTAGAGGCAAGTGGGAGGTTATAGAGGATGTGAACCTAATGATGATTAGGGGTGTGCACATCCTAATCAAAAATTAATTAGATTAAAGAGGATTAAAGAGGATTATGGAGGATATGACATGAGGAGAGAGAAAAAGGTAAATTAAAAATTGATTTAATTCACATGGGCTAATGACTAAATTAAATAATTTGGTCTATTTATTTAATTTAGAGATGGATAAGGTAAGGTATTTGATTGATTAATTAAATACCTTAGGGGACATGAGGCTGAAGAGAAATATTAACCAAATAAATGATTATTTAATTAATATGGCTTAAGGGTGCGGGATAGAAGAATACAAGAATGAATTTGACCATATGGAAGTGGTCAAATTCAGGTGTCTACGCTTACAAATTTAAATTTTGGGTGATAGAGATCATGAATAGCTCATCTCGTTAGAGATTAAAAATTTTGATGGCTTGAGTTTTAAATTTTTGAAGCTAAAGATGGAGGATCTCTTAGAAGAAAGAGATCAATTATTTGCATTGAAAAGTAAAAATAAACTAGAAAATATTGTAGAATTCAAAATAAAAAGGCTCATGGAACTACACGTTTAGTTGATTATATTATTTTAAATGTTTCTAATGAAACCCTAACATATAAATTGTAAAAAATAATAGGGAAATTTTACCAAACTAAGAGTCTTTTGAATATTTTTTTTTTTGAAAATTAATGTGTATTCTCTAAAAATGAGAGGTGTAGGATTGATTGCAAAAGAATGAATGCATTTAATCAAGAGTCAATTATAGTCAATATGTGTGAAGATAGAAGAAGAGGATAAATGCATTTTAATATTATTTTCATTATTGGATTCTTGGGATAATTTGATTCTTGCATCTAGTGTAGAAGTTGTTAAATCCAACTTCACAGACCCTGAAAGATCACCTGCATGCAAATAACCTATCACAGAAAGAAGACATTGGAGACAAAAAAGAAAGGGTGCTCTGAAAGCTGAAAATGTATTAATCAGAGAGAGTAAAATTACAATGATCAATCCTTAAGAAAGGAGATTGTGCAAAACCTAAAAGAAACCCTAATAGGTAAACATTTAATAATTAATATAATTATTAAATGTCACAATATGCAAACTAAAGGTGAAATCTTAAGAGAGGAATAAAGGCAGCTTAATTAACATAATTAAGTTAAAACCTTTACTCTAACACCCCCCCTTAAGATGAGCAAGAGTGCAGCTACAAAAATGTGCAAAAAAGCAAAGGTAAGTACAATGCATGAAAGGAAACATGGGTCCCGACAACTAGGCCCGATCAGATACCCATTTACAAAAGCAATGCAAACTAAATGAAACGAGGTAAAGGAGAAAACCCAATGGGAACAAAACTCCTCCCCAAAATAGAATGCAAAGAAAAGAATATGATGTACTAATGAAAGAATGATAGGAGGTGGATTACATGATACCCCCCATAGACAACTTCTATCATATAAGTACATGTACAATGGTCTCCATAGGAGAGATAAAAAGAGAGAAGAAGGCCCCCCCCCACAATGAAGAAACTCCTGTCACAATGGTAGATGCCTGATGTAAATCCAAAAAGAGATCCTAAAGCAGCAAATGATATTCCTCCCCTTGGGAAGAAACGGATCCAAAGTACGATGTCGAAGAAACCCTGTGAAGAGTGATGAACCAATCTGTCTCAGGATGTGTGCCATGATAGGATGCTAAAGAATCTCTCTGTCTGAACTAAAACAAATGATGCCAAATCCAAACTGATGTGGAGAATTTTGAAATGCAACCTTTGAATGCACTGATAATGGTGGGAGTACAGTGATAACTTGACTATCAAGGTAGAGGAGATGAATGTCCTCATAAGAATCCTCCAAATTTGCAATATAGGACTCCACAAACAAGAAAGATATGTCTGCAACATAGGAGTCCAAAGTAGCTATGTCTAGAAGATGTATGATTCCCTACTGCACTGAATCAAGAACAACAGGAGATGTTGATGAAGTCTTAGTCTGAAGAGTAGGAACTGTGAAACAAGCCTTTGATCCATCGAAAAAAGTAAGCTTGTCTAAATACTCAAGCTCCTCTAAAGTATCATGATCAAAGGGTGTATTCTCTCTCCAAGCAATGGGTAAGAGACAATCTGAAGCAAGATCCTCTGGGAATGGAGATAGATTGGGGTCTCCATAGATCTCCCAAAGACGTGTCCAAAGTGGGTGAGGACAATCAATGTCCGATATAGCCAACATAGTGTCATGATCAACACTAGACAATATAAGTCCTACTATGTGATTTCTAATGATATCCCATGCTAATTTTCCCTCTAAAGTTGTTGGTTTAGGTATGAGATCATACAAATAAGGCAAAATATTAAGCCACCTACAATGTGTAAGTATACCCTTTGCCCATGACTCATAATTATCTTGTTCTAGAATAACAACTGAAGGGTGAGTAGAAAAACCCATGATAACTCTTCAAATGAAAAATTCAGAGACTAATGATCTCATAAATGATAAATCATATCAACATAACCCATCCAACGCAAACAAAACCCATGTAGGTGCCAGAATGACCAAGTAATTGAGCAAAGTGTAAAAACACACAAAGTTGGATAAAATTTACCTAGTAAAGTATCTGATGAAATAGACTGTAGAACTAGAAAGAGCGCTGCAACACATTTCCAACGCTTATTCGTTTGCACAAAACGGAGTTCAGACGCAAAAGAAACGCCTCCTGAAGTGCAAAAATCATCATCTCACTTTGACTGGCAAAACATACATCAAAACTTCATGGCGAGAAAACTGAGGCACCACGAAAATGGCACGAAAATCGAGGGAACTCAAAAATGCTCTGGATGCCAAAACAATATGGCACAAAAATTTAGGCAAAAATGACACGAAAATCGAGGCATTCGTATAATTTTTTTGGCAACATTTTTGTAAAACCCCAAAAACTCAAAAAAATCAATTTTCAGCAAACCCTATCATATTTTATATGAAAATAGGAGTTTTTGGGTCTTCTGAGCGCAACTATGAAGTCTGTTTTGCACTAGCATGCACCATTTGAGAGAGAAAAGTCGAAATCTCTTAAAAAATGATAGAAAAATCCTCTGATCTAGCAAAAAACGGCTGTAGCTTGAAACCCTTGCACATAAATAAAAACTTTGTAATATGAAATCTTCAAAAACCGAACAGGCAGCCACAGGTCTGGAGCTCTGATACCATGTAGAAGTTGTTAAATCCAACTTCACAGACCCCGAAGATCAACTCCATGCAAATAACTTGTCACAGAAAGAAGACATTGGAGACAAAAAAGCAAGGGTGCTTTGAAAGCTGAAAATGTATTAATCAGAGAGAGTAAAATTACAATGATCAATCCTTAAGAAAGGAGATTGTGCAAAACCTAAAAGAAACCCTAATAGGTAAATATTTAATAATTAATATAATTATTAAATGTCACAATATGCAAACTAAAGGTGAAATCTTAAGAGAGGAATAAAGGCAACTTAATTAACATAATTTAGTTAAAACCTTTACTCTAACATCTATTAGTTCTATGACATAGATAATAATGGATGCTCTTGTTGTTACCTTGGTCGCAAAGGAAATGAGGAGAAAGTCTTGTTGGTAAGAGTAGATTAAGAAGTTGGAGTTGAATAAAATGGGGGCATCTCAAAAACGAATGTTGAAATAAGAAAAAGAAAGACGAAGATTCCTCTACCAATAAATCCTTTGATGATGAAGCTACAAGCATCCTTAATTATTTTTTCTAACATAATTTGTTATGACTCTTGGTTGATATATTTAGGTACATCCTATCGCATGAATCCTCACAAGGATTATTTTTTATAATATACAACATATGATGGTGGGGAGATTTTCCTTGGGGACAAAAATACTCAAAATATTATGGGGCAATGAGAGGTAAAATTATTTTTTAGTGATGAAATATAGAAAACCCTCTTGGATGTATTCCATATCCCTAATTTATCCATAAATTTAATTTATTCATCTAGAATGAATGATTAGGGGATCATGTGACTTTTGAGAAGAGTGGTTATCACTTGAAGGTGTACCAAAATAAATTATGATGTAGCTATAAAAAATACATAAAATATAGTTGGTAATCTTGGTCTAAATCAAAACAACATAAATTAGGATTGAGAAAGGAAAGGAAAATTGGAGCCAAAGTGGTTGGGCCCCTACACCATCATCTTTAAATATGGATTTGGACCACAAAAATTGGCTACACTATATGGTGAGGATCTAAGAGAGACAATGATCATTATTCACCTCAAGTGTTTCCATGCCTAACTTAACAATAGTTACAAAAATAAAAAACTAAAATAAAATAAAAATTAAAGAAATAAATTGCTCTCTAGTGAAAACCATATTATGGTGCCTTGGGAAAATACCATGATGAAAACTTAATTGTAGGAGTCATGTGTAGTACTTTCTATCCATATGTGTACTCCACATCCACCCCACATCATCTCATTTCCACATTTCCTTTAATATTGTAGTGTCGTAAATTGTATACCCTTGCCATTTTACCTATTTTTGTGTCCACTATGGTGTTCACCCCCTTAATGTTTTTGTAGGCACATTTCAACCCTTAAATCATTTTTTTTCCTTCTCGAGGTGCTTAGGCCTTCTTTTTAGGGTAACTTCTTCATGTCACTTTTTTGTTTGCCTTATGCTTTCTCTATTCCCCCATCATTTTTTATCATAAATTGTCTAGACACTAGCACCTAGTGTATACATCCACTTATCGCACTAGCATATTGATACAATTTGTAATTTGTAATTTTTTTCTGTGAATTTTCCACTTTTCACCATCCCAGGTCAATAGAAATGACTTGAAATGATTTGAAATTGTTCGTCACTAGCCTTATTTTTCCTCTTCTCATTTTTTAAACTAATCTATTATTTGGCAACTCTCTCTCTCTCTCTCTCTCTCTAAGGTTCATACACAACACTCAAGCTCTCTTACAATAGTTTATTGAAGCTTCGTTTCTATTTTAGATTCCTTAAACATTTACATATGATATTATTCATATTGATAAGTAAGAAGTATTTTCCACGGTGTGTCAAATTATGATATTGCTATCAGGATTCAACCATGTAGTTTACGATTCAAACTCATTAACTCATGTTTCATGAGTAGTGGTTCACAAGAACCCATCTCTCATGATAATGAATGGTCCACTTAACACTCATTGCATCTAGGTGATACTCATAGACCTGAAGCACTGGGCCTTCTCGGGAGGTCACCCATCTTAGCACTACTCCAGCTTAAGCGCGCTTAACCATGGATTTTTCTCCAAGGTTAAGCCCACTCAACTTGCAACCCCATTTGAAAAACCTTCAGCAAGTGTTGTGCCTTATGAACCATTCATTCATAAGGCACAACACTTGTTGAAGGTTTTGCAAATGGGGTTGCAAGTTGAGTGGGCTTAACCTTGGAGAAAACTCCACATGGTTAAGCGTGCTTAAGATGGAGTAGTACTGGGATGGGTGACCTCCCGGGAAGGCCCAATGCTTCACATCTTTGAGCATCACCTAGATGCAATGAGTGTTAAGTGTACCATTCATTATCATGAGAGATGGTTTCTTGTGAACCACTACTCATGAAACATGGGTCAATGATTTTTACTCGTAAACTACACAGTTGAATCCTGATAGCAATATCATTATTTTTATTTCTTATTGTTATAACAATAATCTCTTGTTCCCCCAATCATCTTGATATTATCACATCCCTTATCAATTCATTTTATTTTATCATTGTTCTTATTTCTAGATATACACTTAGAATAAGAACACGCACTATTTTTTTAATCTATCTATCTTGGTTGTTGTGGAGGTGGAAACACCAAAGCAAGGATTTGATTGAGGAAAATCCCTAAATAGCTCCAAACATTTTTCATTTTCCTTGTTCTTATAGGCATATGAAAGCACTCAATCACACATAGGTTTGCAAGCATTTTTCTATTGTTCATTTTTTATTAAATCATTTAAATCTTATTAGATACTTTATTTCCTTATATTTTTATCATCTATTATGTGCCAATATTTTCTTGTTTCTAGTTATTCATTTCTTTCATTAAATCATTTAAATCTTGTTAGTTATTTTATTTCTTTATATTTTTATGTAGTATTTGCTCGTGTTTTCTTGTTTCTAAGTTTTCCAAATTAGTTAATTTTCACTTTTTTTGGGTACTCCATGCATGTTGTTCATAATGACGACAACACTATGTGTAGATGTCCATATAATGCATTGGTGTTCTGGCTATTAACTTCATCCTTTAAACTTCATGTTCCTTAACATTTGTATTTTTCATTTCTATATTTAATAAATTTTATTTATATTTCTATTTTGAAATATTCTCACGTGTTCATTCTATTTAATCATTTTAACTATTTAATTTTATTTGAGTGTAATTAGTGAAATTTTCTCTCAAAGGAATCTAGTTTTCTTTTTGTTGGAGTCAAATTCCTTAAATTATAGTTATGGATAATGTAAGGATTGGGGGCAAAGTATTGAATTATGCTTTGAAATAATTCCTTGAGTTTTTCTAATATATAGTTTTGGGCATTATGATGTATATTATTTTGTAGCATGACCCTAAGACACTCAAAAGAATATATGTATCACACAAACGTGGCATTTAAACAACTAGAACTAGAAATTTTTGTAACAAACCATTATATTAAACTTGGAGGAATGATCGGATTTGATCAACACTTTAAACATATGAGATGGCTCTGCTCGCGTATGGTCTCTACCGAGCTAGGGCACTCGAGCCCTAGCTTGTGAATCACCTTGTTCTCTACTTGCTGCGCTGGTTGGGTGGGGCTTGAATCGCTTTGGGGGGGGCGTCCTTTTCCTGGTGTTGGGTTTGGTTGTTGCGGCCCGACTCTTTTGGGCGGTTTACCTGCTGTGCGTGAGGTTGATTGGCGTCGTCCTCTGTCCGTTGTGTTTGGATTTGTGGTTTGGTGTGGTGGCTTGGGTCTGCGGGAGTGTGCTATGGGGGGCAAAGACTGGGGACTGCTTTCCTTTGCCTTTGTGGGGTGTTGGCTTCTCATTGGTGTGGGGTTGCGCTCGGGTTGTGGGCCTAGCGATTGGGTAAACCGTTGGTTCCCCTTGCATGCCCGCTTTGTGCAGTGTGGCGGCTATGCTTTGTGGGGAGACATCTCGGGCACTGCCCGACATGGATTTTCGTGCTACAATTGGCTCAAAATCGCCAACCCAAGGAAAAGTTTTTGATAATACTCTTTTTTCTCTAGATACGGGGTTTGTGGGGACTAAATTGTCAGGGGGGTCTCATATTCCGAAGATCAACAGATGTCTTGAACGCTGCAAGGAGAGACCCAAATTGGTGATTCCGTTTGAAATGATTGTTGAGGATATTGAGTATTATTCTTGACACTCTCTTTATTGAAAATTTTTGGGAATGAGAGTTTCTTTGCAATTCTTGGAATCTTGGGCCCGATGGACTTGGGAGCCGGAAGGCGAAATGGATGTTACATTGCTTGCCAATAACTACTTCATGGTTACATTCAACTACTTAGCTGATCGCAATAGGGTCTTTGAGGGAGGGCCCTATTTTCATAATCAAGTGGGATTGTTCATCAAACCTTGGCATGCAGGATTTAATCCTTCTGAGGAGCTCCCGAATCGTGTTCCAGTGTGGGTTCGGCTGCCTAGGTTCCCAGTTCAATGTTGTCAAGATGATGTCTTGCACTTGCTTGCCTCAATGCTCGGGAAACCGGTGGGGTCTTCGACTCAAACCCTACGTAAGAAAGTAATGACTTTTGCTCGAATTTGTGTAGAAACTGATTTGAGTAAGCCATTGCCAGATGCTTTGGATATGTGTGTGGGTCCACATTCTTGGGTGCAGGAACTTGATTACAAGACTCTTCCCTTCCGTTGCTGCCTCTGTCACGAATATGGTCACTTGTTATGCAGGTGTCTGAGGGCCAAGCCTGCGGAGCCTAACCCCCACTGCTTCCACACAATCATCCTAGTGCTGATAAGGGGAAGAATCATGCTTCTGATGAGGTGGTTGGGTCCAAGGGGTTTGTTTCTATTAAGGCCCGCAACCAGAATAGAGGTCAAAAGAGGTCTTTGTACGAGAGACAGGATGAAGATACTCTTAATAGGTTTGAAATCTTGGATGATCTTGGCCAACAAGAGGTTAATCTAGGGTTATTGAATGTGGATCAAGGATTGGTGGGGTCTAGCGTGGAGGATCACATTTCTAGTACCCCTTTTTTTCCTCAGGTAGATTCTTCTCTGCATATGGACACTGATTTGCAGGTGGGGGCTCAGGAGCTGTCGGGTCCAAATGTGGAGTGCATGAAGGTGGTTGGGGATCCTGCCTCTCCTGCTCGAAGGGTGGGATCAGATGGGGTTAAGGGCATCAAGGCCCCCCCTCACCTGGGGATTATGCAAAAAGATGGCAAGAAAGGGGGTTTGGATAAAGCCTCTAAACTTGGTCAAAAGAAAGATTTGGAAAAGATTAAAATGCCATGGGAGACTTTGGTGGAGTCAGGGTTGGTTAAGACCTTGGATTCTCATTTTTCGACTCCTTTGAAATGATTGTTATTTCATGGAATGTAAGGGGCCTGAACAGTGGCCCTCGACAAAAAATTATTCGTGAGTTGATCAAACGTCATTCTCCTAATGTTCTCTTCCTACATGAGACCAAACTATCTGTTGAAAGTATGTTGGGTTTAGTGCATAAGTTGTGGAGGACTAGTGAATGCCAGTGTATTGGGGCCCAGGGATCCTTGGGAGGCATGGCTTGTTTTTGGAACCCTAGAAAGATTTGGCCTATGTGGTGGCTCTCCTTTAAATCTTCTCTCTCCATGGTGGTTGTGTGGTCCGAAATGGGGGAGTCTGTGTTACTCTTTAATGTTTATGCGCCAGTTGAGCTCCAAGGTAAACAAAGTCTATGCTCCAATATTCATCTGGTTCGTAGCTTGGCTCCTTACATGCCTTGGATTATAGCAGGAGACTTTAATTCTATTACTGAATTAGCTGAGAAGCGGGGGGGTATTGCAATATTGGAGCCTTTTGCATTGTTGTTCTGGGATAATATATCGGCTCTTAATCTAGTTGACATCAAGCCTATCAATGATCAATTTACTTGGAACAACAAAAGGGTTGGAGACAACTACATTGCCGAGCGATTGGATCGGTTCTTAGTGTCCTACTTCTAGGTTGGGGGTATGTGGTCTTCTAGCTCAGAGATTCTGGATTGGAGGGGTTCAGACCATTGGCCTATATAGCTTGTGGTCTCATCTGCCAGGGCGCCTCAGACTTTGTCCTTCAAGTTTCAATTAATGTGGTTGCGTGACCCTGACCTCTATGGCCATGTTGCTGAATGGTGGAGGTATGGTAGACCTGCCTATGGTACTGTAATGTATAATTTTGCTAAGCTTCTTCATTATGTCAAGTATCAGCTCAAACGTTGGAATCGTCATTGCTTTGGTAACATCTTCTTCGAGAAGTATGCTGCTCGGGTGAAGTTGGATGGTATTACTAGGCTGATCCGGGAGAATGGTGTGTCTAAGAATTCTTTGCGGGAAGAGGCTAGAGCACTGAAAGTTTTGGAAGAATGGGAGATGAGGGAAGAAGTCTTTTGGAAACAAAAATATCGGATCAATTGGATTCAAGCGAGAGATAAGAACACTGCCTTTTTCTTTAATTCGGTGAAGGCTAGACGTCATGGAAATTCTATCTCTACTTTGGTAAATGACAGGGGTGAAACCCTTTCTTGTACTCAGGATATCTCAAATGAAGTTGTGCAGTATTTTTCCTCCTTATTCAAGGAGGAATCGCAAGGAAACTCTAATGAGGAAGCCCAGGTTCTTTCTTGTATTCCTTCTTTAGTCTCTAAGGAGATGAAGGAGCATTTGATGAGGGACATTACGCTGGAGGAGTTGGAGAGGACTGTTTTTCAAATGAAAAAGGGGAAAGCTCTAGGTCTGGATGGCTTCCCGATTGAGTTCTTTCAGGAATTTTGGGAGATTATCAAGCTGGATCTATTAGCTATTGTTCAGGAGTCTCAGAAGAATAAGCAGATGTTACGGGCCTTAAATTCTACCTTTCTTGCTCTTATTCCCAAATGTGATGATGTAGATAGGTTAAGCCTCTTTCGCCCCATCTCTCTTTGTAACGTTATTTATAAAATTATCTCTAAGTTGATTGCAGATAGATTGAAGAAGTGGCTTCTGATGCTGATATCTGAGGAACAAAGTGGTTTTGTGGCGGGCCGCAAGATTTTGGATGGTGTAGTTATTGCTATGGAGACCATTCATTCTATGGTTAATTCTAAAGATAAGGCTATGTTCATTAAGCTAGATATGGTGAAGGCTTACGACAGGGTCCACTGGTCTTTCCTCTGAAAGGTTCTGGCTACTTTTGGCTTTGAGGAGGAGTGGATTCGATGGGTTATGAGTTATGTTACTTCAGTCTCTTTTTCTACTTTAATTAATGGGGGGAATTATGAGCTTTTTGGTGCTTCTCGGAGTCTACGTCAAGGTGACCCCCTCTCCCCCTACCTGTTTCTTCTTTTGGCTGAAGGTTTGCGTCGATTGATAAAAAGGAGTGTTGAGACAGGTCTCATTCAGGGATGGCAATGGGGAGGTGGACTACCCCCGCAATCTCATTTACAGTTTGTGGATGACACTGCTTTAATGGGTTCAACCACCATTAGGGAGGCTACGAACGTGCGCAGGGTGCTAGATGTTTACCTTGTTGCTTCTGGCCAATTAATCAATGAGGGAAAATCGTCCATCCTATTCTTCAACACTCCTATCTCCATTCAAAGGAGGATTGCTCTCATTTTAAGATTTCAGATTGGGACTCTTCCGTTGACCTACCTGGGGATTCCCATCTCGATTGGTAGATAGTCTCGGGATTCCTGGCATACTATTTTAGATAAATTTCGAGTTAAAGTCACTCATTGGACCCATCGTTGGTTGTCCTTTGCGGGTCGTGTGCAGCTGATTAAGTCTATGGTTCAGGCTCTCCCTGTCTATCGGTGTATGGTTCTTGTGGCACCTATGAGCTTTGTCAAGGAATTGGATTCCTTGGCAAGACAATTTTTATGGGTTGGTAGCTTATTGTCTTCTAAATGGAGCCTTTTCATATGGGATATTGTGTGTAGTCCAGTGTAGTTTGGTGGTCTGGGGATAAGGCAATCGCTATTGTCTAGTACGGCTCTGGCTGCTAAACTGTATTGGCGGTGGTGTGTGGAACAAGACCGTGTATGGGCCAAGATTCTGACACAGAAATACCTTTTGGGGCCCTCTAAGAGTGATATCCCTCGGTACTCTTTGATGGGGAAGGGATCAGCAATTTGGAATACTCTTAGGAAAGGGGTTGCGCTCGTTAAAGACGACTTATTCTAGATTTGTAAAAGTGGGACTGAGGCGAATTTTTGGCATGACTCTTGGGATGGATACTCTCCCATTGTCTCTCAATATCCACATCTGATGACCTTGAGCCAAAGGTTTTGTGAAGGGGGTTGGTCCAAGGTGAGGGACTTTAAATCCCTCTCTTATCAGGGGCAGCTGGTGGTGGTGGAATGGAAAAATTTGGACATTTGGCCGATTAACGATATGGTGGAGGAGTGTGCTGAGCTTCACAACATTCTCTCCCGTCAGAGATGCAGTTCCCTTTTAGATAAGGATGTGCTCTCCTGGTCTCCTAACCCAAAAGGGGCTTACTTTGTTGCCTCTGGATATCAGGTGTTTCTCTCTCAGCGGTTGGAAGGGGGGGAGGTTCAGTGGTGGAAGAAAGTTTGGAATAAAATTTCTTGGCCAAAATGTAACTGCTTTATTTGGATTTTGGCTTGGAATAGGTGCTTGACCTGGGATAATATCTGGAAGAGAGGTTTTTTGGGGCCATCTAGTTTTGTTCTTTGTGGGGAGGTCGAGGAGGACTCTGAGCACTTGTTCTTTCAGTGTTCCTTCACTGTACGGCTCTGGCATTTCTGGTGGGGTGTCTGGAAAATCCCTTGTGTTCATGCTTCTTCCTTGGCGGATTTATGGGGAAGCGTGGGGAGACCCCCCTCCTCGGTTGCTTTCTTACAGGACGTTTGGTATGTTGGGCCCATCTTTTTGCTGTGGCAGGTTTGGCTAGAAAGGAATTGGAGGATTTTTCATGGTGAAAACTTGTGGTTTCAACAGGTTTGGTTTAGAATAATGGGTATGATCCAGGAGACGGTGGAGGCCAAATGTGAGGTTGTGTTGCCTTTGGAGAGAGGGGATGCTGAGAAGGTTGATCAGTTGGGTATTCAAGGGTTTTCCCCGGTCTCCGCTTGTGTCAGAAGGGGAAGGAAGGGGAAGCACAGAGTCCAAAGGGTGGGGAGGTGGGTGCCCCCTTCGGTTGACATTTTGAAAATTAACGTGGATGGTTCTTCTAGAGGCAATCCTGGTCCCGCTGGGATTGGAGGGGTTGGCAAAGATTCTTCAGGATCAGTGGTTTTTCTCTTTTCTATTCATGAAGGCCTTCAGACTATTAATAGTATGGAAGGTTTGGCTATCCTTTGTGCTTTGAAATAGGCTTATGCTCGGGGGTGGCGCAAGGTTATTTGTGAATCTGATTCTCAGGTTTTGATAAATTTGATTAAAGGCCAAAAGATTGATGATGTTAGTTGGTGTTTGGCTGAGGTGGTGCAACAGATTCTTCATGTTAGCTCTGTGATGGAGATGGTGTCCTTTTTCCATATCCCAAGGGAATGGAATAGGGCAGCGGATTGTCTTGCTAAATGGGCTTCTGAGAACGTGGATGGTTTGAAGATTGAGGGGTGGGAACAGGTTTCCCAAGATTATCGTCAGGCTTTGGAGAGGATTCTTGCTGAGGATGGGATTGGTATTGGGGATGGTTGATTGTTGTCCTTTTCTCTGATGGTGTTGGGGGCTTGGCCCTTTGATTTTTTGTATGGCTTTGTTCTTAATTCCAATAAAGTTTTTACCCCTTTAAAAAAAAAAAAAACTTGGAGGAATGATCACACATCATAAGTCACAACTAATATTTTCACAAATTTTTCCTTTAGTCTTGGTCAATTATTTCTTTGGAGTTAATCAATCATTAGGGAATAATAAATATTTCTACCACTCTCATATAATTTAATATTTTAGTTTTCAAATTGACAAAAGGAAAATCTCTGTGCATACTTTTTTTTTTATTTATGTATTATTTGCTTGCATCCCATAGTGTATTCTTTCAAGGCAGACATGATCTATTATATCATGATGTATCTTCATGATGCATTCATTGGGGCATTTTTTCTTTTTATATTTTTACTTGCATTCATGTGTTAGTCTTTCATGAGCTTGGCCCAACACCATCATGGTTCCTTAAATCATGATGCACCATATCTAGTGCTATACAAATTTAGGTTGCTCAAGATATTAGAGTTCTTTAAAAAAATCCCAACATGTACTTATCATCAACAACACATGAACATCGCTAAACACATATAATATCATTAATACACACCACACCCATTAAAATTTAATCCATTTACCAACACTATTTATTATTTTGTATGCATCTAACTAACATTCTATTATTATAATTTAAGGAATGAATCATATCCCATTAGGAGAAACTATATTGATCCTTGATTCATAGTCTCTATATGACCTAACAAAAAAATACATCATAATAGCCAAAGCATCCACATTTAATCAATATGCATATCTAATGATAAAAATATCCATTAACATATTAAAAAATATATACATTCATAATAAAACCATACATCATCATATCATATGATCCCAAATGGTACATCACACCAAGATGCATCTGTATATATACATTAAATGTGTATGTACACCATCATGTCTAAAAATAGATATACATCATGTATACACAATATAAAAAAGGATGCATTTCTTCATCATATACATAATGATCTTTAAAACCATCATCTAGCATCCCCATCATAACTATGAATTAAACTATCACTTGTTGATCATAATCATTATGATGATGGTTCACTCGTTTGTGTATTCATCACTAGAGATCTTGAGACCAACCAAATCACTCATGAACTAGCTTTATCTAGGAATGAGGGGTCTCTCTACTCTATTGGTACTACCTACTCATATAATCACTAGTAGTTCTTAGTATCCTTCATCACCCTTGATACACACAAGAGTGCCTATGTTAACCCTTGTACAACCCCGATAGCCTTATGGTTATATGTCTCTCATGTCACAACCTTTATGTATCCACCTAGACCCTATCTATATATTCTTATACTAAATCCAAATACACCTAGAATAGTCAGTTACACCTATAAACCATCCCTCTTTTCCTTAAACATATCCCACTCAACGTGGACTATCCCGAGTTGCACCTATAGGCTATCTTTCTTGGCTTAAAAGCTATCTCTCTCTCATTAAAATAAACTATCTTGTTTTCTATAGCACTGATAACTGTCCCAAGCTATCTATCTATCATGCCTACTCTTTATTTCCCTACCCCTATGGATCCATCCCCTCCATACCCATCCTAAAAATCCATCTCATCTCCTCCTACACCACCTCTTTTTGTAACTCTATCTCCTAGTATTATTGAGACTAACAACACTCTCTCTACACTAATCATTATTATCTCCACCATATATGAGATCTTATTATTTCTACTATCCTCTCTCATACTGTCCTACCCATTAGAATGATAAGATTCATTAGAATCATCTAATCCCACCAAGTTGCATATTCATCCACTACATCATCTTGATAGTCCTAGACCACCATCTACAACTCTACCCGACTATCCACTACCACTCTATAGTAGTCGAGTTTTCGTTTGCAAAATATTCGTTGTGGGTCTCCACGTGTAGAATTCCATCTGCAAAATTCCACATCATCAATTCCATTGACCTTTTGGCTTGCATTACCCTCATTCCTGCACATTTCCCATCCTCATCTATCCCTCTGGCCCGCATTCCCCCTCTGGCTTGCACACTTATCATCCCCACATCCCTCTAGTTTTCACATAATTTTTTTGCATCCTTGGAGAGCTCGGGTTTCCACAAGTGGTTTTTAAGGTTTATAATGCTTTATAGGTTCGTAGAGCCTTGCATTAAATGCATGAAGTATGGTAGTGGCTATAAGTATTTGCTCAAGGTTTTATTCTTTATTTATTTTGGTATTTTGAGCAATTGCAATCTCCTGTGATGATTCAAGCTAGCATTCAAACTTCCTCATTATAGAGTTGGCTAAGCAGATTAGGTCATCCATTGCTATATATAGGTAAGGTCATACCCCCCCTAAAATTTACATTTCAAAATTGGATAATTTGTGAAGATTGTGCGATGGTTGTCATTCTTACTAGGGTTCTGGGTGAGATTTCCATGTTAGTGATTTTATGCAATCCTTGATTGCGGATTTTCTTTTATTAAAGGGGGTTTCTCTCTGGTTATTATTTCATGGTTGTTTGTCCTTGAAACCTAGTGCCAAAATCAGGAAATGTAAATGGAATTTTTATGCCTAGGCCTTCAACACTTATGTATTTTTATCTCACAATGTCTATAAATGTTAGAACTTACACATGCACGTGGAGTTAGCCTATGGAATTTACCATGCAAAACTTCGTTTATAAAATTCCACAATGGTGGCACCACCCCAATTGGCCTTTGCACTTGCATTATCCATTCCCATTATGCGTCAAATCCCACAAAGCCTTGGCCTGCACGACTTTAACTTTGGGATGCTATCAAAGAATCGGTAATAATGTTTAAAGCTTTTAAAAATTCAACCCTGACAATTCAAATTTGCACAAAAATTCCAAGTTTTAGCTCACTGCGAAAACCGCTTGTGGGGATTCTATTGTGGAATTCCCCTTGCAGAATTTCATGTGTCAAATGCCTAAAAAATTGACTTAACTTCTTTCGGCCTCTGCAAAGTCATTTTTCACATGTTGAGTTAAACTTGCAATTAAAACTAAGTATGTTGGCACTTAGCATAAATTTTTTGTAGAAATTTTTGTTGGCATATGGTTGAAGAGATTGGCTTGTAAGTGTTGTCATTGATGGCAACCTAAGTCGTGCAACTCAAGTCTTGCATCCCTTAGTGCAACACTATTTTGGCTCCTACCGACATAACAAAGTAAAGAACGGGGATTCTATAAAAGGCATAAAAGTTGATCTAGTCATTCCATCGAACAGATATTTTTGGTTGTGGATCTCGAGGAAGGTCTGTTAAGGCTTGTAGTATCTTGATACTGATGTGAACTCATTGGTAAGTGATCTACAAGATACGGTGCACTAATTTGTTGATTATCTATCCTAGAAGGTCGACTCGACAAAGATGGAATTTGCGGATGTATAAGATAGAATTAATTATAAGTCTCCATCTTGGATTAAGTATTATTTGGGTCCTCTCTTTGTCTTAACCAACTTTGGAGGATGCGCATAAAGATTTTGTGGTGGATCTGGCCGACAAGTTAAAAGTAACTTAATGTTTTATGAAGTCGACGGTTGGATGAATAATTCTTTGATTGCAGATATATATAAGAGATTGTTTTTATCATTTAAGAATATATGGATGGCATATGAATATGAAGAAGTGTGAATTGCGAGATCCAGCAACGCAATAATGTGAATTTGATCATAAGTGATGCAAAGAGCATAACAGGGCAGAGCACAGTATAAAGTCAGAAAGTAGATCTCGAATAAGATCCATGAGATTCACCGGAACTGTTACCTGGCATGATTAGATGCTATTATCTCAATTCACCCCTTAGATGGTTTTAATCTAAATTTTGTACGCAATAAGCCTTTTTATTTTGAGCAGTGAGCTCTAAGTCGTGCGCCTGAATGCAAGTGCATTCCTTTTATAAACAACTATATTTTGAGTACTCAAATTGTGGATTAATCTCCATCATGGTTTTTCCCCTAATAGGGTTTCCACGTAAAAATATGTGTGTCGTGGTGTTGTATATGCTTACTTTGAATACACACACATTTTTTTAATACAATGGTGAAATGGTTTTATGCTTTGAATGAATGGAGTTTTAATAATTGTTGAACACTGATTCCCCCCCCTCTCAGTGTTCCCTTGAGTCCAACACTTTCATCATAGAAATCCCATGGCGGGATCCCACATTGGAGTTTTTGATTTGCAAGATTCTACTTGCAAAATTCCTAGGCACCGATGCCAACATCCTTAATACTTATAAAACGTGCATCCCACATCTTCTTAATCCCCGCAAAAGTTGAAAACCCCCAAAAATGGATGAAACAAGTTACAAATTGATGATTTTAACAATTTCATTCATCTATTTAATGCTTTTAAGGTGATATTTTATCGTTTCAGTATGATGATGCATGATTCATGTGGGAATTAATTATAGTTTCTCCATATGACTGAAATTACTTATTACACATTGTCTTTATAGATTATATGGAAAAAACTAAACGGTTTTCCAGGATGAAATTTGAGTTCCATGGTGTTGAAGTCGTTTTGAAGTTCTCATCCACTTGGAATAATCTTACACATTGATATTGAGGAATTTAGGGAGAGGACCTTAACAACACCTTAGATGGATTTGGCTAGAAAAATTAGATGAAGTAGAATTGCACAGTCTACAGGATTTACTCCTTTGTTTAGCCCCAAGCTAATCCACACATGTCGAGGATACTACCAGTAAGACTCCTACAAGATTATTGCAATCGAGGGGAGGGTGTTGGCAGATTTTTTGGCTCCTTCGATAGCCAGGGTGTTGGTAATCCCCTTGTTTTCAAAAATGGAAGTTGTAAGATGGGAGTATGCAACATGTCTATGGAAAATCAATCTCAGGGGTTGCTTTCAAGTTATTAAAAAGAATTGGATGGAGACACCTTGGGAAAGCACGAGATAATTGCCCAAGATGTTATATAGGAGTGATTTCAATGAAGAAGTCGATGACTTGGTAACACTCCTAAGCAATATTGGAGGTATTTTCACTACTTCCACATTTGAAGAATGGATGTACTATTTCATTGAGGAGATATTGTGATGAGGATACTCCCCTTACATAACCACATGCACACAACTAAACAAGAGAAATAAACAAAAAAATCAGAAAGAAACACTTGCTTTTTATTATCTTGATGAAGTGAAATTATAATACTCAAAAAATAAAATACTATCTGTGATATAAGAGGGATTCGCTGCACACGAGTCTCTTTATTCTCAAGAGATCACTAGGGAACGGATTACCCTTATACACCTCAACTTGAATAAATTGATAAACTATAAAGGAACACAAAAAAGTTATCTCAAACCTCGAGAGAGGAAGACTTCAATATTTCTACCCTTGGCTAGAGAGCTCTCGGCCAAAGGACATCAGCGCAGTTTCAGGACGTCGGGGCAATGTGCTGTTGTCCGAAAGACGCGCTAGCATCCTAAGTTGCAAGGAATTCAGGAGCTCAAGCGGGTAAAACTGAATCTTGCCTCTAAACTCGGGTCAAAGGCGCGTGAGGCCAAACGATCAAACAAAAAGGAACTTGAGACAAGATTACCTTCCACCATGCATTCGAATCTTTACTCCAAGCTTCACTTCATAACCTGCACACAAAAGATCAAGGGGAAAAGGTTGGGGGCTATATAGGGGTCTACCTTAGATAGACCCCCATTTTTTTGTTCCCACCTCCATGGACAACCAAGTTTGGAAAAGAGTATAAATGAAATAAACAAAGTGTGTGGTGAAAGAAAACCCTGCTTCGGAGTAGAGCCCGCACCACAAAGTAGTAAGTGGACTAGTAAGAAAGAGTGATAGGGAGAGAGAAGAGATAACATTACCCACGGGTCAAGACCCTCTTTCGGAGCACACGGGTGCACCGCTATGTGCTTGCTTGAGATTTGTAGCTGCTTGGAGAGCTATAGCTGTTGGAGGGACCTGAGTCTGGCATGGCTTTGCCCGTAGAAGTGTTGTTATTCAAGGATGGAGCTTACCTAAGATTAGATAAAGTAGTAGTAGTAGTGCTTCAATTGATGGCTTCCAACCCCAAAATGAGAGCCAAAAGTGGGTTACCATGCATGCAAGGGTGACACATAGCCATTTCATATGAGACCTAACTGTTAGGACACTGTCACAAGGGTCAGGATTCTAGATTTATCATTTCAAACTTAGAAAAATGCCAAGATGCTAGTGTGTCGCACGGACGTCTGCACGTTGCGTAGGCATCCAAAGCCTAGGTTTTCAGGAAATGCCTTTTCAAGCTTCTATCATTTTTCCATGTCTCTGCTTGGAGTCAAAATCATGAAATTCTGACTCATGGGATTTTGTCATTAATGTTTCTAAGGTGTCATAAATGTTAGGCAAGATGTGAAAATGTGGAATTTCCCTTAGGTGCAATTCGACGACATTACATTTTTCCCCCACTTCAGTGGGCTCAATTTTGGAAGAAATCAGCCTCACTAAAGTAGAGGAGAAAATTTCACTCGAATTCAAAATTTTACGGAACTATGTGCCAAGAAAAAGGGGTCGCAGAGGTCACTGAGGTCGAGCTAACTGGTACTGAGGATGCCCCCAGCCTCCAAGATCAACAAATAGCAACACAATGATCATGAAAAATCATTCAAAGCTGTATCCTGCAAAACTTAAAATTTTGAGTCAGCTTCGAAAAATCCAAAGAAACTACCACAGAGAGAAGAATGATCAAGAAAAGTCATTAATTCAGAGGAAAAATATGATCAAGAGGTGACTATATTCCCCCTCCTAGGTTTGTGCACAACATGGTGGAGTAAAGTCAAGAGAAACTGGAGAGCCACAAGCTCTAGGAAAAATGGACCTCAAGTGGCCTATATATACCTAGGTGAGCCCCTAGAAGGGTCATTTTCACTATTCACTGCTAGCAAGTTGTTGACTTTTGTGAGAGAAAATTTAGCAAAATGTTGAGCAGGAGAGAGTATGAGGTGTCGAGATTGGAGCAATTGCGTGAAGAAATCGCCAAGGGCCACGAGGTGGACCAAGTAGGTCTCTAAGCCTCGTTCTTTTGTGTAATTTAGTTAATTTTTTGCATTTTTATACTCGACAAGGTGCGTAGGCATCCAAATTTTGCGCCCACATCCAATATACATGTTGTCGTCTATGACACATGCTAGGGTCCTGATTACGCGTTGTCATATTGAGGACGCGCTGGCATCCTCGGGCGACCATGGTGATCTAGGACACACACGCAACGCACAGACGTCTGCACAGTGCGCATATGTCTTGAAGCATTTTTTCTTGTTTTGATGATGAACATAAATGTTTCTAACTTAGAATTTTTACTTTTTTGCAAGAGTACCTAGAGATCCAGGAGCATCGAGGAGGGCGAGCATTATGACTCGTCCACAAGAAGAGGGACCGCCTCTCATAGGACGAGATCACACATCTGGAGTGGGTCAGTCTTTGGCACATATTCACCATGCCAAACATGCAGTACCACAAGAGGATGCTCACCGCCGTGATGGAGCGGTGGGATGCCACTACATCATCTTTCTAGCTACCCTATGGGGAGATGACCATTACACTTGAGGACGTCTATCAAATCCTCAAGCTACCTATCTTGTGGATGGCGGGTGGCCATAGATGACACCCGGTCGACGCGGGAGAGGAGTGAGGGTGTCCTCTACTGCACAGGGAGGATAGATGACGGTGATGACACAGGTCACATTTATACGCACTGGTATGACCAAGCGAGAACCACTGCATCGCTTCTACGCCAGGTCATGGTGGTCACAATTTCTTTTTGCATCGCCATAGACAACCAAGGCTCGCACCTTCACAAGGGCCTCGTCAATACCATTAGAGAGATAGTAGAGCATTAGACTATTTTTTCCTAAGGGCGCAACATGCTGGCACACCTTTACCAGGAGCTCGGGCGGTACGTCCATTACGAGTACCGTAGTCTTACAACATGCACACTTTTGCAAGTGTGGACGTTTTCCCACATCATGTGCACCCAACCAATCAGTTTTCCCCAATGATAGTCGTATCAGGTTCCCATGGCCCACTAGTATGACATGACAAGCTAGTGACGTTTTCAAGATTTGCAGTTTTGGTGGCTACAGTTTGATACTATTGTTGCGGGAGAGGTCAAGTGGAGACCCTACCGATATTTTAGGTGGGTCGATGATGGAAGGTTCCTAAGGAACCTATAGCAGGACCATTTTTTGATAGGTCGTTGCGATTTTGTGATTGTTCCTTACTACTAGAGTGAGGTCATACAACATCATAGTCGTATTCAAACCATCCTACCAGATGTTCCCACCTACACCAGGGCACATTAGAGTGCAGTGAGGGTGGGAGATCACCCTCGCCCCACCATCACAAACATCATCCCCTCATGATGATGATCCCAACCATGATCTGTCGGCCATGTCGATGGCAGATAATGTCGGGGTGGCAG
Organism: Sequoiadendron giganteum; assembly: GCA_007115665.2. Classification (NCBI taxonomy): domain Eukaryota; kingdom Viridiplantae; phylum Streptophyta; class Pinopsida; order Cupressales; family Cupressaceae; genus Sequoiadendron; species Sequoiadendron giganteum. Next base: position 22,108,767 of record CM021104.1, read on the forward strand.
TAGATTTTTCATGGTGGCGGGAGAGGCACCACCTAGCTCCAGTGTTCGACAAGGGTGCCCTGAGAGGGAATCCTAGCCCACAGGAGGAGTTGCCCCACCAGCCTCCACATGACAGGTGGAGAGGTCGCCAACAGGGCGACACAAAGGAGGAGCAGGCACAGGAGGAGGAGGCAACGCTTGCAAGGCTGAGGCAGCAGAGGAGATCAGATCCCCCCATGGCTACCCTTGTCTCATCAACACCACTTGTCTCTATTGCGCCAACAACAACAACAACTCACTGGGGTCGACCGTCTATGTCGGTGGTGCGAGGCCTAGTACTGACCCACACCCCAATCCCACATGGCAGCTAGGGGATCCAGATATACATAATACATTATTTATATTTCTATGCTTTTAATCTTTTTGTTTATGATATATTTATATACGCCATGTGATACTGATTTATGTTTCTCTCTTTGTGGTTGCAGAGGATGCACAAGGATGGACTGGGCTTATAGCTCAGTGCATTTCAAAGGTGGCCCCTATTGTGTCGATCCAGGGGACAATTCTCAAGGCCTGCTAGTTGGTATCAATAGGGAGGCATGCCCCCACTTTTGAGTCAGTAGCATGCTTGAGGACCGCATACGAGGAGCAAGGCGTGGAGATCGTACAACTGATTGCAAAGCTGACAACTTGTGGGGACAATGTGTCCAACTATCGAGGGACCTACAGATGGCACTCGTCGAGTGAGATGTGGTAGTGATGAGGGCTAAGTCTATTGAGGAGGCACATGACACCCTTCAGAGCCACATCGATGAGCTCGACGTGCAATCGGTAGCTGTGATCCCAACAAATGTCCACTGGCTATAGCAAGAGCTAATTTAGGCGAAGATGGATGTATGTTCATTGTAGGGGAGCTAAGAGGGATGCGGGTGGGCCTGTCTGCATCACGCTCACACCAATCTCGCTCGTAGACTACCATGCAACCTACTCTAAGAGTACCAGAGTGGTTGCTAAAGCTAGAGAGCTCAAGGAGCCTTGCACCGCATGGATAGGAACCTATCTTTTGTATATAATTTTTGTAGTCAGATACACATATATACATACTTGTAGATCTTTTGTATAGACATATATTCAACAACCACTCATTTTTTATAGTAGTGGCCTGATACATGTACATGAAATTTGATTCATACATGGACATATATATACATTGGTTTCAATATCATGGCTTTGCTTATGTGTATGCTTTCCATTTTTTTATGTATGTTTATGTTATGGATGTTATTTGCTTATATGGATGTATGTTTTCATTAGATGTTAATCATGATTTAATATACACGTTTGATTACATGTTAATGAAATACAATGATGATCTAATTACTTTAAAAGATGTAATGTGATATATGGATACATAACATAGTTAGACACATGTATGCATGTTTTATTTCACACACACACACATTGTCACATAATAAACACAAAAAATTGCATAATGTAAGAATGAGCAATGTTGGTATATGTAGCATTACTGCCTTTTAGGAAGAATACCACACATATGACATATTAGGACACTACGCATAGTACCAACGAAGATGCATCACATTAACAAGGCTCTTTTAAAGATGTTCCATCCATAGATGATAATCTGTAGGCACCCAAACCATACACAAATATCACAATGTAAGGACCTAACCAGTTAGGACTAAATTTCCCTTTCTGATTAGGTGGCGCATTTACATTTCGTTGATTTTCACATAGAACCAAGTCTCCTAGCTTAAAGATCCTACGAAGCACACCTTGATTATATTGTCTTGATAACGACCATTGATAAGCCTTAACATGATCGAGAGCCTGTAGACGATGCTCATCGAGCATCTCTAGATGATGCAAGCGGTTAGTTCAGTAGGTTACATCGTCAATTAACCCTCTAAGGGAAACCCGCAAGGATAAAATTTCCAACTCCAAAGGAATGATAGCTTCGACGTCGTACATGAGGTTATAAGGTGTTGTTCCCATCATCGTATAGACACTCGTGCGATAGGCCCACAAATTGTATGTTAATTGAATATTCCAATCCTTACCATGTTTATTAACTATTTTACGAAGAATGACTTCAAGAGTTTTATTAGAAGCTTCCGCTTGACAGTTGGATTGTGGATAGTACAGTGTAGAAAACCTATGTTGAATATGAAATCTCTCCAAGAAATGCTTCACTTCCTTGTTCTTGAAAGGTGTACCATTATCAGAAACAAGTGTAGTAGGCAGCCCAAAACGAGAAATAATGTTCATGAGAAAATTGCAGATAGTTTTAGCATTCATGGATCGGAGCAGAACAAATTCGACCCATTTTGTGAAATAATTTGTAGCGGTAATGATAAACGTATGTCCCTTGGAAGGAGGTGATATTTTTCTGATGATATCCAACCCCCATTTTGCAAATGACCAAGGAGAAGTTTGATTTTGTATCTCCTGAGCAGGAGCATGGATAAGACGGCTATGTTGTTGACATTGAAGGCACTTCTTGACAAATTCAAAGGAATATTGCTCCATCGTTTGCCAATAGTACCCCATGTGTATCAATTTTCTCGTCAAGGATTTACCACCAAAATTTCCACCCCCGGAGCCTGAGTGGACTTCCTTAAGGGCAAGGGGTATTTCTGATTTAGTGAGACACCTTAGCAACAAGCTGTTATAAGCTTTTCGATAAAGAACATTAGATAAAATGGCATAACGCCCTGAAAGATTTCGTATACGAGTGTGATCGTTTTTAGTCGCATCACTAGGAAAGTTTCCAGTCTTTAAGTAACTATAGATACTAGAGAACCATTCTCCCAAGTCTGCATGAAAACAAGCTAGAGATTCGAGTTCGGGCTGATAAAAAACTGTCGGGATTCGCACTACTTGAACCACAAATTGATATTATTTTGTATCCTCCTCTAAAAGTACCAAGGAAGCAGTGCTTGCCATGGCATTTGCATGTTTATTCTTTCTCCTAGGGACATTGTTTATTGTGAAAGAGGAGAACTGATTGAGAAAGGACAAAGTGAAGTCTCGATATCGAGACAATCTACTTTGTTTAGCTTGATAAGTTCTCGTGATCTGATTCACAATGAGTTCAGAGTCACCTAGTATATGAAGATGTTTAATTTTCAATGAAATCGCGACACATAAGCCAACAATAAGAGCTTCACACTCAACAATATTATTGGTACAAGGAAAATCTAGTCAAAAGGATAGAGGGACTGGTTTGCCTTCAGGGGACATCAGGACCACACCCACTCTAGAACCGGTTTGACACCTCGACCCATTGAAGTACATTTTCCATTCAAGATCATAATTAATTATGAAAATATTCTCATTAAAAAACAAATCCAACCCGAGGAAAGAGTGAGATGAGGGAGCGTCTACTAATCGATCAGCAACCACTTGAACCTTTATCAATTTTTGAGCACAACAAATTTTATATCAAACTTAGAAAGCAACATAACCCATTTCGCTCATCTCCTAACAAGGTCAGTGTTGGAGAACAAGTGTCTCAAAATATTTGTTTTCACTATGACATGTGTTTCAGCATAGAGGACGTAGTGCCTCAACTTCTATGTACTGAATACAATAACAAGGCATTGCTTCTCCATGGATGAATAATGGGTTTCGTAATCGACAAGGACGTGGCTGATGTAGTAGACCGCTCTCTCTCTTCTTACGTCATCATATTGATCTAGAAGAGTTGCCAAAGCGTATGGTGATGCAACAAGGTAAAGCAAGAAAGGTCTATCTTTCATAGCTGACATCAATATAGGAGGGCTGGTTAAATAATATTTGATTGATTGAAAGGATTTCTGACACTCTTCATCCCATATGAAGCAAACATCCTTTTTCAACAAACGAATGAAAGGGAGGGTGCGATCAGCCAACTAAGATATGAATCTACGAATCGCCTGAATCTTCCCTTGTAAACTTTGCAACTCGATAATGTTCCTTGGTGGAGGCATGTTAACAATAGCATCAATCTCATTTGTGTCAACTTCGATCCCATGATAAGAGACTATAAACCCCAAAGCTTGTCGACGTCTACACCGAAGACACACTTATGGGGATTGAGTCTCATCTTGTAAAGTCAAAGCCTTTCAAAGATAAGACAAAGGTTCTTCACATGATCTTGACGATTTATAAACTTCGCCAAGATGTCATCAAAATAGTCCTCTAATATTTTATGAATAAAGTCATGAAATATTAGTGTCATCGCCCGTTTCTTTAAACCAAAGGGCATGACCACATAACATAAATTCCCCCAAGGGGTAGTAAAAGTTGTCTTGCATTGATCATGCAGATTAATACAGATCTAGTTATAACCCAAGAAGCCATCCATAAAAGATAACACATGGCTTGTGGTCGAGTCCACAATCATATCTATATTAGGTAATGAAAAATTATCTTTAAGAGAATCCTTATTAAGGTCTCGTAAGTCAATGCATATACGAATACGGTCGTCAGGTTTTCTACCAGAAACTATATTCGAAATACAAGGAGAGTAGTCAATTGGACGAATAAAGCCCTCTTTCAGCAACTTTTCTATCTCAGTCTTGAACATCAAAGCTACCCTGGGATTGATATTTAAGATTTTATACTTAATCGGATTGGCATCGGGACATAGGATGATATTATGGACCACTATGGATTCATCAATACCAGGCACATCCTCATATGTCCAAGTGAAGATATTAGGGTGAGTACGCAAGATATCGAAGTGTTCATCTGCTTCTTCAGAGGAGAGACACTTCCCAATCTTGATTACCTTTTCCAAAGATTTAGGATCCACAGGGAGTTAGACAATATCTCCTTTGAGGAGAGGACTGCGGTCCTCAGGATGAGATATCGAAACATCATCGCTGAAGTTAGATAGAGGGTCTTCCTCATCAATACTCAAAACGGATTCTCCAAAGTATGCTTGTTTATGTAAGCGATACAGGAACCATTTCTTGTGATGATAAGGAGGCAACAAAGAGTAACCACCTGGAAATTCCTCTAGTGCTTCATCTGAAGAGAAGACATCCAAAGGAACCTTCTTGACCTGTCCCCTTTCTTCTATCAACTCAAGATGGATCAAACTTAATGGCTCGGATGAAATCATATTAACACTCCACCAAGGTTATTTTTTAGACTGTTTAACAGGGCATCCAAAACCTAGATAGAGTTGTCATTGCTTAAACTGGATAGGGACTTGGATTCCTTGCTCAATACATCCTAGGCCTTTCTTCCCATAGCCATATCGAGAAGCAATTTCATACCCAAACCCATAGCAAGTTTGTATAATTTCAAGAGGAAGCGACTCCACGTAGAGTGTCTCATTCCACCAATGGATGTCAAAATTTTCTATGAGAGTGGTCCCACTTCCTTTACTCGGTTCACAAACATTGACCCCTTTGTAGGAGCGGGGTCACTCTCCCGGGCAGGGGGAAGAGTGGTCTCCTAGATAGGATCACACTTCTCTTCCCCAACAAGAGGGTCACCTACCTTTTTGTCAGTAGAACCTAGAAATTCAATACCAGAGGGGTTCGAATTATACTCTGAAATGAAGAATTCAGAGAATCTCAAGGAACCCCAATCATTTCCTAGGAAAGCATTTGATTGAGAAGATGAAGGAGAATATGGGGGAGACTTAGGATTTTATTCTTTAGGTGGTTCATCCTCGTCAATACTCACTCGGGGAACAACTTCCACAGAGGGTATCGATGAAGAACATGCCATAGCATCAACAGTTAAGGATGGAATGCAGTTCTTGAGAGTGGATGCATCTGAAGCACGACCAAAAAAAACTAGCAAACAAAGGTGCACAAATTTTGGATCTACTTTAACCGTAACCACCCAATTGTTAGCGACAAATTTCAAAGAACGATGTAAAGTAGAGGTCACAAAGCCCATAGTGTGAATCCAAGGTCTCCCTCAAAGAAGATTGTATGATAACAAGCCAGACATCACATAAACCAACGTAGGTAAGGTAACGGGGCTTAGCTACAAAGGTAGTATTACTATACCTAGAGCTTGGCAACGATCATTATCAAACCCACGAATATACAAGGAACAAGCTGCTAAAGAAGATGAATCAACTTTTATTTTAGGAAATAGGTATATACCGTAAACGTTGAGAGCTAAACCAGTGTCAACGAGGGTATGCCTAATACCGATGTTAACATTTAATATAATCATCAAAGTCTTTGCTTGCTTCTGCATATCCAGAGGCGGGAGTTCTTGCTTGTGGAACATAATATTTGGTGAGTCTACTTGAATATGTTCCAACAATGCATTAGCGTCCATAGGCCTATCGGAAGCAAGCAAGAGAATATTTTGTAAGGATTCCTGCAACATCTCTTGATAAATCAGAGCGGTCTGAAGCAAATCCCAAAGTGAGATCTTGGCCGGAGTGACACGAATTTGCTCAATAAGGTCGTAATCACCTGGTGCTTTGATCGCAGGTTTAGGAGCTAAAGGAAGACTAGGTTGATATGATGGTAAAGAAGTTGGAACTTGGGCTGGTTGTGACGTAGGAATGAAAGTTTGCTGATCTAGGTTTTGTTTATTTCTCCTTATATTATACATATGCCCAACAACATTATAAGAAGTAGAGTCATTAGCTTTCACGAACCTTGAATATAAGTTCGATGAATCATTATGACAGGAAATCCCAAAGATGAAATGGTATTTTCTAGGGAATGGTTCAACTGGGGTAATGCAAATGATGGGCTTCCTAGGGCTTGGAGGAGCCATAGAGACCACGACTACATTTACCGTCTCCTCATCTTGCGAGGAAAGAGTTTGTTTAGAAGATTTACAGATAGGGGAGAGTTCTTCTAAGAAATCATCTAGAGAATCTTCCAACATATCGATATCTTTTTCAGAGAAAGGATTACGATCAACATGTGACATTATGAAAATAGATCCGATAGTTCACGTCAGGTTCACCAAAATGTGATATAAGAGGGATTCGTTGCACACGGGTCTCTTTATTCTCAAGAGATCACTAGGGAATGAACTTCCCTTATAAAACTCAACTTTAACAAATCAATAAACTATAAAGGAAGACAAAAAATTTATCTCAGACCCCGAGAGAGCAAGACTTCGATATTTCTACCCCTAACTGGATAGCTCTCGGCCAAAGGACATCAGCGTGGTTTTAGGATGCCAGCACGGCGCGCTATCGTCCTAATTTGCGAGGAACTCAAGAGCTCAAGTGGGTAAAACTGAATCTCACCTCTAAACGCGATTCAAAGGCGTGTGAGGCCAAATGATTAAACAAAAAGTTGGAATCTAAGGAAAAACACAAAGGAACTTGAAACAAAGTTACCTTCCACTGTGCGTTTGAATCTTTACAACAAGCTTCACTTCATAACCTGCACATAAAATATCAAGGGGAAAAGGTTGGGGGCTGTATAGGGGTATGCCTCAGTCAAACCCTCGTTTTGGTGTTCCCACCTCCACGAACAACCAAGTTTGGAAAAGAGTGTAAATGAAGTAAACAAAGTGTGTGGTGAAAGAAAAAACCACTTCAAAGTAGAGCCTGCACCACAAAGTAGTAAGTGGACTGGTAAGAAAGAGTGATAGAGAGAGAGAGTGTTACCCACGGGTCAAGACCCTCTTCCGGAGCACACGAGCGCACCGCTATGTGCTTGCTTGAGATTTGTAGCTGCTAGAGGGACCTCAATCTGACATGGCTTCGCCTATAGAAGTGTCACTATTCAACAATGGAGCTTACCCAAGACTAGAGAAAGTAGTAGTAGTGCTTCAACTGATGGCTTCCAACCCCAAAATGAGATCCAAAAGGGGCTTTTCATGTATGTAGGGGCGACACAGAGATGTTTCATTTGAGACCTAACTGCTAGGACACATGTCACAAGGGTCGAGATTCTAGATTCGTCATTTCAAACTTGGAAAACTACCAAGACGCTAGCGCATTGCACGAACATCCGCACGTCACGTAGGCGTCCAAAGCCTAGGTTTTCAAGAAACGCCTTGTCAGGCTTATGTCATTTCACCATGTGTTGGCATGGAGTCAGAACTGCAAAATTTTGACTCATGGGATTTTATCATTAATGTTTCTAAGGTGTCATAAATGCTAGGCAAGATGCGAAAATGTTGAATTGCCCTTAGGTGCAATTTTGCGACATTACACTATCACCACATGGGCCCTCTCATTACAAAAATCTGCAAGCCAAAAACCATAATCTACACTACCAGAGCTTCCTTCTGTAACCCCTGTTCTCCCTCTTTATCCAAGAAGTGTAACTTCCTTAGAATATTTTGGAAGGTGTAACCCCATTTTGGCACCAAAACTTCCACCGTCTATTTCTCGCTCTAGAAGATCTTTATTTTTTTAATTTTATATTTATATATTTACAACTTCTTGAGGTCATAACTTTCGATCCGACTATCAAATTTTCAATTGTAATATATAAAGTTAGAAAGCTTGTGCAGATATCTACAACAATATTTTTCTAGATCTGAAAGATCAAAGATTTTGTACCCTCTTTTGGGGCTTCAAAGGGCCTCAATTTTAGTTTTAAACTTCATTAGAGAAATTTCTTGGGATGAAAATTTAGTATCTTACAAAGGGTACAAGATTTTGAGATGATTCTTTCACTAAAAATATTATTTCCAATTTTACTCCTTGGGGTCAATTTTCGTATCCATAGGAACCCAAATAGGTTGACTTACTAAAAATATCAAGTGAATATTTTTGGTTGTTTCAAACTTCTAACTATCCCAAAGTTGCATGAGTTTTCATGGGCCCCAAAACAACTAAGGAGAAACTACAAACAAAATGAAAATATAATATTTCTGGGTGATGCAAGATTTCCCTTACACCATTGGATTTTCCTGCATCATCTTGAGGGGAAGCTCTAAATTTGTTTGGGCCAAGGCCATTAGTGACAACCTGCATGAGCAATTCTCAACATTAAAGAAAAACTCAAAATTCTACATGACTTCATATGTCATTTATCTTTTGGTGGAAAATTTCTAGTATAGAGGTCTCACTTGCAAGGATAACCTTGGAATGGGCCAAAATGACTACCTAGTATATGATTGTTATTCACAACTACAATATGGAAATGTCAAGTGCCACTATAAAATGGTGAATGATGCATTCACTATGCACATTGTTAGAACATTGTAAGTGGATCTTGGTGCGAGAATGTCTCATTCTACAAAGGCTATGGTAAAGAGATTTGAGTATTGGTTTATCCAGTTCACCAAGTTCACATATTTCATAATTGAGGGCTTCTTTGGGGCTCCTTATCGGCTTCCCAAATGTCCAAAAAACCAAATTGTGTTATTAGAGTTGACTACATAATTATGCTCTTCACATCAACTACTCCAATCTAAGCATCGGGTTGGGTTACCTTACCTCATGACTTTGGGAAGAGATCTATACTCTTTTCCTTCTGCACCATTTATCGATCACTCTGATATTGAGATCCAAGAGTATGGTTTCCAGTTTCATAGTGTCTAAGGTTTTGTTGATCCTTTGGGGAAGATGCATAAACAAGTTGGAAAGCAACATGCTCATCGGTTGCACATTGAATATTTTTGGCTGAATTATGAAAATGATCAAAAAGTCAGGAAAAGGGCATGAGGGTCTCCCTTGAGTTTATTCGTGCCCTTAATCTGTATACTGTGTTTGACCAATTGAAAGAAGATGAGAAACTCCTCGATGAGGATGCATTTAATAAGGTTGATAATCTACCTCTTCCTTTGTTGGACTAGACAGAAGAAGAGGAGATCAATATTGATGCGATTACTCATCTAGTGTTGAGGAGGAAAAAGCAATGGATTGAAGCTCAAGTTTCCCTTCTTGAAGTATAAAAAAATGAACTCACATATCGTGAGAAAGAGGAGGAAGCACAAGGCAGTGATGATGATGAGAGAACAGATGAGGAAGAAATTCCAAGCACAAGCTTCATTGGTAAGGGTGGACCTTCTCCTCCAAACATAAGGGCTCAAAAAAGAAAGGAAGTTCGAGAGAGATAGCCCACAAAGAAGAAACGAGTCTACAAGAGGAAAGGTATAGAGGGTAGAAGGCCCACTTCCAAGAAAGCAAAGAAAACTGAAACATTAGTTATGGAGACAATTATGTAAGAACCCTCACCATCAAAGGATTCATAGGCTCCACCATCTCCAACTCATCCACCTTTGCCATCTTCTTATTCTGCTCCACCTCCTTCCATTTCCACTCCTCCTCCTCCCATCCTTTCCTCTCCACCAACCATTAACATCTCGATCCATCTCACATATTCTTCTCTCATCACCTTTGCCATTTTGGTAGAATCCTCTCCTTCTTCCTCCACTCTCCCCATGCCCCAATTCATTTTCTCTACCCTACCACCTACCATCCCTTCCATTTCCCCTACCATTTCTTTCATTGCTTTTCCTGAGTCTTTCCTGGCCTATCTGTGAAACCTACCAAAGAAAGTATCAAAAGTTTTGTTGTCTCCGAAGAAAAAATATTTAATGGACTAACTTGCCTCTTCCTTTCCCCTTACCTCTTCTCAGTCGGTGCTTGAGCCTTTGAAAATGGAAAACATAGATTAAATCTAGGAAGAACTGTAGCAGCAAGAAAGGTTGAACCTAGAAGATATGGCTACATCAAAATTAGTATCCACTGTGCTAGAGCACAATGAACATGATGTTGACTTGAGCAAGGGAATTAGAATTGTTGAGCCTATGGAGGGGAATACCAAGGAGGCCAAGGATGGGGGTTGTTGGAAGAAGAGAAAATTAAGGAAGTACATGAAGAGGAGCTACATGAGGAAAAAAAAATGGAAGAAAGAACAAAAGATAAAGTGACTGAAGAAGAAGAGAAGATAGAATAGAGAATAAAGAAGAACATATAGTGTAGTCAATGGACCATGAGACTGCAAAAGAAAGGTCTACACAAATTCCTTCTTCTTCTTAAACAACAACGCCAGCTTGGTTGGAAGACCAGTTGAAAGATAAATCCCCTCTTATCAAGGATCTAAGGGCCAATTTTGAAGCTATTTTGGTTTGATTGGGACAACCAAGGGAGAAGAAGAAAGCTAAAGTCTACTCACACATAACGAAGGACGCTTCTAGATCAAGGGTGGTGCATGTTGCTACACCAACGAAGATAAAGATGTTGATACAATTTTACCATCTGTCGAAGAATGATTGTGGTAATGTCGAAAACATAAATGCAAGAGTGTCCATATGGTAAGTGATCCATCTCATTGAAATGCAAGTCACCAGTCACTGATGTACGCTGCATCTGAAAGTACATAGGAACAAATACTATATAAAAACATACAAAAAACTATTATATTATTTAAATATATATATATATATATATATATATAAGTTAAAAATATACAAAAAAATTATTAAAAAAGGGCGGTGGACCGTAGGGGCCGCCACCTACCAAGGTGGCAAGGGCGGTACCCCTGCGGTACCACTGCCATAGGGAATCAGAGCTTGAGGGCCTACCACCGTACGAGTGGCAGGTACCCTCGGGTACCTACGACTTTTTTTAAAAAAAAAATTAATACTTTTTTAAAATAAAAAACATGCCCTTTGATATTTTTTTCATTCAATTTTTTTGGAAAAAAAATTATGCAGGAAAAGAAATCTTATTTTTTATTAAAAAAATTTACCTTGACCTACGTGTTGGGGAGGCTATACGACCTTCTTGGCAAAAAAAATTGCCTCAGAAACTCCTGACATGGATTTTGATGATTTGAGAAGCGATCTTAAAGTTTTTGAGCCTTTTGAGCGCAATGGAAACCTCCGTTTTGGCTCAAAATGTACCAAAAATGCAGCTACCCTCTAGATCTAGTAACAAAACAACCACTTCAAACCTTCATAGATCTGGCATCAAGAGTTGAAATCAGATGAAACAAAAGAAAAATTTGACTTTCTCGACAGCTCTGGATCTAACAGTGAGGTGCTTTTCACACCAAAATGCACCAAAAAAATTTCCACCTCTGAAATTTGTTAAAAAAACAAAGGGGATTCAAATCTAAAGCCTACAACCTTTATTGAAGAAAAAAACCTCATAAATCAAGAAGGGGTTTGTCGAATCCACGCTCTGATACCATGTTATAATTGTGAAACAAGCACAAAACCACAAGCCACATGATCAAACAACAAACAAATACACCTTCCACGCAAGAGATCTGTAGATAATATATGCAATATTCTTCAACAAGAAAAAGCTATAGAAGCAAGAGAATCTCAAGAAGATATGAAAGCTCTTGATATTTACAATGAGGGTTAAATGCTTGTAAGAGCAAAACCCGAAATGAGAAAGGGATCATATCATGACAAGTGTCAACATCACATGAGATGATACATAATGATCTAATAATGTCTCAACTAATAAAAGCATTAAAACACTCCTAAGTTTAGTTTAAGTGCATGAGAATAAATTAGACTAAAGATTAATTAATTAATTAATATCTAATGCATGATAACTCTAACACAAGCAGGATATCATTGGCACATCATGACAACAAAAACACCCATATTAGCACCAGTAGTATCTACATTAGCACCATCAGGTGGTTCAACATTAGCAAAAAAATTATCACCATGATGAAAACCTGGTCAACAGGCATCTTGTGTGACATCAAAACAATCAAGATAATAGTCAAGAGAAAAATTGTCCTCTAGTGAAAACCACTATGGTGGCACTTTGGACAAGTACCATGGTAAAAACCTAGTAAACATGTGTCATGTGTAGAATCAAGCATCTATGTGCACCATTTCAAGCGGAAGAATCTCAGCATATCCATAATAAATCCAATCCATTTTTATCCAAAACCCAACTTATCTTGATCTTGAAAATGTTTTGTGTACACTTTATACTTTCTTATGGAAAACATCTTGACGTGGGTCATTATCATTGATTCTATCCTATCTAGCATTATCTGAGCCAAGAGGCATTGTCCCAAAGGGGCATACTCTATCCAAACATACTATCCTATCACAAGATAATCCATCATTGCTAGACACTGGGGGCAAGTACTTACATCTTGCTTTAGAATAAATCTTGATCTATGTCTTCTAACTCACAGTGTGATCTAGGCATCGTCCCAACAACAAGGTGTACCACTAACGCACTACCAGGGTAACCTTCAAAATAATTCATCCCAACAACAAGGTATACCGCCAACACACTACTAGAGTAACCTTTAAAAAAATTCATCCTAGCAACAAGGTGTACCACCAATGCACTACCAGGATAACCTTTAAAACTATCAAAAAATAAAAAAAAACATCTAGAAAACAAACACAATCAAAAACAAATTCAAAACATCAAAAATCCCAAAAATATGTCATGCTTTGAGTCAAAACCAGTCGAACTACATGGTCTCTATGTGTACAACGTAGGCAAGGCTTATCAACTCCTTAGACCTTAGGTCAGTCCCTTTCAATATCTATCATGATCTCATTCAACTTAGTCACAAAATTCAAAATAAAAAATAAAAAATAAAAAAAATCTTCTCAAAATAAGTGAGCTACGAGTAAAGCTCATGGAAACTAATAATCAAGTCAAATAGCTAATATGGTCATCGCTCTCTGTAGTAAAGTCATTTGAGAACCACCTGCAAACATTGAACACATGACAGTAAGAATTTGCGACCAAAAACATGAAACGAACCTAAGATTACGAACAAACTAGCTCAAACTTCCAAAAAATAGCAAAAGCAGTTACATTTTTTGACAAAAGCGGTCAAAACAATCAAAAGCAGACCTATTTTTGTTAAGAGCAATAAAGAAATACAAAAGTGGTACAAATGACAAAAGCAAGAAATTTTCTCAAGAGCGAACATTTGTCACAATGGCAACCATTTAACTTGAAAACATTCAAAAGCAAAGATTTTAAACAAAGGTGAAAAACAAAAGCGAAAAAGAATATCAAAAGTGAACATCTTAGACAAAATAAATAGAAGCAGACATTTTAATCGAAAGCAAGGAAAAAAAAGCAAAAGCAGCACGATCAAAAACTTCAAAAGCAACAAGGATGATTCAAAAGCGTGAAAATCACAAACCTACCACCTTTTCCTAAAAATATTTTTTAAGCATTTATTTCTCAAAAATGGCAAAACAAAATATTCAAATATCTTGAAAACACCATAAATAACATCGAATATCATCAAAAAGCACAAAAAAAATTGAAAAATGTCAAGAATCTTATCTCCGTCATCACCTATCCGCAATAAAACATTATCCATAATAAACAAATTGTCATACTCACCTTTTGACAAAACAAACAAACAAAAAAGCAACATCAAAAGCTATAAATTTCAAGAAAACAATCACAAAGATTTCATCACAAACAAACTAAAACAAAGCCAAAGTATTAACTACCTATCTATTGACAATTCACCAACAACATCCTGAGATATGTCTTAACAGATCCATTCCTACAATAGACATCATCAACACTGGATAATAGCCCCAAAATAGATATGGCAAGTGATACAACAACATTGTTTTAACTTTTTGTGATCTTAATAAAGTATCATCACAAAGTTGTGTCACACTTTCAACCAACTTATGAACGCAAGTGAATTTAAGTATTTTTAACTAAAAAATAATTTTGGTCAAACATATGATCTTGTAAGATTCATTTTAGCTAAGTTATATATGTCCACTACTTTTCCAACTAAAATTACTAGCTAAATGCATATTTAGCATCACTTTAAGTCTAATTTACCAAAAAAATAAAATTATTTGGAAAACTTGATGTTTCGACAACTTCTACTTGTGTAAAAAACATTTAAAAATAAAATAGAAATTACCCTTTTGTAGATCCATAAGTTGTAGTTTTCAAAAATGTATATATTTAAATAATTTAATTATTATTTATATTTTCTTTTTTAATTTGTACTAAATGTAGGTTATTAGCACAAAACATTAGGTTGATTACCATGTCAAGGAAAAATAGTAAAACTTATTAGAAATTTTTGAAAAAAATATAATGCCCTAGACACAAGAATCTATATCAAGATGATATAATTTTTTTCTATTTTAGATAAATAATTAATATGAAAGTTGACGTCGACTAGAAACAACTAAGTTTTAATACACACATATTTTAATATTTATTTAAAAATATATATTTATCAAAATTGGAAATAAATATATCCATGCCTTAAAGTTTCAAGTTATACATAAAGAAATTGAAGGAAAAAAAAATCAAATTTACTATATCAAGATTGACATCTCATGTAACTTCATTTTTCAACATTTTATTAGCAATTAAATTATAGTGTTAATTTATTAAAAAAAAAAAATATTCAAATAATTTTTTATTTTAATTTTTAAATACAAACATAAAATATACTAAAAAATAAATATTTTATTAATTTATCATTTCAAAATTCAAAACATATATATCACTTTTTAGTGATTCAAGTTTAAAAATTGGATTAGTGTTGTTGATTCCTTTATAAAAGTGTGACACAACTTTGTACTTTTACCTCTTATCTTTTCGATTTACATTATTGACTCATTCCCAGGATCTCTCGAGAATGTCCATAAGGATTTAGAGAAGAAGGAATGGGGGCAATTGAGTGTCATTTCTATTTACTTTGTTTGTTGAATATTTTTGCGATACTACCACGGTGAATACTTGCTTTGTTTTGTGTGTTGAAGTTGTTTTGGGAAAATTCGTGCAGCAATTGCATGTTAGGTACTCCATACCTCTCTATGTAACCAATCTGAAATGGTTTAAAGCTTCTCACTCGTACACTCTAACAGGGTTTCCGTATGTCTAGTATGAGAAAAATAATTCTTTGTATGCTGAATCAAAGTCCATGCAATGGATGCAAAGCCACCTTGGTTATTAATACCCTGGTGCATCGTGTCTATTTGCTACATCAATAAGGATGGTTAAAGATGTGAAGCCTCCATGAAAGCAAAATAAAATTCATCAATGACTAACAACATCAACTATTCTTCACTTCTTATTAACATTTTCTTTTTATCACCATTTCTTCTATCAGTCCTTGCAGTTAAACGTATCACATCAGCTTATCAAAATATTTGGTTCATTATCCAGAATTTTCACCAAATTTCCAAAAGGGGCACCATCCATGCTATCCCATCTGGGGCAACTCTGGGGCATACTGGGGCAACTTTTGAGCAGAAATTTTTGAATTTTCTTTGACACAACACTCAATATCGCATTGTATCAAAGCGTGGCAAAATGTAGACACCTAAAATTGTCCTGACTGGCAAACAACAAAAACTTTCACCCTTCCTTCTAAATGATTAAATAATACATTATTATTTAATTATTATCATTTCTCATATTCGTCTATTAATTAAGTGGTTTAACATTATTTAACTAATTCATACTCAAATCATCAAATACATCAAAATCCTTAATTTCCTCTATTAATTGAATAATAATAGATTATTTAATCAATTCAATTTTTCATCATTTTTGACTAATTAAATAAATTTTATTTATTTAATAAAATCCTAATCTAACTTTATTCCTCCTGATTAATTAAATAATTTAAATTATTTAATTATGTCACTAATTCACTTTATTCCCATAAGTCAATTAAATTATTAAAACATAATAGTTTAATTAAATCACTTTCCCCTAAACATGAATAATTAAATAAATTATTCAAAACATCATTCAAAAATCAAATCAAACAAATACAACTTTGTTTGTTAAAGGCAAATATGATTTTCAAGTTCAATTCAAAAAGATTAATTAATTAATTATTCTCACCCACTTTCATGATTGAGTGAATTATGATCCACCAATTGCTCACTCTATTCTTGGTTAACTCATCAGTTCTTCAATCCCACCGAAGGCTCAACATGATTTCTTCAAATTATTCAATTTATTTCCCCAATTCCACTGAACACTCAACGTGATTTCTTCAATTGCACCGATTACGTAATCAAAATGCATTGATTATTCCCATCTAATTCCTCTCAACAGTTTTGAATCATTGATCAAGATATTATACTACATAATC
The DNA here is from genome assembly GCA_007115665.2 of Sequoiadendron giganteum. NCBI lineage: Eukaryota > Viridiplantae > Streptophyta > Pinopsida > Cupressales > Cupressaceae > Sequoiadendron > Sequoiadendron giganteum. Next base: position 22,125,764 of record CM021104.1, read on the forward strand.
TTGAGCATTCATTTCAAAACACAAATTCTATATAACAATCATCTTCTTCCTCAAAAACAATCAGAGAATCAAGATCTTTTGAACAATGAAGTAATGCCAAAATTTATAACCAATTTATTGAAGATTTTACATACATCTTCAGTCGACATTGCATGACTTCAAAGCTTTTTCTATGCACAAATGGAGGCTTCACATTGATACAACAAACAATCCAACATATTTGCAAACACACTTTGACATGGGATGGGTAACTTTACAATGTATTGAATTCATTGTTCTTGTTTCGTTTCAATTATGTTGTTGAATTCGTTGTTCATGTATTGTTTATTTCATGAGTAATGGGCATGAATCTAAGTCTTTGTGTAGAATTAGATTGTGTTTAATTTGTTAACCTAGATTATATTGCATCACTTGATTTCCCCCTTACACACCTGTAAATCAAGATATCAAAAAAGATAATCCTGTAGACATCAAGACTTAAACGCCAAATCAACCACATATCTAATTCACCATACATGTCCACAAATGAGTAACCATAATCAAGGAACTAATCATACATCACGGAGATAAGAACAACTTCCTAACACCAAATCACCACCAAACAACCACATACATGATCACGTTGTGTCAATTCTCAAATGTACCTACATATCCATGACACCATGATCATAGCCAACGATGTACCTACACTCAACTATCATCCATACGAGACTCCAAGTCTCCACTTGTGTCAACACATATCCTCAAAACTAAAGATAACCTGTGTATCTATCACCATCAAATTCTAACTCTGAAAACACCTATAAACCTGTATAAAGAAGCACTAAACTGATAATCAACTAAATCATCATAAATATCATATAAAAACATGAACTTCCTCAAGGTTTCACCTCTTGACTCGTCCAGATGCTCATGCAATCACACCTCAAATCGTAGGCTCCTACAAGTGATCAAATAAGTACAATCCATTCTCTACACCAAAAATTGAAAATCTACCTAATCCACTGTGTATTACATTGTACATGCTCTCCAATGCCTATTTGTAATCGAAAATCCAATTTCGCATGCAAAAGTTATGACCAAAACTATGAAATGGAGAACATCTGACTTATGGGCTCCAAAAACTTATCAAAATAGAAAAATCATGGAACTAAACCTATACCACTACATAGTGCTCAGAACCATCTTTCCAACAATTATAAGAAGTTGAAAATTTGACATCCTAAGTGAAAGTTATGCTCATTTGAAAAAAACTACCTAATTTGGCTTATAGGAGTAAAACTAACACTCCCTGGTGGTTGGCCGATTACTAGCCAATAGCCCATTGGTGGTGCTGCCAATGGTAGTGGCACACTAATGGCTCAATCAGGTGGTGGTGCACCAGTGACCTAGTCAGGAAACATCACCGCAAGGGTAGCCAGGTGGATTTTACATGTGGACCCGATCAAAATTGCAATTTAATTCTCATTTTAAACTTTTAAACTCTAGACTCGATAGGGCATTTAAAAAAGGTTTAATGTTTTAATTGTTTTAACAATAGTGGATTTTAAAATTTCAAAGGTGGTTCAATTTTTTTCTTTAAGCCCCATGGGATTCAATGAGGGCTCCCACCAAATTGGGGGTCGAGAGCCAAGGGGCCTAAGGCTCCGTCGGTCAGCGATTGGCAATACTGTCGGACTAGTAGTACCGGCCAGTTGTCAACCGACAATCTACTATCTGTGGGGGGTCTGCAGACCCCCCCAACATATATATATAGTTTCAACAAAACAATTTCGTAGGGTTTTTTAATAATTTTTATTTTTTAATATTTTTTGTAGATAGGCAAATTGGACGACCATATGGCTAAAAAAATTATATTTTTAAACTTTTTTAAAACAGAGAAAATTTTATATGAATATTCATTTCTCGATCATCTTGGATCCAATGGCGAGGTCTATTTTGTCTCAAGAGGTCATCCACGAAATTTCCTCTATAAAACCCTCATATGAAAGCTCAATCCAAGAAACCCTTTTTACCCAAATTGTGCATACCTCAAATATGCAATAAACCCAATAAATCTCAACACCACAAAAGCCCAAATTTATAAAATAACACCTACAAAATATGTTCCATACCTTGTAATTCCTTAGATCTTTCATGCATAGCCATGGATTCAACTTTGCACCAAATCTACTGAAACAAGGGTTATAACAAAACTTGGGGGCTCACACCTCCCATAACCATTATAACTCTAATACCACTTGTTAAAAAATAATGCAGCATACCTGCAATCTTAATCAATTTCTTATATAACCTAGTGAGAGATAAACATGCATACAAATAACCATAATGCATAGATCAAATAGAAAAGCCACAAGATAACACAAGATGCGAGCTCACAAGCTTGTGGATGCCGATGTTGTCACAACAATGTGAGGAGAAAAACCAACAGAGTCTCAACTTGGAGCTTCAACAATGGAGAAAATGTTGTGTAGAAGTGTCTAGAAGTGAAATATGATCAAGTGAAAGTGAAGAAGCCTAGAGAAGAACAAATGAATGGAGATGTTTGGAAGGTGAATAGGAGCCCAAAAGATCCATTTGAGGTAAGTCAATGGCATAGGGGTGTTATGCTTCATCACCAATGGAGAAGTGTAACGCCTCTACAGATCCTAGAAGCGGGAATCCTATTAGGATGGCAACACGTCACGCAGACATTTGTGCACCGCACTAGCATCCCCAATAGAAATTCCCCCACCGACACTACAGACATCCACCAAGTGGGTGGAAAGTGAATGGATGAGGTGGAAAAACATTGTCGGGTTTTATTTTTCTAAGGTAAGGAGGTGTAAATGAGGAATTTATGAGGGGTGCAAATTCACTCCATTACATTTTTCCCCCACTTTAGCAAGCATATGTTCTACCAAATGTGAGGAAAAGTAGATCGAAAGAGTTCAAAAAAAGTATACTTCAACTGTCAAGGAAGTAGACTACAATCTAACCAACTTGAAAGCACAGGAAGAAAAGATAGCTCCACAGGTACTTGGTCCTGAGGAGAGTTGAACAAAATGCGTCGTAGGTCCGCAGACTTATGAAAGGATCAACAAAAGGCTCTATAGGTGCTTGGTCCTATAGAGTTGAACAAAGAGATCCCACGGGATGAAAGTGCTTTACAAGTCCTTAGACTTGCAAAGGAGGCACCCCTAGGTGCTCGGTCATGAAGGAAGCTAGAGAAGAGAGGCTTCGCAGAGTCTAATAGGGCCTTACAAGTACTCAGTCCTACAAAGTCGATTGAAAAGAAGCTTCATAAGCACACCTACAAAGCAACATGATAATCTACAGACAAAACATGTTAGATAATAAAAAGCCACGCGAGAAGACAAGCAGACTGCTGAGAAATTATTGAGATGATTTAACATTGTTATTATTGATTTCAAAACCTTGGATCTGGAAGGTTGTTCTCCGGATGATATGCAGACTTGATCCATCTTATCATATGTTATGATTTTGTGTTGTATGGAGATTATCCTTGATCTGGCTATGGCAATATTCCTTTTTGGGACATTTGTTGAATTCAGTTGATGCAGTATAATGAAGACTAATCCTTTGATGATGGTTGTTGTACTCAAAACTTACTCCAAGTAACCTTGCTATCTAAAACTTCATGTTGCATGTTACAAGTTTTTGTATGCCAAATTATGCTTCTCCGGTTGATACTGAAATTAATGATAATCAAGATTTGGTCTTGGTTGTGGTGTTCTCATCGGCTCCGGAATATATTTCATGTAATTCAAATGTGCTATCTTTTGGTGATTGTGTTATCTTATGTTTGACCTATTTTTGGTCACTTGGTAACGTGGTAAGATCTTTATGTGCGACCTATCTTTTGAGCCTGGTGTTAGCCAAAACAAGTCACCGCTCTAGATTTCGACCAATCAGATGTTGAAAAATTTCCACACGTCGTCTCTCTACTTGTTCGCCGCTTTCAGTCAGGTTGAATTGGTCAAAACAAGTGACAAACATCTCTTACCACGCCACCGCATTTGGCCAAAGAGACCACCGCGGTATGGCGGTAAGCCCTTGTCAACCCATCTGATACCTTCACCGCACCATCATCTAGCCCCGCAAGACCTCCCGTAGTATGGCAGTGCCACTGCCCAACCGCAGGTCCCCTCTAACACCCTCGTGGTACCGAGATAGTGGCTTGTTTGCTAGCCCGTTGCATAACATAGCGTCACCTCCGAGCTCAGAACGATCTTCCACGGTATGGCAGTGCCACCGCCCAACCGCAAGGTTAAGCAAAGCCTCCTTTGGTATGGTGGTAACCGCCTGTGTCGACCGTCAAGCTCCACCGTGCTACCACGCCTCGACCGCAAAACCTCTGAGGTAAGGAGGTAACCGTTATCTCTAATTGCCAAGCTTCACTGCACCAACGCGACATGGCCGAAAGGCCATCGCGGTGTGGCAGTAAGCGGAATTCGCTAACTGTCGTTGTTCACTACGGCCACCGCGCCACCAACGAACACCCTCTGTGGTAGGGAGGTAGACCTTCACATTGACTGCACCCGTCAACCGTGCTACCGCCAAACTAAGACGGAGACCCCGCAATATGGCGGTAACACCGCCCGACCGTGGATACAAACAGAGGCCTGCGGTAAGATGGTCTACCGCCAGACCGCGCCTCTAAAAAAGCTCTCAGCGGTAGAGAGGTAAAGGTTGATAATTTCACCAAGTATTTTCAGAGGGTTAAAGCCAGAAGTTGAGGCACCTATTCCCAACACCTTGTGGTGATCTAAATTCAAATGGTGTTTGGCAGACTTAGAAGACTATGAAGATATTATGTGGCCGACTTAATTTTGTTCTTCGAGTATACATGCATATATATAGAGAACATATTTTTGATTGAAGATATAGATGCATGGAAGTAGTATGATGTGTGTGAATAGATAGAAGAGTATGAAGGAAGGATTAATCTATAATGGTAGAAATTTTTGCGAAGGTTGTGAAGGAAGGTGTGTAGAAGATTCTTAATCGGATCTGTTGCGGACATAAATTATGCTCTTAACCGGAACTGAATTCATGCATATGTAGATGCAACTTCATCAATTCACTTTTGTCAGTGAGACTATTTTGTAATCAATTGTTTTGTATTTGGGCAGTGAGCAACTTGGCAGTGAGCCTTTGTAAAAATCACCTTAACTGGTGCTTTATAATTGAGAATTAGCATTCTCCGTGGTTTTTCCCTTCTTGGGTTTCCACGTAAATTTTGGTGTTCATTGTGCTTGGTGTTGTGCATTCATGTTCTTATCTGTTTGAATTTTTTTTATTGGTTTAAGTTTGCTACAGATTAAACAAAGAAAAGATAATTGTTTTACGATAACTAATTCACCCCCCTTCTCAGTTATCTGAACTGTTCAACAATTGGTATCAGAGCCTGGTCCCTTGCAGATAGAGCTTAACCGCTTGAGGGAGATCTTGGCAGTTTGAATAGATGGCAGGAGATTATTACTTTGAGGATGAACTAAAGTCAATATTGAGTGATATGGAAAGCACAAAATTTGAGAATGAAGAGTTGAAAGAAAACCTTATGGAAGCAAATAATTGCATCTCAAAGCTAAGGGAGCAAATCCAGAAATTCAAAGCAAGACACAAAGAGGTTAGCCAGGAATTAAAGGAGTCAAAGGAGAGCATTGTGGATTTGAAGAAGTAACTAGATGAAGGCAAAAAGACTGAAGAAAATTTCAAGAATACCATCAAATAGAAATGAGAAGAAAATGAGAAATTAGATCAAGAGATAAGAAGGTTGAAATTTGAAGCAAGAGTACATGAGATTAACATGATTTTGGATCAAATTTTGTCCCTACAAAAATGTCACAAGGATAAAGGAGGACTTGGGTTCACCAGTGAAAACTCAAATCAAAATACTAAGGATGAAGACAACGCAATGGAAGCTGAAGCAAGATTTGGTGTAACAAGCAAAGCCCGAAACTCTAGAAGATCTACAAAAAGACCTCTGGTGAGGCAACCAAATGCTCAAAGGTACTTATCATTCAATGGTCACTATTTTCTATGCAAAAAGTTTGGACACAAGGTTATAGAATGTAGAAGCAGGAAGGAACTGAATATTCAATGCTTTAATTGTCACAAGTTTGGTCACAAAGCAAGTCAATGCAGAAATGAATTATCTAATTTGACAAGAAGGAATGGAATGAATAATCTCTTTCATGGTTATTTCTATTTATGCTATGGTTATGGTCACAAAGCTAATTAGTGCAGACCTAGGGTTCACTTAGAAAAGTTAGGACAAAGATGTTACAAGTGTAGTGAACCCATACATTATGCTAACTCATCTAGATATGTTGCTCCGAAAAAGTCTGAGAACAAAAAGAAAGTTATAGAGTCAAATGAATCTAAGAAGAAGACGGTCACGATTTGGAGGAAAAAGGAAACAAGTGTGGAGAACACTTTCGTGGTACCGGATCCTGGTACATGCCCTGCTGATAACTGAGCCAATCTGCCTTGTCTTAGGGAGAGTTTTGCAGTGCATATCCTGTTGGTTCCACCTCTCTGAAGGAATATTGATGTGATCTTTAACATGATTAAGTATGAACTGGTTGATGATATATGATGAAGCTTGATTCGGCTGATTGAAAAGTGAAGTACAATTGTTGGCATCATCAATTTATGATTTTGGCAAGAAATCCAGTGGCGGTATTGCGCTGAAGCTTGAGGGAGTAGAGTTGGATGAGTTTGATCATCAAAAGATGAAAGAAATGGAACTAGGGTTGAAGATGGATGAATTGCAAAATGTAAGTTCTCTAGGTATGGATTTGTGGGGAGAATTTCTCTAGTTTTTCGACAGAGAGTCTATCTTGTCCTTGTTGAGTTGATTCAAGGATGGCAGCATTGTTCTGGACAAACCCTATTTGATCACGAAGGAATCCATTGAAGCTATTACTGGTTTGTGCAGTGTTGGTGACCTCCTTGGGAAGAAAACAATGAAATACAAAGACGTGGAGGAACTTACTAGTATTGAAAAAGACCCCCGAGCTCTACTAATAAATACCATTGTCAATCCTGCAGTAAGGTATGTTGCTTACGACATCACTTATAAAATCTATTTCAGAAATTGTGAAGGTTCTACTTCAACTATTGTTGTATATCTTGCACACATGATGGTGAAGGAAAGCAAGTAGCTTGATTTGTGTAGCCTAGTAATGGAAAACCTAATTGAGAATGTCCTAATGTCTTTGGTTGAGAGTTATCCTTTTCGGTTTAGGTCTCTACTCATATGTTTAGTATTTTACTTTCTAAGTTCGTTACCGACAAAAGAGAATGTCAAGTGGAAGTCTGAGATCCCTATCGGAAAGCAAGTTTACAAGTATTTGGAATGTATAGAGGATAAAGAAAGTGCATGCAAAGTCTATTTCTCATCCCTACAGATGAATTTATGCTCTGGTGTGATAGTATCCAGTTAGTTTGAGGAGGGTTCCTCCTCCGGTAAGAAGGAGTTGGAGTTTGTTATTGGTAGTTCCCCTCCAGAACCTAAAAAGAGGAAAGTTAACACAAAAGATGCCATCACTATCTCGGAAGAGAAGGAGAAGGAAGAAGAGTCCTTGCCTAGATTTGAGTCTTTCGATCCAGATGATATTCGGTCGGTGTTGAATAAAGGTGATATGAAGAAGGTTGGTGAAATGTGATGTGCCTGCCCTCTGGTGCATAGGCTTAGAATTGATGATGCCTTTGTTGATTATTTGCTCAAAAAGGGTATTATTGTTTCAGATGTTTTTGACTCATTACTGGATAATCTAGTAGAAGTTGTTGAAGAAAGGATGTTGTTGGAAGGACCTAAAGGATGTAAGTCTGAAGCTATGATTGACAGATGTGTCAAAGACAAAAAAGAGTTATCCAAAAACATTGTTGAGACAAGAGAATGCATCAAGGAAATGTCTGACATCTACAAGTATTGTCTTCGGTGGCTTGCAACAATTGATAATTTTAGAAGCAAAATTGAAGCTATTAAATCTAAGATGAATAATATTGGGAAGAGTTTTGATTTCTTCAAAGACAAAGATGGAAAACAAAGAATAAGATTTGGTGAGCTACAAGTGGAGTTGTTGGTTGTTCAAAGAGGGGAGACTTGGTTAGAACTTTCTGGTTGATCAAAGAAATTGTTGAGGTCAAGTTGGATCATCTCTCTAGGATACTTTATGATGTAGAAGATTGTGAACGACAATGCTTGTATCCGGACTGGTCATTCTCCTTTACTTTGTTGGGTAGCATGTGTACCAGAATGGATTCTATTGTGCTACCTTGGAAGAGGATTCTTCCAACTGTGAGAGAAAGGTACAAGAAGATTTTTCATGTGCAAAGTGTTATTTTTACTCGAGTTTCTGAATGTTCAATTTTTTTCCCTTTGCCTTTGATAGCAAAAAGGGGGAGAAAAAATGAAAACAAAAAGAAGAATTGAATTGTTGGACAAAGGGGGAGTTTTGGAGTTTTTGATGTTTTTCCATCAATGCCAAAGGGGGAGATTGTTGATAAGTTGTTGAGATGATTTAGCATTGTTGTCATTGATGTCAAAACCTTGGATCTGAAAGGTTGTGCTCTAGATGATGTACAAATTTGATCCATCTTATCGTATGTTATGATGTTGCGTTGTGTGGAGATTATCCTTGATCTCGATATGGAAATATTCCTTTTTGGGCTATTGAATTCAGTTGATGCAGTATAATGAAGACTAATCATTTGATGATGGTTGTTGTACTCAAAGCTTACTCCGGGTAACCTTGCTATCTGGAACTTCATGTTGCATGTTACAAGTTTTGGTATGTCAGATTGTGCTTCTCCGGTTGATACTGAAATTAATGATAATCAAGGTTTGGTCTTGGTTGTGGCATTCTCATCAGCTCCAGAATATATTTCATGTAATTCAAATTTGTTATCTTTTGGTGATTGTGTTATCTTATGTTTGACCTATTTTTGGTCACTTGGTAATGTGGTAAGAAGATCTTTATGTGTAACCTATCTTTTGGGTTCGGTGTTAGCCTGCAAGGTCTTATTGAATATTTCAAGCTTGTTCTTCATGCCAACATGCCTTGTGGTGATCTAAATTCAAATGGTGTTTGGCCAACTTAGAAGACTATGAAGATATTACATATTTGACTTAATTTTGTTCTACGGGTATACATGCATAAATATAAAGAACATCTTTTTATTGTAGCTATAGATGCATGGAAGTAGTATGATGTGTACAAACAGATAGAAGAGTGCGAAGGAAGGAGTAATCTGTTTTGGCAAGAAGTTGTGTGAAGGTTTTGAAGGAAGGTGTGCAAAATATTCTTAACCGGATTTACTGCGGACAAAAAATATGCTCTTAACTGGAACTAAATTCATGCATATGTAGATGCAACTTCATCAGTTCACTTTATTCAATGAGACTATTTTGTAATCTATTGTTTTGTATTTGGGCAGTGAGCCCACCAACAGTGAGCCACCTTGCAGTGAGCAACTTGGCAGTGAGCCTTTGTATAAATCACCTTAACCAGTGTCACCTTAACCGGTGCGTTATAATTGAAAATTAGTGTTCTCCGTGGTTTTTCCCTTCTTGGGTTTCCACGTAAATTTTGGTGTTCATTGTGCTTGGTGTTGTGCATTCATGTTCTTCTCTGTTTGATTATTTTCTAATTGGTATAGCTTTTCTCTAGATTAAATAAAGAAATTTTTTTTTTTTAAGATAATTGATTCACCCCCCCTCTCAGTTATCCGGACTGTTCAACATAGACAATCACACAGATAGTCAACAATTGAAGGATAAGCTTTCAAAGGGGTCCCTCAAGAACCCTTCAAAAGAAAAGGGGTCCACTCAAGGGACAGTCTATTTGAAAGCGATAACATTTTTGAGAAGAGATAACATTTTTCGCCAATGATTCTAGCATCAAGGGATCCTTCTAAAAGATTCCATTCATCAAGGAATTCAAAAGAAGGAATGCTCCCTCACAAGGGCAAGTCCAGATTCTATCTTACGAATCCGTGATGAAAGAAAAATTCATCTAGGGATCCATGTTGAAGAATGCAATTTTTGATTTTTTTTTGAAAAATTAGAGATTTTCAAGAAGGGATTCGTTGGCCACCAAAATATACCTTTTGAAAATCGAAGTAGTATAATAGCCCCCCCTTAGGATGATGTGTGTCAAACACAAAGGTACGTGACATCCTAAGGAGAGAAAAACAAGAATGAAGGTGATGTTGTGGCACGTAGAACATGACTAGATGTAACCATGGTAATGTTGTTGCACATGAGAGGGACAACACATAAGCACCACAACATCACAGAGAAAGGAAAGAAGAGAGAAAGATTAAAAAAGGATAAATAATGACATAACGAACAAGAGATGGGGGGATTTGATATTTCGGGATTAGAGTAGCTCATAAATACAAATAGATATAATATAATAATAGATAAATGAATTGCCATCAACCCCCTACTATATTAGACCATGTGAAGAAGGTTACATGAAAATAAAATAAAAATTAAAAATTGGGTCAACATGGAAGGGAGGCCTAAATGCCCCCCAACACTTTCCATCGTCCCCAATTGTCAAAATTCAAGGCACAACAAAGAGAAGATTTACGACACAAAAACACTCCTATATCCAAACATCTATGAGGGAAACAAGGGTCCTCCAAAAACACATAAAACAAGCACGGGGGAACACAACACACACAAAAAAAATCTAATCTACAGATAAAGAAGATGCACCCTCTCTAGTCCTCATCAACCAAGAGGTCGTTGTTATCCCAATCTAGATCATTGTAAGGGGAGGGCGGACGACCCTGCAAGGGAAGGATAAGAAGGGGGTATCCTCCGACTCTCCTGTGACAAGAGCCAAGGAAGAGAGCCCCTCGAGGTCCTCTTCTCTCAGTTCCAGTGAGTTGAACATCTACGATCCCGCAAAGATTGTTGATAGAGTTGGGACATCATCTACAAAGTTGAACATGCACTTTATAGGAGTACCATGTGTCAACTGAGCAAGTGATGGAGGAGGCACTTGAGATCCACTGCTGAATTCATCGAAGAACTCGGGGGCAGTGACAAACTCTGGGGATGTTGGAGTTGCCTCTGTCACTAGGACGACACAAGCCAATGTAGAACCAACTTCCGAAGAAGGTGATTCCTTCTTCCAACCCCCATTGGAAGTGGGGTCATCCTCCAACTTGCGCTTCATTGGAGGATGTAAGATCCTCATAGACGAAGCAGAAGGCAAGGAGGAAGAGGAGAAAACCGCTTCAGACACCATCAAGGTATTCAACATGTCCACATATTTGGAAAAAGGTGGGATATTTGGAAGGGACATCAAAAGGGGAGGCTCAACCGAAGGAGCAATGAATACTTGCACCCTCTCGGTGTGAGGAACATTCATGCTCGCAAGGGGAGCCAAAATCAAGATTGAGATAGAGGAAATTGAAGCAAAAGGGGCAGAAGAGGACAGAGGAGAAGATGTCAAAATAGGAGTTGTTGGCTCCCCTTCCTCCTTCTGCAAGGCGGCCTTCTCAATAGCCAGAGCCTTCCTCTAGCACTTACACTCGTGTGCAAGGTGATTTATTTGGCTCTGGGAGCTAGAGGCTACAACCTAAGGTACAACAAGGGGCTCTTGTTTAGTCATCAAAGTATCCATCACAACCATTTCCAGCGGAGGGAGTGACTCTTGGACAAAAACAGGAGGAAGAGATGAGGAGGTAGATGCAACAACAAATTGGGGAGCAGATTCGAGCGCCTCAGCGGCGAGCCTCTTCCCATTCACTACCTTAGAGGTAGGAGTAGTAGGAGGTCGCAGAGGCCGAGATGTAGAGGCGGCTCCACGGGGACCCTTCCCTTTACCATAAACAATGGGTTGAGGCTCTGTGGGCAAGATAGGAAGGTTGAATACCTAACGCTTGGCCTTTTGCCAAGCAAGCACCATTGGAATCCCCAAAAGATGGCATACGGCAAATTCATCGCCAGCAATTCACCGATGGAAAATTCACCGCCAACAATTCATCGTGGGAAAATTCATTGTCATGACAAATTCATCGAGGGAAAATTCACCACCATTACAAATTCACCGCTAAGAAAATTCACCACCAGCAATTCACCAAGGCGGAAAATTAACTGTATTAATATTTTTTAATATATATTTCGAAAACTTTGAAAAAAAAATTACAAAAAAATAATTTTCTCTTTACAATTTATTGAGAATTTTATTTTTAAAATATTTTTTATGTTTATTTTGATATGAATGTTTTTAACATGATAATATATTAAAAATTGATTTATTTTTTATTATTATCATAAAATATATTGAAAATTATTTTTATTTTTATTATCATATATTGAAAAAATATAAATATTCAAAAATATTTTTATTTTTATTATCATAAATCAAATTCTTAAAGTTAATGCAATTAATTTTTTATTATCATAAATCAAATTATTCTTTTCCAAAAAAAAAATCAAAGTTTTGGAAATATACATTAAAAAAATAATGCGATTAATTTTCCGCCTCGGTGAATTGCTGGCGGTGAATTTTATTTGGCAGTGAATTTGTCATGGCGGTGAATTTTCTCACGGTAAATTGCTGGCAGTGAATTTTCCATCGGTGAATTGCTGGCGATGAATTTTCCTAGAGCCCCAAAAGATACATAGGGGTGGAAGTCAATGGCATCACAATAGGGCGAGAGGTAGAGGAAGAAGAAGAAGGGCCTTGAGCGGACTTATCCTCCTCCCCTTTTCGAGTGGCAAAGGAAACCTTATGTTGTGCTATCATGGAAGCTTTAACTGAAATGGAATAGGGAGAAGGAGGGTAGGTCACTTTTAGCGCTATGCCCCCATTCTTGTACTTTACAAGAGTTCGATACAACTGGTCCATCCTAGGAGGGAGAGGATCAACAGGGGTAGGCCAAAAGTGATCAATTGAGTAGCCACCACACACCACCATTGGTTTGTAACCAGTGTCATGGACTATGTGCACATAACCATCATGAGAGAACTTCAAGCACTTGTGGATCTAAGGGGACCGCATTCATGGAAACCAACCAAGGGATGCTAGTTTCACTCTGAACAATTTGGACCCTGAGTTAATATTAAAGAGGGCGTTCATAGTCCTAGGCCCAACCAGGACTGACAAGGTGATAAAATCGATGGGAGGAATGGAAAGCCCATCATGTGTACATATAGTGCTTTTAGACTCATCATATCCATCCTTATGTAAAAAAATTATCAACATTATCTCCTCTATGATAACATTTATCTGACATGTAGGGTCAACGAGAATGCCAATTACGGTGTTCCCATTGATACATGTGAGAATTTACAAAGGAGATGGTTCTCTATTAGTGTTCATCAATAAATCCTGTGAGGTAAATGTTATAGCAGGAGACCCACTCGTAGGATGCACAGATAGGATGGGCAGATGCATAAAGGAAGCCATCTGTACACACACTAGAAAGGACTCTCTCAGAAGTCCCTAAGGGTTCAACAATTAGACAGTGACCTATTCAAGGTTTTGTTATGCAATGCTTAGGAATTATTCTTAGCTACACCACTAGGGGTCGTAGGTTGGGTTGCAAGGCTAGGCACCCTGCAACACACACACCCACAACATTCCTAGAATATGAGAGAAGATTCTTTCAGCACTACTAAACAGAACCAGAATAGTTCACGTCAGGTTCACCAAAATGTAGAGGAGGGGGACCGATTGCTCAAGACCCCAGGTCACTAGAGGGTCTAGAACAATCAAATTCCCCGATCTACCTCACATTAGGGATTGTTTAAGGTAAGTTTGATGTTAGAGAGAGTGAAAAGGAAGGACAACTGGTCTGTCACTGTCATTTTACCAACCCGAGAGTTTAGGAAACTAGGTGAGCAAATTTTCAAGTCTAGACTATAACTTAGGCAGCTCTTTGCCAAGGTACTCCAACGTAGAAGATGGATGATAGTGCACTGTGTTGGCATCCCGATCGGGCGTTGGCGTCCATATGGACAGAGAGTACGAAGTATAGTCTAGACTTAACAAAAAAACTCGCTAACTACCTGATAAATGCAGTTTATACGATGGTGGAAAACATAAAGTAGCTAAACTACTGGAATGACAAGAAGAATACTTTAACTTAAAGAATAGAAGTTGATGAAAACGAAGGTGGTGAGAATCAAACTTACAGTCGATCCAACCTCCCGTAAGCTCCACCCGAACACAATACCTACACATAACATAATAGGGAAAAATGTTGGGGTTGTTTTGGGGCTTGTTGCAGTCAAACCCCTATTTCGATGTTCCCACCTCCATAGACAGAGAAAATAGCCACAATAGAGAAAATGTGATAAAGAAAGTATTGGAAGCAAGTACTACCAAGCAATGCTAACAACAATATGCTACATAAATTGAATAATGATGCTAAATGAAATGGATGTCACCTCCCCGACAAGATGCCCTCGAGCACATGAAGGGAGATGCGAGTTTACAAGCTTGTAGCCAACATTGTCGCAACAACGTGAGGAGAAAAACCAATAGAGTCTCGACTTGGAGCTTCAACAATGAAGAAAATTTTATGTAGAAGTTTCTAGAAGTGAAATCTGATCAAGTGAAAGTGAAGAAGCTTGAAGAAGAACGAATGAATGAAGAATATCTTTTGAAGGTGAATAGGAGCCCAAAAGAGCTTCGAGGTCGATCAAGGGCGCAAGGGCCTTACGCTTCATCACCAATGGAGAAGTGTAACACCTTTGCAAATCCTAGAGGCAAGAATCTTGTCAGGATGGTAGCATGTCACACTAGCATCCTCCACAGAAATTCCCCCACCGACACTATAGACAGTCGCCAAGTGGGTGGAAAGCGAATGGATGAGGTGGAAAAGCATCGTCGAGTTTGATTTTTCTAAGGTAAGGGGGCATAAATGGGGAATTTGTGAGGGGTGCAAATTCGTTCCATTACAATATGTATGTGTATATATATAGATATATATATACATATACATATATATTTATGTATATATCTAGCTATCTATATATCTATATATAAATATACCTATACATACATGCTTACATATTTTCTTTTATATTATCATTTGCATATATATCGATAATATTCTTTAGCATATTGTTTCACCTAGCTACACGAACCCACTAAACTGGGGGCAATATGTAAGTTTTAAAATTTTCTACTTTGCAACTCTTGCTTTACATTTCTTTCTTTGATTTAGTGTTGCCCTAGGTGTGTTATATAGGATCATTTGGCATGTTTCTTAGTCTTCTCTAGAGTTTTGGATTGATTTCTAGCTACTCCTAGACCTATTTTCATACCCAAAATCCTCTCAAGAGATTACCTTTGCACTAGTGTCTTGGGCACGTAGACTAGAAATTGATATGTATATAAAACTTTCAAATCATGAAATTTCACCTGCTAAAAAACCTAATCCTACATGACCCTAATACATGCTCAACTAATCAAATTCACAGTCTCAAAATAAAATAACTCAAATTTCAATTTGAACATAAGGAGATCCAACTAAGTTTTTCACTATCTTTGCTCACAAGTTTCTTTTATCATAGTAGAATTTCTCCTATTCATGGTTGATAGAGGGTTTTGAAGTTGAAATACTAAAGGAAATATCCAAATCCTCATCCCTTGTGGTCTTCTTCCCTTCTCCCTTTGCTAATCCCTCCTTGCACATTTCCTTTGTTTTTTATCCTTTTTCCATTCCAATTTCTCCTAAAATTTCTTAATCCTCTATCATTTCATTCAATATTGTGTTAAACTTCAAATTTGATCATAAATCCCCCCCTAAACCAATCCAATCTCTTCCATCTCATGTCTCGCCCTTTATTACACAACCACACAACACATTAGCAATAGATATCCTCCTAGGGTTATTGCACAAACACCTCACATAGGAAGGACTCACTCCAATAATTCTACTAAAAGTCAAGTTCAAGGTAAAGTCTACCGTTCAACAAACTAACTAAAGTAGTCTCTTAAATAATCAAACCTTAAATTTTGCCCCTTAGATATTCAAAGATCAATAATATGGTAATGAAGACATTAGGTAAGATTATACAAGTAAAGCAAAGCAAAAGACATAGAGATGACAAACTAGTAAAAAAATTAAGATTCCAAGAGTAGAAAAGAACACTAGCATCAACCACATTGTCCAAGTGACCTATAGGAGCATTACACCATATGTGTAACTTGTAAGAGTGCCCGAGTGTCCAAATGACCTACAAGAATACCTTGTTAAGAGCATCTAGGTGGGACACTAGTGTCTTGCATAGGTCCCATAAAGGGGAAATTTTTCATGTGTACTCTTGTAGTCTTTCATAGCCAACTCATCTAGTTAAATTCAACTAGCAAACACCTCATGGATACATATTTTAAACTCAAACTGTATTTACTATCATAAACTAATTAAAATCAAATTTGAAAGTGATTAATGCAAAGAAAGAAAGTGAATACCTAAATTATTACTTGATTTATTTGTACAATGCAAATAATGTAAAGTTTATTATTTATTCGTTTAGAAACTCTCATCTAAATTGAAAATTATCCAAAGATGTATAAACTATATGATGTTGCTAAAATATGGTTATGTTCTTGAAATATGAATATCAGTAATGTTCTTTAAATAACATTGATGTTCTTATACAACTTATATTCATTATTTTCTCAATGTCTTATCAATTTTAACTTCAACATATACAATAGAAATTATATAAAAAATATTCATATCAATATTTTTCTAATGAATGAAAGCGCTAATTTTTTATAAATATTGCTTTATAGGTATGCAATTCACTAGTTACAAATAGCCTTACCTTTACTTTGTTGCAATTGTGTTTCCAATCAAAATTGTCAAGCCACAATTTAAAACTTTGGCCTACAATACAAGAAATTATTTCATTCCTTAATAACTGCAACTTTAAATTTTAATTAAAGGAAAGAGATTGTCGATGTAAAACCAAAATCAATGGTATCCAACAGGGGCCGGAGCATCGCTCAGCTGTTTTCCTTGAAAATGAATGTCCTGAAACATCAAAGATCTAATCAGGATTTAAAACTCCAACCCGTCTAACACATAATTATAAGAAACAAACACACATAATTTATGCCAGCTAATAGCTATATAGGTTTCCATATTTTAGGCCAGTACTATTTTGTCCAGGCCACACCTGCTGGTTAAACTGCAAGAAGTTGCCTACGGCAGGGGCTGGGAAAATTCAGAAGACATAAGAAAAGTAACATAACATGAACCCAGCCTAAGAAGAAACAAGTAGTTAAGCAGTAGCTTGTAGAGAAAGTAGAGAAAACTCCTCTTGCGTACCAAAGATAATAGTGATGAGACTTGAACCTAAGTTACTGTTAAATCAGACCCATAAATTTTCTGGGAGCCTGGTAAACTACTCCTAGACTCAACTAGCAAGCGGGGAGTGCACAGTCATGTTTATCTAACGGCTTCAGGTAAATTCACCGTCAACAAATTCATTTCCAACAATTCATCGTCATGATAAATTCATCTCCTGGAAAATTCACCACCAGCAATGCATTGATGGTGGTGAATTTTTCGGGAGATGAATTTGTCAAGGCGATGAATTGTTGGAGGTGAATTTGTTGACCTCTAACAATTCATCGCCATTACAAATTCATCTCCTGGAAAATTCACCACCAGCAATGCATTGATGGTGGTGAATTTTCTAAGAGATGAATTTATCATGACGATGAATTATTGAAGGTAAATTGTTGATGGTGAATTTTCCTAAAACCCTATCTAACATAATCACCAGGATCGTTGTTCCTTCCCCATACCTACATCTATTGATGGGTGATATAGCCAAACCCTTAATCATACACTTTCATGCCCTATTTCAAAGTGACATCCTCCTATCACATATCTCCTGGTGACTAAACTGCAATAGAGGCATTAGAAATTGGCTAGGTTTCTAAGTAAATCATAATATAAATGAATCTATAAATGTGCCAGTTGTATATTTGGAGCCAGTTCATATAAGAAGCTGGGAGAAGATCGATTCTCTATATGACCAGATTCTGGTAGATATGTTTTCCCTGTTCGGACTAGTTTCCTGATAATCATTGCCTTCGTATCCAGGTCCTGGAGAAAGTTCTCACATTCTAACGAGCTCATTTTTTCTTCACTCACTGGTTTGATCAAGTTAATTTTATATGGTCAAGCTTCAAAATCGCTGGTAGGCCAACCATTTCAAATTTTGAGTTGGAATAGAACATCATAGAAAAGTGCTTTGAAATATGAACTTGCGTTAAAATCCATTACAATCCAAAATTTTCTCAGCTGAAAAAAAAACATTTGTTTTTGCAACATCAAGAGAATGATTTTACTTACAGATGCAAAGTGGTTAACATCTCGATGGTGAGCTTCATCAGCCCTGATAACAATCACAACATCCCTGAGAGTTGCATCTTTGGAGAGCCTCCAGTAATCAATGGCTATGGCAGGTGCAGCAACATTTTCAATGTGACCATTGTCAAGGTCCTTTAGGAATTCTGTGTAGGAATGGATGGCCTCCTCTTCAAGATAACCCACTACTCTGTGAGCCAATTTGGGAGAAGCCAAGTAGAGCAGGAAAAAGGCATTGAAGAATACCCCTTGTACAGTCAAAACCAACGCCCGCTCATACCACTTTGGCTTGACAACCTCTACCATGGTCATGAGATGCATTCTTTCATTTTCGGCTTCTTCCAGCAGGGCCTTTACCCATCCACCACTATGCTCAAATTTACGGAGTGATTTTAAGTGTAGGAGCATTCCTCCCACCATTCCTGGCACAGCAGCTACTGTTTCCAGCATCATGGCCCTGCACCCAAACCTCCTCTGCAACCCCACATTACAACTAATCATCATAAGTACTTCTAAAGCAAATCTAACCTATATTTACCATTTTCAATCCTGCAATGCAGGAAGTGACTATTTAGAATTGAAACAGCAAGCAATAACTAGTAAGTGCAATGGAGTCTGGGTATATACAGATCTATATGTAACTATTTGAAGCAGAGAAATTTACCCAGCCTCCAAAATGATCCACATCATCAATGGGAAAATTGCACTTTAGATAAATAATTGTTTCTCCATTAAGACCTGATTGCACTTTAGTCCCAAGTTTTACAAGACCTACTAATATGTTGATGTTCATACCTGAAAGAACACATCTGTCGGCACCCTGAGGCTTTTAACGGTCCAGTATGCAACTTTATCCAGAAACAGCTTGGGCACGTGGTGTTTTGACAGATCTATGTTCACATTGGGAGTATATGTTTCCCACGGCTGCAACTCAGAACAAGAATCGGATCAAGACACTTTATAGAAAATACAATCTTAATCTCTTAGTAAGCATTATTTAGATGCAGTGACTACCAAGAAGATCATTCAAGTTTACAAAATATAGGTTCTGGGGAATCTCGAAATCACCAGTGAAGACAATAAGCAATGCCTAGATTGAATGAATGCCATACAAATTTTAAGAATTCAAAAAGATAATAGTTCTTATAATAATTTTAAAAAGTTATATCTCTATAAACATCACTTAAAAAGTAGTACTAATAAGTGAAAGAAACCATTCAAATTTATGTAAACATCATCCAAAGTACAGTAAATCCCAAATAGTAATTAACGTTTATAGAAGATGGATTCTAAATGGAATGTGGCTCAGAAAGATTTGACTCATTAACACAAGCGTCAGATTAAGATATTTTTTAAACAAAAACAAAGCTGTGTCTTTTGACACACACCTATATGTGCAGTGAATATCAGGTGAGCCACTCAGGATTGGAGAAGATTAATAATTGTTCATAATTCAAAAATATCATGAACATATATAATTCATTTGGTTGAGTATAATTGATGAGGGTTATGGTATGTTTCTTAATTACACTATTCACTAAGATTCAAAACCCTTGAAAGTATGATATAAATAATGAGACTGAACGACTTTTATGAAATAGATATCCCTCAATCTTTAACTATCAATCAAAAATGTTTCAATATAGATTTATGCTCTCCTAAAAAATTAAAGCAAAAGAAACAAAAACTTAAACTCACTCTAAAACAATGCCATGGCCAAGCAGATCCATCTTCTCTTTTTAAAGTGGGAGGAGCTACTCCCCAATAGCTGGAATATACCAATTTATTATCCTTGCCATTGGCCTGCTCAATAGATTGGGGAGGTTGAATATCCTCTCTGGGCTGGATCTTGGAACCTACATGAGGCTCTTGTAGTTCATTACCGGTGCCTTGAGCTTGCGATGCAGCGGTGCTTTTGTAAGCTTTGAAATGGGCAGATAGAATTCCATAATTTTGTTTCCTGATGGCCACACTCCTTGAGATCCCTGAGTACATAGCCGCTGCTTCTACTCAAACAAACAACTCCTTGTACTTGTTTCAGAACCCCAAAATCCCCCCTGAGCTTAAACAGAAAAGATCCAATTACTAAAGTATAAAAAAACCAGTCTAAGTCAATCCACTACAAACTAAGACGAAGGCGGCTAGGAAGCAAAAAGGAAGTCATGCCCACGATCCAATAGAAAGCATGGACTTTAAAATGATTAGAGTGGGTTTCAAGCAAAGAAGAGAGTAAAAAGAGTACTAATTGAAAATTTTTGGACGTCACACGATCCACGTTGTGTGTCTATTGGTACTTTAGTGCAGACAGGATAGCCGTGTATGTTGGCCTCGTGGGTTTGAAATTTGGTTGTCTCCTCCCACAAGATTGGGACGGAGGTTAATGTGGAGCGAATTTTTTAATGTCTTTCATATCAGATTCTTTTGACTGGAGCCAAGCCTGGAATTTGACGGTCTTGTGGACCATTTTTTTAATTTTAAAATGTATTAGATTGTATAATTTGATTTGTTGTATTTTATATAATAATGAAATATAATATTATTTTAATTTTTAATATATTAAAGTAAGACATTTCGATTGTGTGAGTTTTTTTTTTTTTCTTTCTAACTTTTCTTTTCTTTTTGATTTTTGGACCCTCTTTTATCCCAAACTCCTCTTTTTAATCTTGTCATGTCTACTAACAATTTACAATTCTCTTATCTTCTCTTGCTCTCTTAATGATGGATCATGAAGTTTGATCTGAAACGTTGAGAGAGAAAAAAATTCACACAGGCAAATCCAAAAGTGTCTTGCTCTAACATTATGGATTGTGGAAATCATGTCTACAATTCTAATACATTATTTTATAAAGAAAAATAATTTTAAAAACTTATTTTTAAGTCTATATATATATATATATATGAAGGAATCAAATATTTGGTTGAAAGCCTAATATATATCACTATAACCTCTGTCATCACGTGTTGTCCTCCACCCATGCGAGAGTAAATCTAATGGTTTGATCGTCCAATCTACCTTAAGGCTAGCTTCTTCTTTTTAGAATGTTTTTACATTTAAGATATAATATAAGATTATTTTTAATATATTTAATTTTAGATATATTAGTTTAGAAAATTTACAATAAATTATAGATTTTTATTTTTCATTTTCTATAATTCTATTTTATAAGTATATTGTAACCTACAAATTTATAATTGCAAAAAGATATTCAATAATTAGAAAGAGATAATCAAGAAGTGGGTTAGACTTTAACTTATAATTCATATATTTGTCTTCATAAAATGCCACGCTGCTAAATCAAATTGAACTACAAAATCATTCATTCATTCATTTTACTACAAGAAGTTGAGGAATTTTTATTTAATAAATTATTTTGTCTCTACTAGATATAGAGAAATATTCATGTATACAAATAAATTTCTAAAATTTGATTTAGTTGGACACTTCGTATTTTTTTTTTATGTTAGCAATTGTAGAACAGAGTTAAATTCTTTTGTTAATTTATTGCATTTGAGTTGTGAGGGTTTCAAGAGAAAAGATGCATGGAGAGGCTTCATTAACATAAACTATTGGCAAGTAAGTTATCTTCATATGATGAAGTTATGACAAATCTTGTTTAGTATTCCTCGAAGTACTATTGATTGTGAAAGAGAATTTTTCAAAACAAAACATCATCAACTAGATGTTAGAAAATCAAATTTAGGTTTAAATGTGTTGAATGCATTAATAAGAGTACCTTGAAATAAACCTAAAACAAATGTATAGTTTGAGTATATCAGATTTGGAAAGATAAGAAGTCAAGAAGAGTTATTGACCTTTGATATGATTTATTTAGTTTATGTTAAATGCATTATTATTTTACGTAATTCAATTGAAAATTAATCAAATAAAACAATTTAAAAAAAATGAATTTAAATACAAATAAACTATATATTGAAGGTTTATATTGCAATATCATATTTTTTAGTGTTTATTGACATTTTTATGAATTATGTTTTCTATTAAAAAATATTTATGTTAGTTTAATTTTTTTTAAATAATAAAAGAATTATTTGTAATACTTTATTAAATATATTACAAAGTTAAAATATTTAATTTTAAAGATTACTAAAATCTAATAAAAATATTTTATTTATTTTAATAATATTAACAAAGTAGATTATTTTCGGGAAAATGGCACGAGCTGGCGAGCGGGAGCAAAAAAACACAGAAGAGCAGAGAATCCGATGGGGCAACATGGAGGTGGATGGTGAAGGCGATCCAAGAAAGAATGCAAATGAAATAACAAACACGCAAAGATTTGGATACACTCCACAATGGGTCTTTGAGAAAGGAGCCTGAGTGAACAAATGCCATCCACACTATTAGCAGAATGGAAGAGGGGTGGATCAAAGCGGACTTCAGAATAATTCCTAGACTGAAGAAAGGGAAAGATGGGCTCCTAGCCAATCGTTGAAGCCAACAAATCGTCATCGGAATAACTAAGGTCGAAGATCGTGTGAGCCAAGGCATGGGTGGTTTTGGGAAAATGATCACCATGGGAGACTGTCAGACACCAGTTGGCACAACAAGGGAAATGGTATTGAAAAATGGACCAGTAAAGTTTGGAGAGCTAAGGGTTCAATCCACACCAAGCCAAAAGGAAAAGATACATCAAACCAACAACAAGGGAAGGAATATGAATTTGGAAGGAGAATGAATCAAAGAGACCGAGACCTGCTCAGAAGGAAAATAAATCGAAGAAACCTCCAAACCAGAGCAAACGACGAAGTGAACCTGTGAACCTAGGGGAGCAAATTGTACCAGATGCCCTCAGATTTGATCGAAAAAAGAGTAAGCAAATTAATAGAGAGAGCTTTGTTTGCTAAGTGGACTAGCCCAGATTGGCCGAAAGAGGAGATAAAGGCCTGGTGGGAAGCCAATTCAAAGACCGGGTAAGCTTCTCCCAATTACCAAACTCCTTTTTTCTCATAGAATGCATAGATCAAGAATTGAAACTAGAAATTGTAGAAGGGAATCCCCTATTTATGAAAGACCATTGTTTTCATTGCCTAAGTTGGAGAGCTAGTTTCGACCCATGGAACTATCAAATAAAATAGATCCCTACCTAGATCAAACTAGTAGATTTGCCCATAGAATTCTGGAATTTAGAAGCCATGGTGAGATTGGGTGATGCCCTAGGAGTATGTCTAGGGGTGGATGAGGACTTTATAAATGGAAAAGAAGGAGTGAAAGCATGCATTCTAGTAGAAATAGATGAGGGGGTTGGGATTTATAAGAACATATAAATTCTGACAAATTTTGGGAGCTGGTAGCAAGAGATAGAGATTCGGGAAGGGACAAAAACCAAAAAATATCTCTTTAGAAAATTATTTCTGGAAAGCTCATCAAATAGGAAAACAGTCACTGACACATATCACAATGAGAAGGTTGAAATAGGAGAATACAGTTCTCAGGAAATAACAAACAAAAAATCTAGGAGATAAACTTGAGGAGAGCGGGGAAGAACCCAAACTGAGAGGACCTGGTGGTTCCCCTAGGGAACCTCTCATTCCACCCTCACACGCAATAGGAATTTCAGAGATGGGAAACAAACGGGCAGAGAAAGCCCTCAACGCCCTCATGTATGATACTCTTTTTGTGCTTGTGGGGAATTAAGTGCTTGTAGGTCATTCCAACACCAAATGTGGGCTCCATGATTGGTAATCTTTTTGCCATAATTGGCTACTTTATTCCCCTAGAGCCTTATCATCTCTTCTTTTATTTCATCTAATCCTGAAGTGTTGCCAATGGGAGGTTTCCCACCTCGAGAGTCATTCTAGAATGACGCACTATTCCCATCCCTGATTTCCCATGTTACATGATTTGCTATTATGTCCCAACATTCCACTATGAAATTCCAAATTGCGGATCCTCTCGAGGGGTTCACTATTGTAAGGATTCTTATCGGATCATCTGAATCCAAGTACTTGCTTCTCATGATTATGACCCACCTTTTCTCCCCTTTTGTGTGGATGTACCATACCAATTTAGCCCCCATGGCCTGATTCATTATGGATAGTTGTCTTATCCCTGCTCCTCCTGCTTCCTTGGGTGTACATATCTTGTCCCAAGCCAAAAGGGGAAACTTATTTTGGTCCCCTGTTCCACTCCAGAAGAACCTTTTGAAGATTTGGGTGAGGGCTTCTTCTATTGCTCTTGGGAGATTTAGACATGACATTGAGTACACTAGTATGGATGATAAAATAGATTTGACCATCAGGAGCCTGCCTACTGATGATATCCATTTACCTTTCCATGTGCCCACTTTATTTTTACAGCTATTGATTAGATTCTCCCAGTAGCAGTTTTTGTTGATACTAGCAAACAATGGAATTCCCAGGAAGTGCCCTGGCAATGTGGCAATTTTCAAGTTTAAAATTTTGGCTATATCTTTCCACAGGTTTGGTTGTGTATTTAGAAAGAAGACTTTCGATTTTCCCCAGTTGATGCTCTTCCCTGAAGCTCTACAATAGTCATCCAAAAAAAATTAATCACTCTCACTTCCCTTCTACTAGCCTCTCCCATTAGAACTGTGTCATTTGCAAATTGAAGGTGTGTTGAGGGCTCCAACCCATTGGCTACATGCACTCCTTTCCATTTTCCCTCACTTCTAATCCTTTTGATTCCTCTCCCAAGAACTTCAGTTGTGATTATGAACATAAATGGAGACAGGGGATCCCCCTGTCTCAGCCCCCTTATAGAAGGAAATGTATGGCTACTTTGGGAAGATTGGGGGGGGATGGAAGACACCCATGAAGCCCATATTCTTCCCTTTACTAGATTAGACCATTTTCCAGTCATGCTGAACTTTGGCCAGGATGATCCTCCCAAGGGTAGTCCTTTCAAATTTGAATATATGTGGCTAAGAGATGAGCAGCTACCAAAGCTAATTAAAATATGGTGGAATGAAATCATGTTTGGAGATAAGACAAAGCTCTTCAAGATAAACAAAAAATTAGGTTACATGAAAAAACAAATTGAAGGAGTGGAACAAAACACACTTCAAGAACATATTCAAGGAGAAAGAAATAATAGAACAAGAAATCAGGGCCCTAAATGAGAATATAATAGAAAAGGGAATGGATGTAGATGACTTTGAAAATGAGAAAAACTTGAAAGATGAGCTAGTAGAAATTTTGAAGAGGGAGGAATGCTACTGGCACCAAAATTCAAGAGAAACATGGTTGAAGGAGGGTGATAGAAACACCAAATTATTTCACAAATCAACAATTGCCAACTGAAACAGAAAAAGGATTGCAGAGATCAAGAAGGCCAATGGAGAAGTAGTGTGATCGATAGAAGAAGTCAATAAAGAAGAAGTAAATTTCTTTGAAGAATTGCTAAACAAAGAAAGTCGGGAAAACATGGCTACTAGAGACAAGCTATTGAGTGTAGTCCCTAAAATAATAACGAAAGAACAAAATAAATGCCTATATCAAAAGACATCCCTGGAAGAGGTAAAGGAAGTAGTATTCCAAATGAACCCTAGCAAAGCACCGGGCCCAGATGGCTTCCCAACTGGCTTCTTCCAAACCTTCTGGGACATTGTTGGAAAAGATCTAAGGGCGGCAGTAGAGGAATCTAGAAAAAGAATGACAATGTTAGGGGCAGTGAATCACACCTTTTTGGATTTAATCCCCAAGAAAAAAGATCCTCAAACAATGAGCAATTTCAGGCCAATAACTCTATGCAACACAGTGTACAAGGTGGTCACAAAAATAATTGCAAACAAACTCAAAGAAGTGTTGAAGGAGGTAATTTCAGAGGAGCAGAGTGGCTTCGCCCTAGGGTGGTCAATAGTAAAAGGAATTATCACAGCTCATGAAACAATTCACTCAACTAGAAAAAACAAAGAGGCCTGTATGATTCTAAAACTAGAAATCATCAAGGCTTATGACATGGTAGATAGGAATTTTCTCTTGGAGGTGCTAAGAAAATTTGGATTCAAGGAGAAATAGGTAAATTGGGTCAAAAGTTGCATCTCCACAACAAATTTTTCAGTATTGGTAAATGGAACTGCAAATGGCTATTTTCCTTCTATAAGGGGGCTGAGACAGGGGGATCCCCTGTCTCCATTTATGTTCATAATCACAACTGAAGTTCTTGGGAGAGGAATCAAAAGGATTAGAAGTGAGGGAAAATGGAAAGGAGTGCATGTAGCCAATGGGTTGGAGCCCTCAACACACCTTCAATTTGCAAATGACACAGTTCTAATGGGAGAGGCTAGTAGAAGGGAAGTGAGAGTGATTAATTTTTTTTGGATGACTATTGTAGAGCTTCAGGGAAGAGCATCAACTGGGGAAAATCGAAAGTCTTCTTTCTAAATACACAACCAAACCTGTGGAAAGATATAGCCAAAATTTTAAACTTGAAAATTGCCACATTGCCAGGGCACTTCCTGGGAATTCCATTGTTTGCTAGTATCAACAAAAACTGCTACTGGGAGAATCTAATCAATAGCTGTAAAAATAAAGTGGGCACATGGAAAGGTAAATGGATATCATCAGTAGGCAGGCTCCTGATGGTCAAATCTATTTTATCATCCATACTAGTGTACTCAATGTCATGTCTAAATCTCCCAAGAGCAATAGAAGAAGCCCTCACCCAAATCTTCAAAAGGTTCTTCTGGAGTGGAACAGGGGACCAAAATAAGTTTCCCCTTTTGGCTTGGGACAAGATATGTACACCCAAGGAAGCAGGAGGAGCAGGGATAAGACAACTATCCATAATGAATCAGGCCATGGGGGCTAAATTGGTATGGTACATCCACACAAAAGGGGAGAAAAGGTGGGTCATAATCATGAGAAGCAAGTACTTGGATTCAGATGATCCGATAAGAATCCTTACAATAGTGAACCCCTCGAGAGGATCCGCAATTTGGAATTTCATAGTGGAATGTTGGGACATAATAGCAAATCATGTAACATGGGAAATCAGGGATGGGAATAGTGCGTCATTTTAGAATGACTCTCGAGGTGGGAAACCTCCCATTGGCAACACTTCAGGATTAGATGAAATAAAAGAAGAGATGATAAGGCTCTAGGGGAATAAAGTAGCCAATTATGGCAAAAAGATTACCAATCATGGAGCCCACATTTGGTGTTGGAATGACCTACAAGCACTTAACTCCCCACAAGCACAAAAAGAGGCACTGGCAAAGATCCTCAAAGAATTTTTTTTTGTGCCATCCAAAGATAAGGATCAAGTTAGATGGTGTGGCTTTGCAACAGGCACATACAAGGTGAAACTAGGCTATAAGTCAAAAGAGTTAGCTATTGCTCAAAAAAATTGGCCATGTAAGTTGATATGGGGGAAGAAATTCCTCCCCAAGGTTGGAAATACAAAGAAGAATCCTCACAGAGGATAGGTTAGCCACATTTGGAATCCAAGGCCTAGGAAGATGTTCTCTTTGTAAATAAAATGAAGAAACAACAAACCATCTCCTTTTGACTTGTTCGTATGCAAATGACTGTTGGAAGTCAGAGAGAAACAAACTAAACCTACAATTCCCTAAGCCAGCGAATATCTCATCCTGGTTCAAGATGTGGCCACAAAAAGGATACAAAATAGTATTTGGAGGAATCTAGCAAATAACACCATCCATAGTAATATGGGAACTATGGGAGGAAAGAAATAAGAGAATTTTCAAGGGGAAGGAGATAAATAAGGATGGGATATGGGAAAAAATTGAAAGAGCCATAGCTGAGCTAGTTAATGAGGATGCTCAGACCAAGGCGAGCAAACATAAAATTTACACAAATTGGGATAATTGCCTGATCAAAAAATTCCCTGGCCTCAAGCCACCTCTACTAAATGGAAATAACACATCTCAAACTACCAAGGCAAAGAGAGCAAGAGCAACCTAGAAATAATTGAAGCAAGGATGGGTAAAGGTAAACTTCGATGGTGTGGCTCGTGGCAACCTAGGACCTGGTGGGGCTGGTTGCATTGCAAGGGATTCACAAGGATGGATCTTAGCAGAAAAATCCATACCACTAGGAATGTGCTCGAAAAAATGAAGTTGAATTCAGATCAGAAACATTAGGCCTTCAGCTGGGTCTAGATTTGGGGATAAAAATAGATTCACTTGGAAGGAGATTCAATGATAACGATTAACGCCATTTGAAGAGGCACCACCCCGAATTGGAAGTTAAATCATATGTTGTAGAAAATCAAAAAATTGGTAGATGGGTATGTGGCCTTCAAAATTAGTCACATCTACAGGGAAGGAAATGACAAAGCAGATGAGTTGGAAAAAATGGCATCCGAAAACTCCAGGTAGGAAAAATCCATTGGTCAGTGCTTGGAAAAAGTTTCAGCATCGAAATTAGAGTTGGTGGCGAAAAGAATCACATGGCAATAAAAGAAATATCCAAGCATTGTTCCTTATTAGACAGGGGTCATTATCAGAAGATCAAGCATAAGCAAAATAAAACAATTTTCGAGGAATATGAAA
>CM021104.1:22154734-22197624 GCA_007115665.2 Sequoiadendron giganteum
AATGGTCTTCATGCATGCATGGCTGGGTGACATTGATGCGATGTTAAACAATGTGGATGAGAATAGACAGATCCCCATGCCACAGAACTACTATATGACTCGAATGTGAGGAAGGGAAGTAATGAGGTTTCCTCTGGTTCGAACCATCGACCCCGAAGGATTTGGAAAACTGCGGGATGAAAGGGACAAGAGCATTCTTTTCCTCCTCAAGACAACCAAGTTAACGACCAATCTCCCTCGCGACTGGGCAACAAGATACATGGAGGACGAAGGCCTATCAAAAGAAATGGTTGCTGGTGATGACAATGACTGGGAGCTAGGTGATGGAGAAGAATAGCGCATGAATGACCCCAGGGACTTGGAGGAAAAGGCCAAAAGCCCAACCCACAAAAAATGTGGAGAAAAATGCCTAATGATTGCAGACTACAAGGCCTTCCTGAAACGCACAGAATCATATGAAGATGATGAATGATAAAGACTA
Source organism: Sequoiadendron giganteum (assembly GCA_007115665.2). Lineage (NCBI taxonomy): Eukaryota > Viridiplantae > Streptophyta > Pinopsida > Cupressales > Cupressaceae > Sequoiadendron > Sequoiadendron giganteum. Next base: position 22,155,216 of record CM021104.1, read on the forward strand.
GTTGGGTATAGTTTTAGTATTTCTATAGTTTTATGTTTTGAACAATAGTACTAGCAATAGGGTAGACAAAGTCAGTCCTGGGTCAAGATACAACCTGTGCTAGAAAAAAGGCCATTTTGTAATAAAAACTGTAATTGCATGAAAATTTGAAGGGGATAGGAGTTCAGGGAAGGTCATTTTGACAAAAAAGACCTTCAGGGGTGTTTTTTGGATATCAAAAACTCATGTAACTCTCTTTTCCAAGTAATACAGGGTGTTGCCCCTAGCAATGTTTTACCTACCAAAAAAAAAATATATTTAAATTATTTTTTTAAATATCAATTGAAAGATAATAAAACAAGTCCAAGGGGTTGAGATTAACTGGTTAAAGCATTGAATTCTTAGTGTGGAAACCCAAGTTAAAATCCAAAGGGACATCTAAGATGGAATTCTAAGTTGTGACTCTTGGTCTTCCACAGTTGGTTTCAAATGTGGAAGTAGTTTCTAAATAAGTGGATTTCTAAGTTGTGACTCTTGGTCTTCCATTGGTTATTTCTAGTGTGGTTGCTCGAAAGGAGCTGGTATTAGTTTCATGGTTGTGCTCACAATGAGCTTGTATTGATCTCATGTTGATGCTCAAATGAGAAAAATAAATTGTAAATGAATATCAATATAAAAAATAATAATAAAACAACCAAACTATCATAAAAAAATTATATAATAAATAGGGGTGACTATCAAATTCCAAGCTAAAGTATGGAGATTTAATCTTGTTGTATATCTTGTGCCAAAATAATAATGCAAGTGCACTCCAAGGTGTAATGGATGGATAGAAACTCATAAGTAACTTCTAATTGGTTTTAAATAGATATATATTTGAATTTCATATATTATAATATATAAGTAAAAAGAAAAGTATTGAAATTAAGATATCGACTTATAAATAGAGAGCATAAGAGTTGGAAAATGGAAACACAAAATTTGAAATGCTTATTGGAATTATAATGAGAAAAAATTGTTAGTGTGAAAAGAGGTATTATCAAACTAGTTAGCTTTCAACCTACATAGTAGAGTCCTATTCACACTACACTTAAGTTCATGTAGAGGTTACCTAGACTTTTTTATCACCTCATGTAGACTCACCAAGTGTCTCAACACTTGTCCACAGATTCCTACACATGTTTCATACTTGGAGGGGTAGTAAGATTTTGACTCCTACCTTCTCACCTCTTCGTCTGTGCCTTTATAAGCAAGGCTCATTTGTACATTTCAACACATCACATGCTTATGATATTTTCTAATTTTGTATATTCTTATTTGTGGATTATTTTGAGTTTGCAAGAGATATTGGCTACTCCAACATGGTATGAGAGCAAGCATGAAAATCCCATCCCTTTCTCTCTTGAATTTGTTAGGGTCATGGAAATCAAGTTTCAAATTGTGCACTTTGGAACAAAATCAACGTCACAATTGCACTCAAGGGGGTCGAGACATGAATTTTGATATATAACACTTGGATAATTAGAGAAAAAAATTGGGCTTTTTGGGACCAACGATGGAGAGTCATATAGAAATCCATATAGTTTGTACGAATCTATATGGTTGTATTGTCCAACGTACTATCTTGCATCAATTTACTAGTCTATGTTAGTCTCTTGATCTATGTGTTGTCTTGATCTTTGTGCAACAATTTTTTAATACTTTTTGTATTTTAGTAATTTTTTAATCATTACAAATTTACTTTTTTGTTGCTACTAGTACAACTACAAGCACCAAGGAATATTCTATTAGTTTTTGTATTTTAGTAATTTTTAATCATTACAATTTTTATTTTTTTTGCTACTAGTACAACATTAGCATGACATCATCATTTTTCATCCCCAAGTTTACCTCTTTACCGTTGCCCTATTTTGATTTTTGGCTCAACTTCAGGAGCCTCATTCTTGGGCATACAGACATATTCTTGAGTGATTTTTTTCTATTACGCATATTTTATGTCCTTTATCTAGTGGTGTGGTTTTTATATAGTATGATGTACGAATTTCTTAAAAGATTCAAATTCTCGGAGGACACCCTATACAATTCACATTTATGGAACTTCAAAGGGCTCATTTGGTCTGACACAGACTCCTTTTTGGGTTCGGTTTTTTAACCTGCATGATTTTTTTATCTCCAGGTAGTCGCGGTGTTACTTTTTCATGATTATGTTTCAAAATTTTAAATTCTAAGTATGTCTCTTTTAAGTTTTTGTACATCAAATTCACTTTATGGAATATATAATGCACTAAAATAAAGTGTCAAATATCACTCTATCATTTCAAAGGGGGTCATGTTTTTAATAATGGGGTTTTTTTTGTTTTGTTTGTTTTTGTTATTGTCTTAAGGTTTGAAAAGCATACTTGATATATATATTCATTGTCTACCTCATGACATAAAATGGTAAGAACTCAAAATAGAAAATAAATTTTATAAATTCACTCATATTAAGTGCTCCAACAACTAAATGTGTGTTCCTTAGTGAGGGAATTTTATACTTACACTCAATTATAAAGTATAATGGGAGGTTGTGTAGTGCCTTGATTTGCCACCACAATAATACATCCTCATGATTCTCACCTCATGTGTGTGTGCCTTGATGCACATCCTTTTTTAGTTTCTTTTACATCTTTTTAGACTTGGTATTGGGTCTACATTCTTGTGCACATGTTTCTGTTAATATAAATAGTGTCAAATTAGATAACTCTAGCTAACTTTTCATCACTTTCTAGTTTGGCCTATTTAAATTTTCTTAAGTTTACTTAGGCTATTCTAGAGTTTTGTCTCACCTCATGTGGTTGAGACAAGTGTCTTCATTTTTTGAGACACCTTTTGCATGGTCACTTGCCACTCACTCGAACACTTGTCATGTGAGTAAACAAGTGTTCCATCGTTAAACGATTATTCAATCATTGTGTTTGAATTGAATACCTTTACCACCTTGCCTATATAAGCAAGTTTATATTGTAGATTTTATTTAACTCTTGTATCATTCTCTTGATAATAGTTCAACTAGGCTTAGTGTGTGCAAGTATTTTTGTGGAAGTTTTTAATTTTTTCTTTATGATCTTAGAAATCATGACATGATATTAGAGCTATGCAAGAAAAAACATTCCTAAAATCTTGTATCTATCCTAGTATAGAGTTCCATGCAATTTGATTTGCATGTAAAACTGATCTTGGTTTGGTCTTGATCTCAAATTTAATTTTGCATCTCTGCTCTAGTCAAATTAAAAGAATTGGTAGGCCTTGTGAGTAGGTTGCACAAGGGTTTCTCCTTTTGGCATGGCCAAGATCCAGGGCACATGGGAGGCATACATATTTGTATTACCTTGTGTAGATTGCAATCCATGTGTTTGTCAAGCTGTGAGGATTTATCTTGCGTGGTGATTTACATTTATTTTTTTATTTCTATGTAATATCTGAAGGTTTTCAAACTTGCGAAAAGCATGAAGAGGCCATATTTTTTTTATGAATTCACCTTTGTGCAAGGTGAAACGCATTTGTGTTTTAAAATGTCTCTTTGTTGCATGGTTTATATAACCTCGACATCATGGTATTCATTGCACAACATGAAACTTCTATAAAAATCATAGACAAGTCTTTGCACTGACTAACTATCTAACACTCTATGCTTTTTTCTTTTTTATCTTTGGTTTAGATCATTGGGAGGAAATTTTATTTCTTGTGGTATTTTAACTAGATTTACTTTGTAAGAGACCACAATTTTCTCAGCCAAGGTATTTTGTGTGTTGGGAAGGTGCATCCAATATGAGATAGGCATAATGAATTCCTTGCATGAGGCAGATACTTCTTTGGCTTTGTGCAAAGACCCATAACCTCGAAGATCTTAATATTGCATTCTCACAACCTTGTATCCAACGCTAATATTGTCTTTGGATCAATTTCTCTTGTTATTAACGAGCTATGTGAAAGAACAACTCTTTGTAATCCATTGTGAATGCCATCCATCCTTTTCAAGACCTTGTTTTTACTGTAATCACCCTCAAGCCACACCCAACAACTCTTTTATTGAGCGTGAGCTGCTATTTATCTCCTTGCACAAGTGTTAATATTCATTTGAGGAGTGTCTGGAGCAGGTCATGACATGGATATCACCAAACCCATACAACCAATATATTCTTTATGTTAAAGTCACTCAAGGACTCAAGCCTCTAAGATCACCTGCAAAAAACCCAAAATAACCTTCCACAAGAGGGAAAATAAAGAACATAAATTTGCAATAATGGATGCAAGATATGGCTAGTATGCAATACTTAATATTGTAGTGATATATTGGACTTACAATAAATTGAATTTTCTAGGATGTATAAACAATGCCTTGCTTATAAAGGTAAAATGTGGGATAGGATTAAAGACAAGATCTTGAAATGTGTCTTAATCTTGTACAATGAGACAACTACCCCAAAAATTATTAAATGAATTAGTAAACACACATTAAATGAAAAAAGATAAGTGACAACTAATTCTTAACTAGAAAGATTCCCTCCTAAGGCCTAAGTGGACTAACCATGTAAATAGGATCTAGATAAGACTAGATAAGGAAAACACCTATTTACACCAACACCCCCCATAAGTACAACTTAGGGAGTCAATTATTATGCAAAGATGTAAGGATGGGTCACAACTACAAGACCATGTTAGGTACCCATGTACATATGCAATAAAATCTCTCACAAACAGAGAAAAGGAGAAAAAACCGAGTAGGACAAAAATCCTCCCCAAAAGAGAGATGGAATATAACATACTCCCAATGATGCATGGGAGGAAAAAAACCCCATCTGAGGAAAATTACCCCCTATAGGAGAGAAGAAGAGAGACCATGCAACCCCCCTTAATGGCGAGTCTCCTACAATTGTAGAAGCTCGACATTGAATGTTGAAGATGATCCAATCTCTTTGAATAACATTCCTTCCCTTAGGAAGAAACAAAGCTAGGATGATATGCAGGATGTCTTCCCATTATTGAAATGAATATGTGGGAAGAAGAATAATATGTGATGCCTCTGAACTACGCTCAAGTGTCTCCATATCAATGTCAAAGGTTGAAAAACTCCAAACAAACGTTCTATGCCACACAATTGAAGATGTCAATCCAGAACCTCCTAGAGACAGATGTAGAACACATTCTAAAGATAAAGATGCCTCCTTTAAAGACAAAGAAGCCTCCTCCAAATATTTTCCAAAAGTATCCATGCTCATGTCAAACTACAAGGCATTATCATGTAGATAATGAACAAGAGGGTCATAGTATTCCATCACAACAACTGAAGAATAATCATCTCCATCAAAGAGAAGATGTATGAAATCAATGGTGTCTCCAAAATTTGAAATGTGGGACTCAAAAAATAACCCACTAATATTTGTCAAGTATGCATCACAAGTAGATGTAGCTAGAAGATGATGTAGATCTTGTTGCACTAAATCAAAAGAGGCCAAACCGGTGCCAATATGAGCATCATCAAATCTAATAGAAGATGAAAGAGATGAAATGCAAGGCTCAAGAATGGGATTTGATGTGATAACTCCCAAGTTCAAGAAGCCAAATTTCTCCTTTGAATTATGGTTCACACTAGAAGTGTGATCAACAGCTAAAGGAACAATCTCACCATCAGAACAAAATATGCAAAGGTGTACAACCGAGATGAATGATCAACCATCCCAATAGCAAAAATCTCTCTACTCTGTAAGTATTGAAAGATGAATGAATCAAGAGTGAACTCCATAGTCCTCGCATCCCCACCAATACCATGTTAAAGTTACTCAAGGACTCAAACCTCTAAGATCACCTACAAAAACCAAAATAACCTTCTACAAGAGGGAAAATAAATAACATAAATTTGCAATAATGGATGCAAGATATGAACAATATACAATACTCAAGATTGTAGTGATATATTAGACTTACAGTGAACCGAATTATCTAGAATGCACAAATGATTCCTTTCTTATAAAGAAAAAATGTGGGATAGGATTAGACAAGGTCTTGATATGTGTCTTAATCATGTAAAATGAGATAGCTACCCCAACAAATATTAAATGACTTAGGACACAAGAATTAAATGCCAAAAGATGTGACAAATAATGCTTAACTAGAAATATTCCCTTCTAATTAATGCTAACTAGAAATATTACCTCCTAGGACCTAAGTAAACTTAACGTGTAAATAGGACCTAGATAAGACTAGATAAGGAAAACACCTATTTACACCAACACTTTATCTCTTTTTGCATCTTCCCTATAGTAATCGCCATATCTTGAACCTTGGTAGTAGATGCTCTATGGCCTCCTTTCTACCTTCCTCCATATTTGGAAGCAACATTTTTTGGTAGACGGTGCATTATGTTCACATCATAATGTGTAAGAACCCTAGTTTTCTCTGAGCTAATTTTGCAACTGTTGGTTTCATATTTTTTGAATGTTTTGAAGTTTTCTTAAAATATTACCAAATAAGGCATAGAATTTACAAAATAATGAAATTATAAAGAATAATTATAATATTATTTAAGAGATATAAATTCTATAAAATTACATTGAAGCATTCATACTCAAAAACACTCTTTTGATGATGAAACCCTTATTCTGAATCTCTCTTGTAAAACTGATAAGTATAATTTTGACTCCTGGATGAAGCCAATCAATTAAGCATCTTCAACTGATAGTCTCATAACCTCAAAATTTTGATACAATGAAGAAGCTATGCTCTCCAATGCCAAATATGTAGAAATTGCAAAAACCCTAGGTTTCCTCTTCTCCACAACAAACATTCAAGTTTAATATCAAAATCTTGGATGAATTTAATGGCCTTGGTTGATCCATTATATAATTTCTCGATAAGAAGAAGTCGACCCTCTATAAGCCTCTTCCCCATCAATTAAAATAATATTAAATGTGCATTTAAACTTTGTAAAATAAGTCCTTCAAGAGGGTGCACTTTTATTTAATCTTTTAATGATTAATTATTATTAAAGTCACCTTTAATAATAATTAAATAATATAACATGCACATTACACCTTATTTCGCATGGCCAATTGAAAATTGGGATCAATGTTGAACTCCCCACCTATCTAGGTGCATTACAATAATTAGAAACACTAGACCCTCAAGACTTGTTGACTTACTATAAATAGTAAGTATATGAAACCGAGTCCTGAATCACCAAATGAAGGCCAATCCTAAACCACCCAAAGCTCTAGCGAAGAAACCATCCTAATATCTACCAAAAAAGACCATCTAACCATCGACATTAGCCTACGAGGGTCAAATGATAGGCTAATGCTCACAAAAGTGGGGACATTATAGCCTGCCATCCCTAAAATTGCTTATCCCCAAGCAATATCTACTGCAAAGAAACGCCGCTCCACCGGAGGTCCAAAAGAAGATAGTGTAATGTCTCACATATGAACACAACTACTGCAACACTAGCATAGATTCAACTACGCAAAGAGAGACAACAAACCAACTGTTTAATCCATGCACACTAAAGTCGTGCATAGAACTCAACACATGTACATGTGAACCAAATGCAAAGATGTGAGCAATCCACACCATGTACATACCACAATACTCACCAATGAAATTTGACTACAACCCTGATGCACACAAAGGATCCCTTTGCATACTAGAGAATGTCCAACAGAATATACCTGGATCCCAAATCTAGAATAGAATTTTGTCAAGAATAACTCTCTCAGACTTTTGTTGCTCAACCCTAATCCCATCTTCACCATGCTAGAAATGGTGAAGCCAACCAATGGGACCCATCCAAACTACAGTGATAACTCTACAACCATCAAGATCCCAATATAAACGGTACTCACATCCATCCATCATGAGGAAGTAAGAATATATGGAAGCATCTTCTACACAACATCTCTCCACAACCTTTGCTAAACTCTCATGGATGTGCTAACAAATCAAACCATCATGCCCAATGCCACAACAACCTACAAGAAGCACTCTCTCCCATCGAAACCCTGAAGTGGAAACTCTGTCAAGTACACACCAACATGATGGTAATCCAGCTTTTGATCCTGCAAGTAATCCCCTACAAACAACTGAGTCAAGTACTTGCAACCTCTATTATCTCATCTTCTGAAGATAGTAATTCTAAGCATAGAAATGATTTTCTTACCTTGACTACGCTAAGAGAATCATCATGCACACAAGAATTATGCATTGAATATGAATCATGTATTGGTGGATCAAAAGAAAAACTGTAAGCACTCCTCGGTGAGCTCTGTTTGGAATCCCGATTCACTAGAAAGATTCCAAACACTACGATTATCGCTCAATCCTGAAGTAGTTTTAGGAGTGTGATCGGCTTCCAACTCGAAGAGTGGATTATCATAGGTCGAACTTCCATCAAACTCAAATAAAATATTATTCACAAACTATGCAATCACTTTGTTTTGGTATGAATCGTCCATCTCTGAGTCTTTGGAACAATAAATTGAATCATACTCATGAATTGGTTCAAGAGACTACCAATCATAATTAACTGCATGGGATGAAATGACTGATTTGCTTCTAGGAGAGGGAAACAAATCAACATAAGAACCAATCTCCCAACTAGATGATACTTTGCATACCTCTTATGAAGAAGATGGAGTAGTGTTTTGAGTTGTCACAAAACTCTCTGGTGAATAAACTTTTATGTCACATGAGCTATCAATAATCTGCCCTGCATCACCTGCCATGGGACTATCCTCGGGAGAACCTGGTGCATCATGTGGTTCTCTGCAACTCTCAAACAATGTACTCATCCCATTTGAGAAGGTAATAACGATTGGATAGTAATATTCAATAATTATTCTTCATTATCCCAATCGCTTCTTTAAGCGAATAAAACTCTGGAAGGGAAATACCTCTACCTTCATGCTCAACTATCTCAAGAGTACTCCAACCATAGGTTGCCAATATCTGTTGAGCAATATCAAAATGCTCCAAAGTTGTAGCAATCATATTCGTCATTAACCTTCAACTGACCAACCAAATGATGATACCTCTATGGAACATCATGTCCACCCAAATCTGCACTATGGTATAAGGTTGAATCAACATCACTCATTTAATGATTAGTACCATCATGTGTGCTAACTTTAGTACACACATCAACAACTAAAGTAGTGTTGCTATGTACTTCATCGGATGGCTCAACTAGAAAATTAGAAGTTGTTGTTTTGACAATTTCCTTGCACACTCTGCTTTCAATGTAACTACATGCCCATCCAAAACATTATCCCGAGGTTCATTGCCATCAAATGTATTTTTTGTTTTTTTTTCTAAGGTCTTATTTGAAAAATTAGATTCATCATGACATGAATCCACATCTCATAGTGTACCATTAGTACCCAATTCTTGAGTCCCTTCATGTGACAACTCAATAGAAGCATTTTGCACATGCGAAGTCACTGTTGTCTCATGTTGATGCAAAGTTTCATCACTGCTTTCATGAAAATCAGAAGGGTTATGGGTCAAATTTTCCATACTATCTTCATTTTTGACACCTATAACATGTGTGCCAACTTTCAAAGGTTGTCCCATAACATTTTATGCACTTACCATGACTTCTAAATCCCCATTATGCTCTAGAAAAGGACTATTGTCATCAAAATCAGAATTGTTATCATGATTGATAACAACTTCTTGAGCGCTATGAGTATTATTCTGGGGTTCCACCATACTATTTTCATGTTGTAAAATTTTCTTATTAGCATCCACTTCAGTTTTAACCCCATGTTCACCTGTAGGTTGAAAATCCTTTTGAAGCATTTCCTCTGTACCGATAAGATTATTTTCATTAGTGTTTGATTTCTTTTTCTTTGCAAACAAGGAATCTAAAATTTATGAATGTTGTAGAAGCCTAGTCACACTCTTGTCATAGTCTTGAACGACCTGCATGAGTTCCACCAAGAATTCCTACATAGAATTTATTCCTGCTAAAACCATATACTCAAAGATTATATAAGAACCTTGTCTTATTCTGTCCCAAACTCAGTTTGAATGGGTTGACATTTCATCAAAAGCTTTGCTTAACTATTGTCTGTGGTTTTCTTTTTGTACTTTTTGAGGCAACTGAGGACATCATGAATATATAAAGGCTTCTAACTACAATTTTCTAGTGACTGAAATGAAAGGAGATGCTAAGAAATACCGATTTTGGATTTTCCCATGTAATAAGACAATCTACTCATGTAAACAACAACTATAGAATAAAGGCATTATGTCAAACAGTTGTTATGCATCCCATCTATGCAAAAATGCACCTACAACCATAAGGAATTTTCACATATATTTCAATTGTAGATTTCAATACTTCTTATAGTTGTTATGACAACAATTTACAAAGCTCATTCAATGCAAATACTAATTCCAACTAAATCGATGCAATTACAATTGTTGATGGCAGTGAATGTAAAGGCAACTTCTAAACCAGATTAAATTATGAGAACCTGGATGATGCAAGAAGTAGCTTGAAGAACATATTTTGCAAAGTCATTCCAGTTCTGTTGCCCCTATTCCAATTCTCCAATTTTTTGTGTGATTTGATTCTTCTCAGGAATCAAATTAGCTATCATCAAAAATTTGCACCTAAATTTTCAAGAGATATCTTTAATGACGATTTTGGTCAAACTCCCTTCAATTTAACTGGAAACAATGTTTCAAAGCTACACTAGCCTTCTTTGATGGTTTCGTTATGTTTACTAGTCATAATCTTCCCCAATCAAACTGATAATTGTTCTCACATGGTCAATGCTTCCAATAAATTTGAACTTTTCTTTATTGAAAAAGATGAAATTCCCAACTAATGAAATACATCCTTAGGGATATAAAGCAGCTCCTGACTTTCTCTATTTGCTGACAGAAAGCTTCTCCTTTGTCTTTTTATAGTAGGATAAAACTTCAAGCATATAATCTCTCCTTTGCATAAACAACCTTTCCCTAGAATCACATATTTTGAACACAATTTTTTCTTCACTCAGTAGAACCGTTCTGAAGGTAGACTCGTTTTTCCCTGTTGCTACACCAAGTTACCTTCAAAGGCATCCTTTAAATATATAGACAAACCATTAAGTTGCTCCAATAGTATGTGAAACCTTCATTTTTTTTAAATGTCGCTATCTTCAAATCCCCGACACTACAAATGAAGTCATCCCAACAATATGTTTAATTGAAAATATGGTAGAGAAGACACAAGCCAAAAAATATGTGTTGACTCAGTGATTGATATTTTATTTGAATTTTCTTACTCTTCCTTCCTAAAATCGGCGCTCATCCCTTTGTCTCTTTTGATGCCTACATACTTACAACAAGCAAATAAGAAGCACCTGATAGCTTCTTAATTGGCTTCACCTTTGTTTTGTCTAGATCCTCCAGAAAATAACAAACCCAATGCCAAAATTGTCAAGCGGCTATGTCTTTTTAAAAAAAAAAATTGATTTCCCTCTGTCTACACATGTCACAAAATACAAAGCTTCTAAGCTCGATTCCAGGTGATGGGATTTTGTCTCATTTGAAATTCTTCTGCTGTGAATTTCCTTATTTTTATTTGTCGTATATGATGAAAGGCAATCAACCTTAGAAATAAAATATAGAGAAATAAACCCCAAATTCTTAGAATTTTCTTTTTGTATTTGTAAACCCTTAATATTTTGAAACTTTTATTTTTGCAAACCAACACAAGATGGTAGAATCATAGCTCTGATACCACTATAATATCCGTTTCCAAATGAGACCTTTAAGTTGTTGTTTACACCCTCAAGAAATATTGTCAAACACTTTGCTTGTAAATTTTGAACTTGTTATTTTGGTTTTCAGTTTGTTTTTTGTTTTTGTTTTTTTGATTGCAAATGATGATAAAATGCTTGGAAATGAATACAATTAATCTAAACATATATCAAAGATGCAATGCAAGTCTTTTTGTATTTTCCAAATGCATATAAATGAATTAACCTAATACAAATAAACACCTACAACCAATTGAAATTTCGTCAAACACTTGGAATGAAAACTATTATGTAGATAATGAGCAATATTGATATGAAAATTACATCAAATATTTGGTATGCAACATATCACTCCTTATCGATGTGCCAACTCTAGTACAATGCTGAAATAGGTAGCCAAGACTCTTGGCAACAAAGTATGCAATTTATGAAAGTTTGAGTACAATGGCAACAACTAAAAATATTATCTAAACTTATATATGAATGCAAATGAGCATGAAGAACTTGGGAGAAGATGCGTCGGGGTAAAAGCACAAACCTGTGTCACACTTTATAAAGGAATCGGCCAGCAACAAAAAAAATTCTGAACTTCGGCCACATAAAAATAGTCTTTATGTTTTGAATTTCAAAATGGTGTAAACTAATGAAATGTAGAACTTTTGATGAAGATTAAAAATGTAATTTTTTAAATTTTAAAAAAAATCATTTTCATTATGTTTTTTTCAATTTAAGGACAAATTTTGGAATGCTAAAAATTTCAAAAAACAGTGACTTCACCGACTGTCAAGAAACAAACTGAAAAAAATATTATTTTTCTCTAATTTTTTTTTCCCTAAATAGGCAACTTCAATATCTATTGCATGATTATTATTTTTTTCAAATTTTGATGTATATTTCGCTCGTAATAACGTTTTAAAGTTAAACATGTCAAAATTTGACAATTTTCACGGGTCGTCAATTATTTTCAATTTTTTTAATCATTTTCAAAAAAAATATTATATCTTTTTGAAGAAGACTCTCTCCTCTACTGCACCATATAAGTTTTTAAGAATTCAAGCAAGATTTTTCAACAGAACTTTTTGAAGAATTCAAGCAAGATTTTTCAAATGTGAAGATTTGTCAAAGGATGTTTGAGACACTATGACCATCATTTGTACATATAAATAAAGTATGTGAAACTTGTTGTTGTCAAAATCATGTTGAATTTGATTTACATCTACAATCATATAAAAAAGCTATGACAACAATTGATCAAAATTTAGCCATCCCTGGAAATACAACACAATTTGTGAAGTCTCTTGTATACAAAAAGTCAGAAGATTCAGAAGAATTCAATGTTCAGTGTATAAAAAATGTATGTAATGATTGTGGAGATTTGAAGAATCTTTGACATGTTGACAATAATGAAATGCAAGTTTTTTGGAAGAGATATGAATATGAGACATACTTAACGAAGTCAGGAGTTGAGGCCAAAAATATATTTCTCAAAGAGAGTGGATTGCCTTACAATGAATTCATGAGTAAATTTTGCAATATCATATATCCACATATCCAAAATTGTCATGGTTCAAGATGGCAAGCTAAACAATTTCGTGATTCAAAGAATTGCTTTCCACCAGGTTGTATTCTCTCTATTGTAGATTTCTCTGAGAACTATACATTTAGTCCTCAAATTGAGATTCAAAGTCAATATTATCATTTAGAGCAAGTTGCAATCTTTGTGCAAGTTTTCTATAGGCATGCTGAATTAGAGGTCAATGGAATACAAAGTAGCAAAGATGGTCGAATTATCATCAAAGAGGTTCACTTTTATATCAGTGATGATACAAATCATGATAGAAGCTATGTCGCTCATTTTTTAAAAATGTTTTTTGAAGACCTAAGACGACGTGGCATAAATCAAGAACACTGGATATGGTCTGATGGATGTGCTCATAAGTTTACATGTTATTTTAAAAAATATATATTTATTTATATTTACTTTTAATTTTGAGACTTAAATCAAGTCTAACTGCAAGTTATATATATATATATATATATGACTTGAGCTAATTTGGTTTTAGTGTACAATTATTTGTAACTTCGTGCGGGATAATTTAAGTCTTCAAAAGCTTTTGTTTGGTTAAGCCATCAACATGCTAGACACAACACCAATTTTTTGTGGAATTTTTATGAGAGTGGACATGGAAAAGGAGAGCACGATGGAGCAAGAGCATGTGTGAAGCGTGCACTTCGTCAACATGAACTTGCTGGTAACTTTCACCATATATATATATGGAACATGTAGGTATATTTTTGAAAAGATTATATATATATATTTAAATTAAATTAAAATTTATTTTAAGTTCCTTGAAAGTAATAGGTGGCAAATTGTGCCAACACATGTGTACTTGCAGGTAATGCCATACAAAATGCAAATGAAATTGTTGAATGGTGTAAAATTCATTTTTCCGCTCGCAACTCAACATACAACACACGTTATTTTTGGGAAGTTACATGTACATCTAGTCAAAATTTGTTCAAAAATCAGGAATTTCAAAGTTCAAGTGTGCATGATTTTTAATTGAATTTTCAAATTTGAATTTACAAATATTGATTGATCAAATCCTTATAATTGTCAAGCGATTCATGGTATGAGAAGTCTACATCAAATCATGACAACGGGAAGTAGTAAGCCTTATGTAATTAATGTGAGAGAAAAATCATGTTTTTGTGATGATTGCATTGAGAACAATGCAAATATTGTTCAATGTGAGAATATTAGAGATGGGTATGTTTCACAATGGGAAATGAAACAATTAATATCAATGCCTCCTTTTGTTGAAGATGACAATGTCAATGTCTACGATCCTCTCTATTCAACTGATTACAAACGTGTATCTGATTTAGTTGTTATAGGTATGGAAATTGATCTTAATTTAGTTAAATTTGATTTAAATATATTCCATGTTTAAGTAAGTTTTAAGGGCATGTGTTTAATTTAGTTAAAACTGATTAAAAATATATGGTGTGTACAGGAGATATTTTGGTTGTTGTTGCTGATCCTAACAATACAGAAGGTGTAGATTACTATCTACTAAGATGTACACAACCAAAAAGAAATTTTTTGGAATCGATGACAGATGGTGATGGATAAGAGTATCCCATCGGATTAGTCGTTATTGAAGGCACATATTATCAACAAATAAAGACAGATAAAAATGGTATTTATTTTGTTGATTATATGTCAAGACAAAAGGTTCTACATTACAGTCACCTATTTATAGCAACAGAAATAAATTTAGAAACTTTACCTAAAAAAGGACGTGCCAAACAAAAGTGGAGGTTGCCTATTGAAGATCATGAAAAAAATTTAGAGATAATTAAAGATAGAGAGGATCCAAATTTTATGTACCAAGAGCTTTAAGTTGTTTTTTGGATACCCACGTGTGTACATACTCAAACTTTTTATAGATCGAGCTAGATCTATATATATAATTTATAAATTGATTGGAACATGTGGCATGATTTAGAATGGGTTTTTTCAAAGGCTTGGTCATAAAATTTTGAAAGTTAATATGACCTTACTTGTTCACCTTCAAATTTTCAAGATCATCCATTTTCATATCCTAGTATGCATCACATCCTAGAAAATTATTATTTTCATCCTAACCATCCCCCTTCATCCTAATCATTCATTAAAGATCGCATGTTCTATCTAATAATCACCATTCTAATCCTAATCACATGTGAACTCATGTATAATCATGAACTCATTCTAATCCTAATTTATGAACTCGTTCTAATCCTAATATGAATTATTTTGATAAAGTAATTTATGTATGATTATCCTTTAAATCCTTTAAGGATCAGTTCATCCTAAGCTTTGTAGAGATTGAAGTGTAAAGGATATTTAAAGTTACTCTTGTTAATTGGCCCAAATAACATGTTTCATTAAATTAGGCACACACAATCTAAATAAGAATCATAACCCTAGGACAAGTTTTTAATATTTTATCTAGAATCACAATAAAAATCTCCAACAATAATAGAACCCTTCCTAAGTGACCATTTTGTGCTAAATTGAAGCATGAAAAACTTTATTTACACCCTTTAAATTTTTATTTAAAAATAATAATCCAAATTTGTTTTAATAGAGGATTTTAATATCATCCAAGAGATCTTATTGTTGGCACAAAATGGTATTTTATCTAGCCACTTAGACTTTAGGACCTGTTCACACCTTATTCTTAATCTTAGGGTTTTTTTGTCTCAATTCATAGGATTAAGACACTTGGCACTATTGTGTGAGCCTTATGGATTTTTCCTTTGTTAATTGTGATGTGGAAAAAGAGATCCTAGACCTAGTCAATATTTCTTCACATCGACATTAGAAGCCAAGCTGGCAAGGTGACAAGATTGGTTAATAACCTAAAAGGAGATCCAATCTACCTAGGACACTACCTTAATGTTAGAAATAATAGAAACGGTATAGTCTAGATTTTTCACTAGATATTTCCATTTGATAGTTAATCTTATTCATTTAATTTATTTACCTATTTTTTACCCCTCTCTTAAATTACAAGTTCAATGCTTGTGTAGGAAGGATTTGGAGTGCAACATGTCTAGGAATTATTTTATCCTAACAACATGGTTTATAGAAGATCTAGTATTATTTGTGTAAAGGTTAAATTGCTATTTTTAGATGAAGTATATTAGTGATACATGTGTATAACTTACAATTTAATTTTTATGATTTATTTTATTTAGTTTTGAATCTCTATAAAATAGTTGCTCATTCCAAACTATTATGATGTAAGCTAGAGAACATTCAAAATCAATAAAAAGTAAATAGTGACCTAGATTCCATTTTTAGCAAAGTGCCTAAAGTTTGTAATATGGTATTTATATAGCTATAAGATCATTTTGATCTAAATATTTGATATGATTAGCTAGAGATTTTACCATACAACTGTATACATATCACATGATAATTGAATACAAATTGTGTACATCATAATTATACATGATCTAACTTAGTCAAGTTTAAGTAGTTAACTTGTCAATATAGATGTGTGTAACACTTGTGTGAACAAACCATAATTTAAATTTAAATTTAAACCTGTATAAACTTGCTAAATAAATAAAACCATGTAATAATTTGCACGATGTAAATAGATGTTTAACAAGTGTTTGAAAACCATAATAATGCATTATAACAAATCTATGAACAAACCATAAAACATGTACAAACATGTGTGAATGTGATATGTAAATCATAACAAGTGTACAAATATATACCATAAAACATAAACATGTAATGTACATAAATCATAAGAAGTGTCTGGACAACATAATAATCTGATCTCAAAGAGAGGGAAATCTAATGTGAATAGAATCATCAGATCTATGGCCCTATCTCTCCCTCGATCCATGGACTAATCCGTCTCCTAATCCAAGATGTGTGGATCCATGTCTCGATCCAAGCTCTCTGGATGCGTGTCCCGAGCCTCGTCCCAAAACCTGCATGTGTTCAAGTACGTGCACATGAAATTATCTAAACTTACATATATATACATGTGTACAAACTTTCAAAGTGTTCAAACTTACAAATCGAGTACAATTAAATTTTAAAAATTATATTTAAAATTATTTAAATGTACCTCAGGTATGTGCTGCATGGGACCACGATCATGTGTGGATCCATGTCCCAATCCAATCTCTCTGGATGCGTGTCCTGAGCCTCATCCCAAAACCTGCATGTGTTCAAGTTAGTGCACATGAAATTATCTAAACTTGTATGTACATGTACAAAATTTCAATGTGTTCAAACTTACAAATCGAGTACTATTAAATTTTAAATTATATATAAAATTATTTAAATGTACCTCAGGTATGTGCTGCATGGGACCACGATCATGTGTGGATCCATGTCCCGATCCAAGCTCTTTGGATGCGTGTCCTGAGCCTCATCCCAAAACCAGAATGTGTTCAAGTACGTGCACATGAAATTATCGAAACTTGTATGTACATACATACAAACTTTCAACGTGTTAAAACTTACAAATCGAGTACAATTAAATTTTGAATTATATAAAATAATTTAAATGTACCTCAGGTATGTGTTGCATGGGACCATGATCATGTGTGGATCTATGTCTCGATCCAAGCTCTTTGGATGCGTGTCCTGAGCCCTGCATGTGTTCAAGTACGTGCACACATATATGAACTTTTAAAATTTAATTTAATATAAGTGTGTATACATGTACAAATTATATATATATATATATATAAATGAAAAAAAATAATAATATAAATGTACCTCATTTGTGTGTTGTATGGGATCACCATCATGTGCCAAATTTCCAAACTCTGAAAAATCACCATACTGCTTAAAAAATTTCACTTGTACGTGTCAATTTCAATCAAGAGTTAAACATGTATCGTACATATTTTTTAGAACACAATTAAATGTATATATATATACTGTAAATTATTCAAGTACTCGACATGCCTGATTGAGGGCTCTACCAATGTCACTAAGCTCATTAGAATGCAAGGACATCGCAAGGGGATTTGTAGCATATACAGTATCAGTGCCAAAAAGAAGCTGAGTATATGCACCATGGACAACATCAGCTGTCGTAGTAACCTGAGCAACGCGATCTGTAACATCCTGATGACCTAGACAAGCTAAAGGATCGATAGACTGCTTTGGAATATCCCCTAGAGTTTCCACCCCGTGGCTCGAATGTGTACCAAGATATCACTCTCTAATAAATTCCTATACATGGTTGAGAGAGATCCCATGGTCCTCGCTGATGACCCGATATCCTGCTAGTAAATCTAAAACTGAGACTCTACACACATTACGCAAAGTCATGTGGTTCATATGCTCAATATCTGAAGGATTAGGTAGATCGGCACAAATAAATGGATCATAAGATTTTGATGTAGCCTCTGTGGGAGGAAGGCTGATCCATGGGCATAATAAGTATCTACCAACTCGATCAGATGAAATCTGATCAATCTGTGTCGTAATAGAGGCAATGTTATCAATAATTTGAGATCGAGTAGAGCATGTTGTTGACTCCCCTACTGTTGCCAATTCCACATGTTTTGGTAAAACCAAAAGGTTTGGGCCAACTAATGCCCTCTTATCCACAAGTGGTGGCAAATATGGATGTCTAAATTATGCTTTGTCATAAAAACAACCTTTACCTTGGCCAGCATGCTCAGGATGAGATGTGTAGTCCACATCTATCTGTAAATGAAATTCTGCATATAACTGTTTCACAAAATATCCTGGCAGCTCATCATTGTGAGGCCATCTATGATACGCTTCCAACCATCTAGGGTATATGAATGGTGCAACAAGAGGATCTACACACCTTGTAACCACATATCCTCAAATTATATTCTATCTTGTATAATGAGGGAACATGGTTAACACATTTTCAGCTGAAACTGATTTAGCAACTTCTCTATAATTCATTGTGCCAGTAACACTCCTAGCAAGAGACAAATAAAATTGCTCAATGCTGATCTCATCATAAGGGTTGAATGAATGAATCGTCTCAATCATTTGATGAATCTCATCTCTAATATTGACTAATCTATCTCGATTAGCCAAATTGGGGGAGTTGTGAATTGTTTGCTCTAAACATTTTAGAGCATTGTTTAATCTAACAATACTATCCCGATATAAATTTGATCTATTTTGAGCCTCTTCACTAGAACGAGGGGAATGGTGAGATCCCTCATCGGCCATGATATTTGTATCTATGTAAATGTTTAAATCTAGAGATCTGCATATCATTAAAATAAAATATACATGAATAACACATAAAAGATAGATAGCGAAAGAAAATTATAAATTTCTATCATCAATTCATTCTAGAGATAAAAACATAAAATTAACCATTAATTATATTCAAGAATCTCACAATAGCAATCAAGTAAATGTATATATATATACATGTGTGTACATAAACATGTGTGTACATGTGTGTGTATGTGTATGTGTGTATATATACATACATATATGTGCATGTGTGTATGTTTGTATGTGTATGTGTGTATGTATATATACGTACATGTATATGTGTATATGTGCATGTACGCATGTGTGTATATACATGTGTATATGTGTATGTATACATATATGCAAGTATAATTTGCAAATATACACGTGTATGTGTGTATGTATGTACATATGTGTACATACATATGTATGTATAGGTACATATACATACATATGTATGTACACATATATACATACATACACACATACACATATATATGCAAATTATACACATATATGTATAATACACACACACATATACACATATACACACATGCATACATACACATATACACACATGCACACATATGTACATACATACATACACACATGCACATATATATGCAAATTATACCAATATATGTATACATACACACACACATATACACACATGCGTACATGCACATATACACATATACATACATATATACAGACACACATGCACACATATGTACATGCATACATACACACATGCACATGTACATGTACATATATATATATACATGTACATGCATACATACATACACATATACATACACACACATGTATACATATACATGTAATGTGTAGATATATACATACACACATACAATTAAATATACACACATGTACATATATATACATGTACATACATACATACACACATATGTATGCATATCTACATATATGCATATATGTATACATGCATACACACATATGTATACACATGTATATAATACAAACATACATATATTGTACATGTGTACACACACATATACATGTACACACATACGTGCACATGTACGTGCATATATGTACATGTACATGTACACACATACACATATATGTACACACATTTACATACACATGTACGTGCATGGACGATGAATTTGAAATTTGGGGTTTATAAATAATTTGATCCTTTGTTTACATTAAAGGCTTTGAGAGAATCACATAAGGTAGTGCTAAACATATATGTTCATGAAGACCAAGTAAAGGAATCACACAAGTGAGTACTATAAACATAAATTAGATTGAAGACCCAAATGGAATCATGCAAAACTAGTTCTATGATCTACTTGTACATGAAATCCCTAAGGGAATCATGCTTGAGTTTTAATGATGATACTTTACTTTTGATGCTTAGTAGACCACATCCTATTTTTGTTGGATTGTTATTAAAATTGATGTGTCCTTATAATTTATTTGTTTGGTATGATTCTTTTCCCACCCCTTACTTGATCTTGTTGATTATCTTGTCTTTTGTCATGACTCTAGATTTCTCTCTCATATTAATAATTGCATAAATGTATTATTTTGATGATGCTTTAGGTTTATTGTTTCCTAGATTTTGAATTTAGACCTATAATTATCTAGAACTAATTATTTAGTATGATGGTAATTTATCAATCATAATCTCTCTATGGTTAATGAATATTATCACTATGTGTTTATAGAGGGAGGTGATCTTCACATGAATGGGGGAGATTAATTTTATCATTTAATTTGTGAGAGATATTTCTTGTTTCAATCACCTTATTAGGTTATAGTCTTGAACGGGTCTCTCTCCTCCAGAAAGCATAGAATAAGGATATGTTCTTATCGTCAGCCTCCCACACTTTAGTGGTTTAGATTGACTAATCATCCATTTAGCACAAGACTCTTAGCTAGCATTCAAATGATCCTTTCACCACCATCAATAAAATGAGATCACAAGTTTCCTTTCTCTTTAACAGATTGCCAACATTCATTAATGACTGTGTATTTTATAAATTATTCCTTGCTTATAATCGGTGATACCCTCCTATGTACATTCTTTCTTTTGTATGGCAAAAAGTTAATTTACCATTTTGTTTGTGAATGAATTTTGGTTAAACTAAAATTTGTCAAAGAAATGAGTTTTCCTTGTTCCCAAGAGAATGCATTGGAATCACATGTGACAAATTTCAGTAGATGGGCACAATCAATTTAGCTTTACTAAATCTGGAAGGCTACCTAGGTTCCTCACTCTACCCTCTGCTCCCCATGAGAAAGGCTTGATCACATTTCTATTGCTTTTTGAAAGGTGTAGGCACGAGGAGATGCCTAACTCCCTGAGACCCAAGGTGCCCCCAATTTTAGGAAAAAATATAGGACATCCCCATTTTAGTGGGTGTACGAGTTTCATTTAATAAAGTTGGGGGCAGGGAGAAGGATATCCCTTTCCCAGAACATCCAGAACTGGAATTTAGACACATGGAGTGCATATTATTAATAACTACCCATAAAGTATCCTCCTCCATTCATCCTTACTCTGCCCCATCTCTAACCTTATGTTCTGCAAGTTAGGGCTAAGCTAATAAGGTTAGATATTTTCATTCATCCCTTCATTGCCACAAAGAAGCCAACTATCATAGATAAATTCTAGGAAGAAATTTTTCAAATGTAGCAATTAAGAAGTTTACTTGTTCTAGGAGACTTTATTGCTATAAATACAAAACAATCTTTGTTTTGTTACCAATACTAGATTCTCTTCTCTCCTCAAACTGTATGCAAAAATTGGAGTATTCAAGTAATTCATAAACATTAATTTGAGGATTACGTACATTACTTTGTCTGAGGGATCTTAAAGAAATTTTGTATTCCCTAAAAACATTCAAATTCTAGACTCCAAAAACCTGTCAAAGTGCAATTTTTTGAACTTTGACCTATGAAGCAGCAGTGGTGACTTCAAACCTTTAGTTGCAAGAAGATATTTTTGGAAATTTTGTTATAACTGAAAATACACAAAGTACTCTCATCCCAATTTATGTTATCTTTAAACCTATGTAATTCATGTTGTAATTATGGAGAAATATGCTTGCATGGTGTACAAGTCTTTCAATCTAGCCCCTGGACACTTATTGACAATGTTGTTCATTTATCTTACTTTCAACAAGTATTCCTCATGTAATTGTGTCTCCTTGAGTCCAGAGATAAGGAGGTCCAATCCCTAAAATTTTCAAGGAATAATTGCAATTGCATGTAAACTCTCATTTTGGTGCAATAGCTGAAGAGATGCAATGGCTGAAGAGACATTAAACATATTGAGCAGTCAATCCTTGCTAGTAAATAGGAAGAGAGGGATCTTCCATATGGACACTTCTCAATCAAATGGAAAATACTTTTGTGAGATAATCCATTTGATCTTGAAACTTCCATAAACAATGTTAAATTGTTTTAAAAGCATTCGATTGAATCTGGGTAAGTCAGATATTGGTAGAAGTTTTGGAATGAAAATATTTTAACTAGATCCACAAGCCTAATTGGTCTACAGGTTCACAAATGTTACAGTTATCTAAAACATCCAAAGGGATAAAATTTAATGTATAAATATTGTAGTTTTCGGATCTTGGGTGCCTGCCTGCAGATTTCGGCATACTTTACACTTTCCCTTTTTGGATGATGCATTATCTATCTACTAGATATGAATGTTACAAAAAGTACAAAGTCTCTCTTGTTTCTTTGTCATTGTTTTCAGATTCCACATCAAACACTAATTTAAAATTCTTTGAAACTGATTTTATTTCACCATTTTTCTTCAAACCCTAACCGAAAACAACAAATTTCTCATTTCTTTAATGAAAAAAACTCATAACCCCAAATTCCAAATTCACTACCATAACAGAACTTGCTAAATTCAAAACCCTTCACTATGCTTTGGAAATCTCCAAATTCAAAATGTTTTCCAAATAACCCTGGTTTGAACCCGTTTTGTAAAGTAGTTACAAAGGAGAACCTGGGAGGCGTCGCCAATGCAATGGAGCTGAAGGGCATCGCCAATGCAATGGAGCTGAAGTGGGTCGCTGTCCAAAATTTGTAAACAACAGGCGCATTTGGCCGACCTTGTTTCAGAATAGAACAACATTCGACCGAACGTGCCCAAATGAATGTGGGCCTTCTTTTTTTTTGTTTTTATTTTCCTCGTTCCGGTCGAAAGCCTTTCGGGCGAATACGTTTCCATTGAAACCATTTCAGGTGAATATGTTTAGATCGAAACACTTTCAGGCAAAAGGGGGTGCCACGTAGGCATCACATCACCGACACTTTGTTTTGGCCGAAACCTATTCGCCCAAACCGTATTCGACCAAAATTTATTCGACCGGAATTATTTCTTAGGCTAATAAAAATTTATGAAATCACTCGTAGCTCCGAAGAAGAAATATAAGTAGACATAAAGGAAAAGAAATGATAGATTAAAATTTGCACAGAAAAATTACAATCCTCAAAATGATCTTCACAAAATTACTCCATAGATGATTCCAAAACTAGTTTCGGACTCAAAGCCCTCATCAGTTGGAATACAAGAACATCAAAACGGGGAGAGAGAATGTGAAAGAGAGGATGAGAGAATGAACTTTGCATGTGCAAAAGAGTGGAGGAGGAGAGATATTTAAACTCAACTCCACCCTAGCCTCCCAAGATAGCAAGCCCTAAAAACTGGCCGACGTGCGCAACATGCATGGAAACAATCCCAAGAAAAGGGTCGACATGCATGAGAACAATACCCCCGCCAAAAATAATAAAAGAAACATAATAATTAATAAATAAAAGAAACATACTAATTAATAAATAAAATAAACATACTAGTTAATAAATAAAAGAAACATACAAATTAATAAATAAAACTGGCGAGGGAAAGGGCCAAAAGGAAAGGAGAAAAGCTTTAGGGAGGTAAAACATGTCGTGATCTGAACCTACTTCGAAGGAGAAAGGAACCCAACTTTCTAGGATTCCGCCAACAAACTCTCAGAAAAGGGATGTGTTGCAGTGAGGGGACTTCTTGGCAGAGCCGATGAAGTATAGGGTTTAGGGCTTAGGGTTTAGGGTTTAGGGTTTAGGGTTTAGGAATGAGCAATAGCCATATATTGACATCAAATGAACCTTCCTCAAGCCAAATCAATTTTCCTTGACAACTGCCCCTATTTCTGACTTGTTATTGTAGAAATAAATAATTATGCTCCCAACGCCTCCTTCAAACACTAAACATCATTGTCACAACTCCTAGAGTGGAGTGATCCACTTCCCAAGAAAAATCGATGCCAAACCAAGCTTGCACAATCAAAATCGTGGTCTCCCACTAGCTGCCTTCATGACTGAAAATGCTAATAAGAAAATATGTTATGCAAATCATCGCTTGGAGGAACAATTTGATGATGTCTTTAAACTAAAATAATCTTCAATGCATTCCTTAATCGACCGCCTCAAATTTGGCCCTTGGCCACTAAATTTATATTGATGAGAAGACGAAAATATCTCCTCCAATCATTGTAACCCTTCGGAGGATCTTTCACCACCAAATTTATGCTAATCAAGGGGAGTTTTCATTCCCAATGATCAATGGTTGTAGAGTTCTCCTTGAGCTAATTTTACAACTGATGGTTTGATGTTTTTCGAATGTTTTGAAGTTTTCTTGAAATATTACCAAATATGGCATAAGATTTACAAAACAAGGAAATACTAAAGCACAATTATAATATTATCTCAGAGATATAAATATCATGAAATTACATTGAAGCATTCATTCCTGGAAACACTCTTCTAATGATGAAACCCTTATTCTAAATATTTCTAGTAAAACCAATGAAGCACAATGTTGAATCCTGGATGAAGCCAATCAGTTAAGTATATTTAGTTGATAGTCTCACAACCTCAGAATATTGATACAATGAAGAAGCTATGCTCTCCAATTCCAAATATGTAGAAATTGCAAAAACCCTAGGTTTCCTCTTCTCCACAAAAAAAAATCAAGTCAAATATCAAAATCCTGGATGAATACAATGGCCTTGGTTGATTCCTTTTATAATTTCTCAATAAGAATAAGTTGACCCTCTAGAAGCCTCTTTCCAATCAATTAAAATAATATTAAATGTGCATTTAGACTTTATAAAATAACTCCTTCAAGAGGGCACACTTTTATTTAATCTTTTAATGATTAATTATTATTAAAGTCACCTTTAATAATAATTAAATAATATAACATGCACATTAAACCTTATTTCACCCAGCCAACAGAAAATTGGGATCAACGCTGAATTCCCCACCTATCTAGGTGCCTTACTATAATTAGAAACACTAGACCCTCAAGACCTGTTGAATTACTATAAATAGTAAGTATATGAAATTGAGTTCTGCATCACCAAACGAAGGCCAATCCTAAACCACTCAAAGCTCTGGCGAAGAAACCAACCTGATAGATGCCAAACAAAACCCTCTAACCATCAGCGTTAGCCTACGAGGGTCAAATGATAGGCTAATCCTCCAAACTCTTATAATTGCAAAAGTGGGGACATTACATAATGGGGGATTTGTTGGGTGGGATAAAATTTGATCTTGAAATGATTTTCAATGAGGTAGAGACTCCATAGCCCTCAAAAATGATTCCCATCAAAATTCATGACATGTAGTGTCGTCTCTCTGCCACTCTCCCATAACTCACACCTTCAATGATCTTTGGAGGCTTTATTAAATGGCCAATGACTTGGTCATGTCTCCCACAAAACTTGAGTGATAAACAAAGTATAACATAAATTGATAGAGAAACAAAGCAAAACAAAGGACAACTCTAAATTATTGCAACAATTGATTAATTAGTTAATCATTAAATCTAATAGAAATAGTTTTTATAAACAAACAAGAAGCTTTGAATGAGAAAAATGGCAATGCCCAAAATAGGGTGTTCTCTTAATAATAAACAAAACTAGAAGCAACTAAAAATTATGAAAATAGATTTGAGGCATTGAATAGGGTGATGGTCATGTAAATGTGGAAGTGCATACTGACATGTGGTTTCATCAAGAAGTGATCATTTACATATGCATTTTTTAAATAATTCTTATGTGTATTAATATAAAGCATGCTACATCATACAAAATATCATTCAGTGGGTCTAACAGGATGGATCTTTACAATGGATACATATATCCTTATTTATTTAAGGACAAAAGAATAGCTACAAAACATATTGACGTAATATTGTGTACACGACACATAAAACCCACAAAGAATACAATTTTAATAGATGACTCCCCAAATAGAAGCAAGTCATTGAAAGACTTTGTGCACTCTACAATATACTTGGGTCCATGTTAGAATATCTAACACAAATATAAAACAAATATTTTCTAGGAAATACTGATTGCTACCATTGTTAATGCTAAAGCATAGATAATTATGGATGGTGTGAAAAGAGCTCCTACCTTAGATCTTGGCTTCTCATTGGTTGTGGGTGAAATACCCCCACATAAGTTGTGGGAGGAATTAAAGATGGTGAATTAGATGAGGGAGACACTACATTTGGAGTTGCAGGGGAAGAGGAAGGAGAGGTTTTTGTAGTTGGTGGTGCACTAGAACTTGCAAGGGAAACCATTTAATTATGTTACATACTCTTTTTGTTATAAAATTTCAATTTGTGTTAGTTAAAAAAGGTAATAACATAACTCTCTATCTATATAATTTGACCTTTAACTGTAGATGTACACAAAATTTAAGCCAAGCCAAAAAGAAATATAAACATACTTGTAGATGGAGAAGCAGCTAGAGCTCTTGCGGTTGTTGATAAACAACAACAAGTATACCAATTACAACTAGTGCTTTAAAATTGAATAAACTAATTACTTCGAAGAAACATTAAAGCTTATTTACCATTGCATTGAATGAGAGGTGGAGTGGTGATTTTGCAAGCCCTTGGTAGAGCCAGAGCCCTTGTTTGGTTAATGGGAATGCCCATGAGGATTGGTGGCGGTGTTCAATGTGGCGATTGAAATGCATGGAGATGAGGTAGAGGTGAATTCGTAGGTAATTTGGCACGAGTTACACTAGGAAAATTTAGGGAGATCGTGATGCCATGTAGGAGAATAAATAAGGAAGGACAATAGACAATCATGCTCCTTTAAGGTGTAATGTGGTAAAGTATTGAATAAGTGATAGGAAATTATTGTGGTTGGGGCTTAAAAAGAGGATGGGAGATCCATTTTGGCAACAATTTTTAGTTTTTCACAGAGTGAGAATGGACACGATAGTATGCCTAAAAGCAAAGAGAAGAAAAATGGCCTTCTTGGGGGAGGTATCAAGAGGAAGTTGAGGCTGATATTCAAGTCCAATAGTGGATTGGTGATGCATTCCATTAGGCTAGTGTTGGGTGATGTGTACACCAACGAGGCGATGCAATACTAGGTGAACACTATATAACGTCTATGTTTTTGGCAATGTTGCTAGATGTTGGAGAGGAAATAAGAGTAACAAAGAAAATCATAGAGGACCTAATATGATTGTGATGGAGATGGGGTATGAAGGATGTCCTTTGTTGAGCCTCACCTGGAGTGGGAATCGCACTGAGAGGAGTCTAGCCATGAGTTGTAGATCAACATAATCTGACCTGGGTCCCTTTTGTCATGTAGGGGCTTGGAATGAACACCACTCAACACCAAAAACATGCCCGGATGGGCATTATTTTTTTGATACGGGCATGGTGGATTGGGCATTCGCACTAATAAATTCTCTTACATAGAGGGAGACAGATGAATGGGATGGTTGTTAGGGAGAGCTCAAGATGTGGAAGCATCTTTTTTGGTTTTTTGATATACCTATGTTATCTCAATAATGTTGTATATAAAGAAGCTAATAGTATGGAAAGGTAGGAACTTTTTTTTTAATGAATAGGTAGATTTATATAATAATATATAAAGATAAAATACATATTCACAAAAAAAGGATGGGTGGTAAAAAGGCACACCCCAAGAGTCACATGGGTAGAGCCTAGAAAATTAAAAAAAATAGTCACTTGGGCCTAGCTTAGAAGTCCATAATCATAACATAAAAAAAGGCCATCAGGTAGCCAAAGCAGTGCCATTAGAGCCAGGAGGGTTTCTATCATCCATATTTTTTTCCCATACATTAGCAGGGTCGAGAGTGACATCAGGAGGAGGACCCCAGCATCATCAACTTATTTTTATTTCTCTTTATCTTCCTCATGCTAGGGCGAGATTACAAATGCCAGATGCAATTTTTTTTTACCAAAATCTAGCCAACCATAGCTGCTGCTAGGAGTGGTATCACAGGGCCACCCATAACCACCACCGTTGCTCCCCACAACTCCTCCAGAGGGTCAACCTTTTCCAAATTGCAGAGGATGAGGGTGGGAGCCAATTGAGGAGGAGGCTGAGAGCGGGGGTGAGCAAAGCCACTCCTCTGTCAGCATCAAGAGGGCGACCAACCATGAGAAGAGGAGGGAGAGGAAGGCACCAAAGCCATAATACATGGGGCATTGACCCAATGATCTAGAAGCACCTGAAGGTGATCCCCCTCAAGCATAACTTTGTTCACTTGCACTTGGATCTACAGAAGTGCATTAGAGAAAATAATAGCTTTAAAATACAAATAAACATTTTTATCCATTTGAGTGTGAAAATATGCTGGAATTTCTATCTTTCTAGATATTGAAGACGATTTCCACCCTGAAAGTGTGCTAAAGAAAAGCATACTTGGTCGGAAGCCTAGGTGAATCACACAATAAAACCATATGCCAGGAGAAGGGTTCTGACCTGAAAGGCTAGAAGAATTCATGAATCCAAGTCCAAA
The DNA here is from genome assembly GCA_007115665.2 of Sequoiadendron giganteum. Lineage (NCBI taxonomy): Eukaryota > Viridiplantae > Streptophyta > Pinopsida > Cupressales > Cupressaceae > Sequoiadendron > Sequoiadendron giganteum. The sequence continues at coordinate 22,184,619 of CM021104.1, forward strand.
ACTATTAAGATCTCGTGCAAAACTAGAAGAGATGCTTATAAGATTCAACTTGCCCATAAAAAGGGCACCGAGGGTCCTGAACCCCCAAGTGAACAAGCTGAGACCCCACAGGCAAGCCTTGGAAAATAATACACCAAGAAAAGTGGGCAAGTTTCATCTCAACACTTGCAAACCAAATGGTAGAAAATATTTTTCACCAGACATGAGCAAAGGATTGAAGAAACCATCTTTGGTTGAGACTACCAATCATAGGAACATGCAGCGATAGCCATGTATAGCCAAGCCTTGGCATGTAATTTCTAAAAGGGGTGTCTAGGTACCACTTCTAGTCCTTCCACCAGGGCTTGGACCCAAAAATTCCCACCTTGTGAAGACACTTTGTAGGAATAACATTCACCAGACCATCAAAAGTATCATGGTCATGGTTCTGAAGTCTGTAAAGTGCACCAAAATCCTCCCATGGCATTATGCGCTTTGTGGGTCTGTGAAATAATTGTTGCAAGGTTTGAATACCTTTTTTATGGAACCTTAGCGCCTTGAGACAAGGAGACTTGGCTAGAGGTTGACCATTATTAGCAAAGAGAGGTCAGCACCGCACATTCTGATGATTGAGCAAGAGCCCATCACGGAAACCAAATCCGACCCAACAGAGGCAAGGCTTAATTGCCTCCTAAGCTTTCCAAATGCTTTTGGCCATGAAAGTGCCCATGATTTGAACTAGTTCCTTCATGACTAGAAGGGTTTGAAATCCAATCCCCTTCCAGGATGGTCTATGAATAAGAAAACCTGATTGAATGCAATGCCTGAGTAGAATTTTTGAGGCTTCATCTCTAGAAAGGGCTATAATTATCTATTTTAACACACAAGGGAGTTTGTTGTCTTTGAGTGGAGAGAAAACCAAGCCCTCCAGAGTCTCGAGGAAGGTAGTAGAATTCTTTGGCAACATGGTGAAACCCTCTATGAGACTCCGTAGAGGCCCAAAGAAAGTCTTGAAGCAAATTTTCAAGCCTGGCATAGGCAACTTTCGAAGGGGCCCAAGAAGAGGAGTAGTAGACATGAGTAGTTGCCATAATCTTCGAGCACACTTGAAATTTTATTGCCAAAGAGAGAGGCTTGGTTATCCAATAGGCTAGCTTTTTCTCAATCCTAGAGAGAACAACTTGCCACAACTCAATAGGAGAAGCCTGAAAGGCGAAGGGAATTCCCAAGAATCAAAAGATTTCCCCTTGCCCAATCCACTTCCATTTGTATTGCCGCAGCCAGTGAGGTGTGGGAAAAATAGACTGCCTGTAGCACAGAGTTTTATGCCATTGAATGGTGAAACCAGAAGCATCACAAAAAAAATCAATGCACTCAAGAGTTGCCTTAATATTATCTTCTTCCTCTAGGAGGGTGAGGAAGGAGTCATCGATGAAATGGCCATTAACAAGTTGAGACTAGGAGTTAGGCACGGCAATGCCTCGAACCCTCTATTGGGAAACAACATTGGCCAAAAGATAAGCAAAACCTTTGGCAACAAAAACATAAAGAGAAGGAGCAAGAAAACATCCAAGCAAAGACATCTAAAAAAAGCATTTGGATGACCTGAATAAAATTGGGCCCAAATCCCAAGGCTTTCAACATGGCAAGAATGAAAGGCCATTCTATGCAATAATATGATTTAAAAAATCAATTTTGAGAAAGAGGGATCTCTAGCTCGAGTGCCTAACCCACTCCATATCCTCCCAAACATGTAGTGGTCAACATGTGCTACAACAAAAAATTACACACAAGAGGAAAATAATACAATATACCACAAAAACACTAAGTGATCAAGGCATACAAAAGAGGCAAAGGATTTTGATAGATCCAAGTCACGCTATCAGTGGATCCACCACAAAGGATTTATTTCCAGGCACTCCCCCACTAGCAATTAGTGTGGTTGTGACATCATTAGCAACTGCAAGTACTCCTATTCCTTCGCCATTCAAGCATTCCATTATTCCTACATTCCCAAGTTATGATTTCATTGAAGAGTTTAAAAAGAAATTTGACTTGTATAAAAAAGAAAAGAAGCAACTGATGGAGAGTGTGTCTATTGTAACTTCGGAGCCTGCAAAAACCATGGTATTACCCCCATTTGACACAAATAAATAAATCATGGAGTACACAATTGTTGTTCCCACAGTTCAAAACAAACCAACAAATCAGATGGATTGATCTGAATACGAGGTGACCAATTTTCAATTGGATTTTTTTGGACTAAAAAATACTGACAAAATTAATGTATCAAAGAAGAACAATGAATTGGTGTACACATCATTGCTAAAGAAAGATAGAGAGAAGATAAGGTTGCATATCCAAATATAAAAGTTACAGGTACACCTAGCAAATTAGAAAGAAAAGAGGAAAGCAACAGATAACAAGAGCAATGAATTAGAAAAAAGAATTAAAAAAATCGCCTCTACATCAACAAGCAAATAGGATAAACAAAATGAGAGAGAAATAAATGACCTGAAGCAAAGGCTAGATGAGAGCAACAAAAAATATGATGAGGAAAAATCCGCTTCATAAAAATTAAGACTAAGCATTGTGAATGGAAATGCACAGTGGGAACAAAAATTGGAGAAAGAGAGAAAAAGAAATGAAAGATTGGAGGCAAAGCTGATGGAAGCAAAAAAAGAAATTAACTCTTGTCAAAATAAGTTATTTGCATTTTGTAGAGAAACAATGAAGCATATGAAACAAAAGATCTAGGATGAAATAATGGAAAGGATTGATCATTTGTTTGACATGTTTCAATTGATTGATGCTATCAGACAACATTATAAGAAGCTCAACAAATATTTAGTGGACAACAAAAAATTGCTAGCATTAGAGAAATCTTCAAAACAAGTTCTACAAACAGTCTACAAAGCTAGTGACAATGATTTGAAATCAAAAGGGATTACTAATTGGATTGCTACCTCAATGAAGTTGCCATCTATCATTGAAAAGAGTTTGAGAATGCATCAAACAAAGGAATATTTGCATTTGGTTGTAGATACGATGAAGAAGGTGGATGAAAAGGTAAGGAAATTCATAGAGCTTGGTTTTCCAGAGGATTTTGACACAAATGAGTGATTCATTGGAAAGGATGATTTTAGAAAGAAGATGGAGGGTGCAAGGAAGATAGATTTGGACCATTTTCCTTAGAACCCAGATGTGGTGAACTATTTGGATTCCATGAGAACATTGATAAATTTGAATGCAAAATTGACTGAAGAATTCAAGACAGGTTCCAATTACAATCATGAAATGTTAACAAAACTTCAAGTCAAACAACATCAGTTAGAACAAATGGAAATTCCACCACTTGAAGAGTGGAAGTTGCTAGAAAAGGTGATATAGTGATTTGATTTTTGAATCTTTGATAATATGAGTTTATGAGTTCCAACTCAGCTCTGTGCAAAGTTTTCTTTGGGAAATATTTTGCATTGTTAATGCCTTTATGTACTCTTTCATGTGAAAATAAATAAAAAAGCTCAAATTATTTGTACTATTTATTTTATCATTTGAAGAAAAAGTTTGTGGTTTCAAATACTAGATACACATTAAATAATTGTTGATGTTCATTGTTGTATATGCTACTAATACTATTGTTAATATATTATTAAGCATTGAGTTCAGTGATGAATCATTGAGCACATGTTCAATTTTTACTATTAACACAATTAAAATATGAACTATAAGGTGATTCACTGATTTTAATTCCAGGCATCCATAATCTTAGTGAAATTGCATTATAATTCACACATCAATACTCAAACTCCGTGACTACTTAAATAATTTATCGGATCCTCTAAAAATTTATATGAATTCATGCTTTAATCAAGGTACTTTAACTGGTTCATTAAACCAGAGCCAGAATTCAAGTTCAACAACCTTTTGCTGACTCTTATTGTATTCATCAATAAGCTCATTATATTTACTTCTTGCTATCCATAAATTTTAAACTAGTTTCAACAATTTTAAACTTCCCCTCCTTTGGTCTTTCAAGTCTTTTACGTCATTTATTTTCAATTCCTTGTTATTTATTTCTCTTGGCGAATGCTGAAAGTCACAATTTTTGTGCTTTTCCTAAACTTAGTCGCTAGTCCTCAGAGTTTTATAACCTTGTTGCGGAGTTCTAAATTTTCAAAACTTCCAAATTTATCAACTTGGTTTACTTTTTTGAACAAGTCATGGTTTTTCTGCTTTTCCTAACCTTATTCGTTAGTCCTCGAAGTTTTATAACCTTGTCGCGGAGTTCTAAAGTTTCAACACTTCTAGATTCCCTGACTTGGCTCACTTTGTTGAACAATTCGTAGTTTTTCTGCTTTTCCTAATCTTAGTCACTAGTCCTTAGAGTTTTATAACCTTGTCGCGGAGTTCTAAAGTTTCAACACTTCTAGATTCCCTGACTTGGCTCACTTTGTTGAACAATTCGTAGTTTTTCTGCTTTTCCTAATCTTAGTCACTAGTCCTTAGAGTTTTATAACCTTGTCGCGGAGTTCTAAAGTTTCAACACTTCTAGATTCCCTGACTTGGCACTTTGTTGAGTTGAAAGTCCTTGTTGGTCAAAGACATCTTGATTCTTTGTAGTCGATGAGTCGAAGGTTTCCAAAAGTTCAAAACTTCCGAGTTTGGTTATAAGGTTCCAAGTTTCCAAGACCAGGTGACATTATGGAATTATCTTGGGTTTGAAAGGCGTTGTCATCTCATTGAATGCTATGTACGATCAAACCTTGAGTTGTCTTTTTAAATAATTTCAAAAAGCATTCAGGTTTACAGGCTATATTTTTGAGGAATGAAATTGAATGTCGCATTAAATGCACGTCCTATCAAAATTAACGACATTAACGACATAAGTGCCAGTGGGTGGCAAATTTTTACTATGACACATATCATTTAGCCTGCATTCTCATTCTTTGCCAATGCTAGTACTTCACAATTGCAAACATTCCATCTCCGCAAATTTTAGCTCATGCAGAGCCAGAGTGGAATTCAAAATCACTAGTTTGGCGTGAGGGACACTGAAATTTCCCACCTCAATTTGGAGGAGTTTTTGGTGCGCCTGGAGCAAAGGAAGAGAACAACAATGGAAGATAAAGTTATGCAGAGTGGTTTGGCACACACGGCGAGTTTTCCTGAGGCTATACAAAGTGTCGACTTGATGATTGCGTGTGCAAGGGGCTACATTCCAGAGACTCGAGAAATTAAAGTTGTGGATGGGTTAGTCATTGCAAGAATTACTCTTGAAGTCATTTCCCACACATTAAGAATTCCAAAGAGAAAAATTGTAGAGGAAATGTTTGTAGCTATTGGTCAAGAGTTTTTCAGAATGAATGAGGAATGGTGCAAAAATTCCATTGCGAAGAATTGGTTGAAGTCAGGGAAAAAGGGTAAGTCTTAGTTGCCCTTAAAGCTTAAAAGGGTTCATTTTAAGGATCAAATTTTAAATGTTATCGTGTTGCTATATCGTGTGGTTGGTAATGCATGTTCAGACTCTTTTGAATTTTGGATGTGTCATTTTATTCTGGTGATTTGTAGTGAAAAGAACTTCATTGACTGGGCCGAGATTATTAGTTATCATTTAAATGAGAAATTTATAAATTTTTGGCAATCTGTTGCCTTCCACATGTGCTCATACCTGGTTTACATTCTAGCTAGTCAAGAGGTTGTTTGGGCAGGGTTGGAACCGCAAAGGTCTCTGACACCAGACACAACTATGTATAGAAGGTTTCCAGAGCTCACTGGTTGGATTGAGGAATTGTTTCCATGTCAATGACGCATTTTTAATGGAAATTACGAGAAGAATTGATGGAAAACCTAAGCTGATCATTTCACCTAAATTTACTCTAGTATTGAGGTTTATAATTTTCTACATTCAACTCAACAAATTCACTTATCTTAGAATTGGAGGTTTTGAGAAGGCTCCAATGAAATTTCCCCGTTACCCAAGTGATTTCCTGGTTTTTCATGAAGTTTGTCGGTAGATGGCCGTTGCAAATGTTAAATATTCAAATATGGGAAAGAAGGGGTATGATTTTCCATTGTCCATGCCTTCACTTTCTTGCATAAGTAATAATATTGCTATGGGTGTGCAGAAAGCCCTGAATGAATTCGCTTTTCAGTGTTTGCTCATGAGAAGTAATTTTGATAGCAAGGGCTATGTTAAGAAAAAAATGTATGGAGCTAGCATTTATGAACATCACCCTCATATTGAATATTTTTGGGAAGACTGTACAGATGAAGGGGAACTGCATAGGAGAAATTTAATGAGATTGACCCTAAGGCAAATACAAGCTTTTGGTATTTCTTTCGATATTCTAGAAGATGCATAAGAAGACTCGGTGATCATTGATCCCAAATATTGAGCCCTTGTTGCTAAGCCCTTATAAATAATTAATTGGTTAGAGGATGAATTTTTTGACATAATAGTCCTTTATGCCCTTGTTTTGAGAATAAATTCAAACTGGTTAAACGGAAAATGGCACCAAAGTGCGGGTTCTCCCCATGAGAAAAGAGTTTTGTAGAGAAGAGAGCAAGGGACTGTATAATCCTCTGGCATAAATATATCAACTAGAAAGCAATCAATTAGGCCATCTAGAACTATCTCACAGTCAGGAGGAGATGGCGAGAAGCTAGAAGACATTGGGGCCAAGCTAAAATCAATTTGCGAACAGGATAGTGTAGTTGTACCCTCGGTACCTAGGAAAAAGGCTAGTCAAGAAAAGACAGTGCCTACAGACTCTAAGGGAATTTTTGAACAAATAATTGATGATAATTCTTTTCCCACATTCTTTGAAGATAAAGCTTCTCCAGTACAAGATACTTTTGTTTCACTTTCTGTTCAATCAACTGAAAATAAAGAAAATGTAATTGTTGAAAGTAGAGACATTGGATTAGTGACATCTTCCCCAAAATGGTTAAATAAAGTAGTTGAGAAGATAAGAAAGAATATTCCCACAATGAAAATTGAAGTAGATACAGTTTCCATGTTGCTGCAGGGTCAATAGAAGCCCAAAAAGGCTACGAGGATGTCATGAATTATCATTGATTCCACTTATGGGCATCAACTATTGGAGATTGTTGATCCAGAAAAGGACCTCAATGATAATGAGATAACGAAAGCCGACTGCAAGGTTACTCATGTTGATATGGGGCCATCTACTTTGAAAGGTGGTGTATATCATGTTGATTACTCTATTAATGCATTGATCAAAAGAGCAAAAGAACAAAAAAAGGAGAACCTTTAGTTGCAATCTAATATTCTTACTTTAATTTTTTTTATTTTATCATTTGTGAATCTGGCCACTATGGAAGCCTCAAGCTCAAATGTTCAAGGTATTGATTCTGACACTGTGCAAAGGGTCAAGAAAAATTTAGGTTATGGTAAAGTTTCCAATGAATGGATAGAAGGGCTTTATCAGGATGGCCTTTTTTGCATTCGTAAACTTATGCAATTTTATGTTAATGTGTCTGATAAAAGAAAGGAATTGGTAGTTGAGCTCCAACAGATGAGGAGAGAACATGGTAGCACATTTTTTATTTCAAGGGAAATTGCAGAATTACTCTCCATGGAGCACATTTTGTTAATAAAAAATAAATTGGTGGATGACCCTAAAGAAATTGATCCTATTTGGTTTGATTCCTTGGAATGGAAATTGTTAGTATATGAAGATTATATCAAGGAAATCAATAAAGTGTTAGAAAAATAATTTGACATGTTGGTGAAGATCAAGGAGAACTTCAATTCTCTTGAAGTGGAGTTCATGGATGGGTTCGATGATAAGGTACTGGATGTTGCAAACATAACGAGGGAATTTAAAGAGGTGTATCATAGAGAAGTAGCTAATCCTCAGACAACCACTGGAGACTCGTTCAAAAAATTGTGTTACTTGCAGACCTATATGAATTCAATTAAGGTGGAAACTAACAACATCTATGAAACACTAGTTGAGTTAGACCATGCAGTTTCAAAATGGAGGACAAGGCTGCAAATCACCATGACTCCAGGAAGCAAAAACATCACCGTAATTGTCACCAAGTAAAAGGAATACAGGTAAAGAGTAAAGGCATAAGAGGCATTACTGGAGGAGGGGGAGGTGGAAATAATTGGAAGTGAAGGAGGTGGTGTTTGAACCTGATTAGTTTTTAGTTTTTATGTTATTTTCTTTAATTTGGCTCTCTTGGTACTTCAAGTTCAAAGAATTTTTATTTTAATTTCTAAAACGGTTGGCTTAAACCATTATCAAGACTATTATTTTTACTATTTTTATGTTATTTCAATATAGAAAGACAATGGTGAAGTTCATGCATGCATAATATTTGAGTTATGGTGTGTGGATTTATTTGTCTTTTACTGAGTAGTTTGCTAGTGGATTATCTATTATTGGAATGATAGATGTTTGGTTTGTTTCATTGTTGTGGAATGTTTTCTAGTGAATAAATATTTTATGGTGATGGATGTGTAAGGATTTCTTAAGGTAATTTAGGTGATTTGGTAGTTTAAGATTTTATTGTTTAAGTTGTGTGGATACCTTTCAAAGCTTTCTGGTTAAAAACTTAAAAGAATTTCCTAAGTTCCTTTCATTTTCTTTCTGGTTAAAAGCGATATTAGTTAAAATTCATTCATTGAATATTTGAAGAAGGTAGCTACCACCTTTTGAAATAAGTAGATAATCAGTTTGAAATACTATTATGGCTGATTCAATTGTTGTTACGTTTGTTACCTTTGTGGGCGTAAGAATATAGATTTAGGTGACAAATCTATTAACCAAAACTTCTATGCATGTCTCTATCTTTAGTAAGGCTCTCAACTATTGCTTTTGTGAGATTAGCAACGTTTATAAATTATGGTCATGTCAGCTTCTTCTAATGCTGGAGTATCGAAAACTTTTTTTATAATCGGATTGGTAGAGCTTCTAACTTCTAAGTTATGGATGTTGAGTTGTTAGCTTCTATTCAAGGAATATAAGCATATACCTTTCAATTATTTATCAAAGATTGTGTGAATGGAAAATTGGCAATGTAATAGGAATTTCTAAGTAGTGTGATAAGTGTTATTATTTACTTCTTTAAAAATGATGCAGAATCACATATCAAATTCAATACAATAGAATACAATATAAAATATTAGATACCACAATTTCATGGAATATAATATATTTGAATATAAAATATCACAATTACAATATAAAATATCATCAACTACAGTTTGGAATATGATTCATGAAGTGCAATATAAAATAAAATATCATGAATTCAAAGTTAATGATTCACAATTTCATGGAATACAATATAAAATATCATCAAATACAGTTTGGACTTTGGAACAATGGAAACTGAGTCATGAAGTGCAATATAAATACCTAAAAGTTGTTAATTCTCTCCCATTTCCCAAATGGAGTTAGGGTCCTCAAACTGATGATCATCTTGAGATAAAGTAAAAGAGTCATCTTGATTCTAAGTCTACTCTTCATTTTTGGACTATGTCTCAAATTCAACATCAACATTCATCATGTGATTTGTGTCACTGTCAATGGCATATATCCCACTGCCAGTGCCACTTGTACCAGCATTTGGAATTAGAGTGTTAGTGTCTGTGTTGCACAACCCAGTGTGTCTTCTTTCACATATGGACCTCCAGATTGCGAGTGCCCTTTGAAAAGGAATTTTTTTTACATCATACACAATTCCTTTAATCCTCGAGCAATTTTCCAAATTCTTGTCTAGTTTGTTTCTTAACTTTGATTTCAAAAACCCCAATGTACTGAAAACTCTCTCATTCTCGACCAACCCCAATATCATTGTTTGACATAAATCAATAAGTTTGAAATATTCCAATATCGAACCACCCAATATTTCACTCTGACTAAAGCTTCTCCAAACCTTTTTTTTTATCCCAATTCAAAGGCCTTCTCCTTTCCCATGGATTTATACTAGTCCCTCATAGCTGTTGCAAAACTCCTACATTGTTGTCTAAGCTTATTTTCATTTAAAATTCCTTCTATTGTCTACTCATTGTATGTCACCTTTTTCGAAAATTGTTCAATCAATATTTTTACTTGATCATGAAAATATTTTGGGTTATCTCGATTTACCCAAAATTGAGGATACACAATATCCATGGCTTCAAGTATTTCATGTTGAGGGAATCTTTCACGAATCTCTAAGGAAAGAAATTTTGCAATTTCCTTCAAATTATCACTAACAGATTTAACAATGTCGTTAAAATATTCCTCGTTAACAACTACTTCTCTACTAGAGTGCCTGGTTGTCTTACAATGGTACATGGGTATCTCATAGCCATGCACACATATACATAAGTGTCCGCTTGTATTAAATTGTAAATAATTATCTGGATTATTCGAATCAAGAACTTTCCACCACATGAAATAATTTATGCCTTCTTGTGTTAGATCTAGATATATATGATCAAGGGCCAAGCATGTAAGTTTACGTAGATTGGCATATTCATAAATAAACATAGTTTTGTCTTGGGCTTTCTTCACAAGATTTTTCATCTCATCCAGCATGGGGAGAAGACTAGCTAAAGTCAAGAGTGTCTCTATGTTGCTTAACCTATGTAAGAGGTCAAGAGCTTTGTCTACTGTGTTGCAATGCTCGTACATCACTCCAATCAAGGATTGATATTATGAAAGAACTTGTTGTGCTGGTCCATGCAGGGAGATCCATCTGGTATCAACATCCTTGAGAAGATTGTTTCCTGGTGTTATTCCCTCAGCAAAATGTTGAAATTCTTGGAAACATTTGGGACTTCAGTAGAAGTATGCGTGGATCTCACGAACTAGATTTTCAACTTTTGATACTGTAGGAAACTTGCTTACAATTTTGAATGTTAAATTCATTTTGTGGGCCATGTAGTGAATGCCAAGAATGCATGGTGCTAAAGTAGTTTGTAACTTTGTGCAAACACTGCTCCTTTGACCTTGCATCACTGCAACTGCATCAGCTCCTAGACACACCAACTTTTGGCAATTGTCAACTCATCCATACCTACAATTTCATTCAAAGATTTCTTGACTAGCTCAAATAGATTTTGCGATGTTGAACTATCCTTCATTTTATGAACACAAAGAAGATGAGCTTGCAAAACATGTTGTTCTACAATATACAAATGCATACAGACCCAAGAAGTATTATCTACCACAGTAACTTCATCTAAAGATAATGCAATGAAATTTGACTATTTAACTTTCTCCTTTAAATCTTCCTTTTCCACTACAAAAAGACAGTTTTCCCATTCCCATCCAGCGTTCACTGACCAATGTGAGGGGAAAGTGAGGAACAATCAAAGAAGATAATAAACTAAAATATTCTGGATAGTTTGTCATAGGATGCCCTCTGGACAAAATATGAAAAAAAACACTCATCTAAATAGTTTTTGACAAATTCTTACTGCCATTACTTTTCCAAAATGATCCTCAAGTGTACCTTGAAATTCATCAATCTTCGACATTCTATGTTTATTCTCTTCATAATCCGCGACATACTTAACATGAAGAAATTCTTCCTTTTTGTATCTGATTTTTTTTTTGTAAACTTTACTAATATGCTTTTCTATAGTGTCAAGCTTTAGCTGCAAGGTCTTGTCTCTTCCATATTTCCATCTACAAATCATACATTTGACCTCTATTTCACTTTCAATATCATTTTCATTTGCTACCCCCATTGGTACAATGAATGGGTACTTCGACAACCAACCAAGTTGAAAATTCCTTATCATTTCCCACTCAAGCCCCAATTTTGATTTGCCTTTTCTTTTCTTGCTACCAACATCATCCTCATCCAAGTCAATTATCTCATTCTGGCTAACCAGGGTATCCCTTGGAACATCTTCTGCAGTATTGCCATCCTCATTTGATACATTTTGATTTAACTCAATGACAATCTCACCTTGAACTTCCTGTGGGGGTGAGGTATTGTGAATGCCTTCTTCAATAATATTTGGTGGAAGAGTTGATGATGTAGCACCATCTTGATCTGATGGGTCAGAAGCTTTGCCAATTCCCAAGTAAGATTGTATGGTACCTCTATGTTTTGGGAATTTTGATGGCCTCCCAATCTCTTCATTACCTTGAAGAGTCTTACCCTTGCTGCTCGACATATTGATCTCTCACTTCAAATAAAAGCTGGAAAAAATGTCTTCTTGTTTAAGAAGGATAGACCGAAAAAGAATATAGATCCCATTCCCTACTCAAAATCATCTTTAAGATTGAAGCAAGAATTGAAAACAAATAAATAAATCTTATTATTATAACTAATAACTAATAACTAATAACAATATGAAGAAATGATCACTCACCTGTAAGTCTACATTTTTGGCTTTCATTGACTTCTGAATTGAGAAGTAGAACCTCGGAATTGAAAAAAATGTGTAAGAATAAATTCCAGTTTCAATTGTATTTATATCAATCCATATTTGGTGAATTCCATGAGATTTTTAAATGGTATATTAAAAATTTGGCGAATCCTGCATGCTTATACAATGATACTTTGTAATTTTCAAGGTGAAATGTGTCCTCAAATGTAATTATTTTTAAATGTTATTGGTGAAATAGGTCCTCATAAGCAACTATTTATAAATTTTAATTCACGAAATGGGTCTTCACAAGCAACTATTTGTAAATTTTCATTAGCGAAATGGGTCCTCATATAATGTTGTTTTAATAGTATTGGCGAATATGTAGGTGTTTTGACATGCTTTCGGGATTCCAAGTGAAAATATTAATTGGTCCATTGGAAACACGTAGTCTGTTATGGAGAATTTATTGCCTAAACATGCCTTGTAAAAAATAACTATTGGCGAATGAACATGCATTGGACCGATAGTTCATAAAATCCGAGCGATTTGGACACCTTATTGGGTACAATTAATTTGCCAATTTCGACTTGCCCGATTCCAAGAATTTGCTAATTGGCGAAGATTCGCCACTAAATTTTTCCCTGCCGAGCACAAGTTAGTAGTGGTCGCTTCATA